>VONZ01000568.1:12500-488924 GCA_012976165.1 Labeo catla | reverse complement strand
CAGAGTTTAGCTCCAACCCTGATAAAACTCACCTGAACAAGCTAATCAGTGTCTTCAGGTTTACTAGAAAGCTACAAACTGGTGAGTTTTATCAGGGTTGGAGTTAAACTCTCCAGGAACACTGGCCCTCCAGGATAGAGCTTCCACAGTTCTGCCCTAAACTGTGTTGTACGACGGAGAGTGCAGTCAGTTGCAGCACTCATTATCCCCTAAATGGCACAACTTAAATGAATTTTATTTTATATTTTACTAGTTTTATTTAAAAATTGTCAAACTGCATTATTTACGGTATTTTAAACGACAAAGCAACATCAGTTGCAGCACTCATTATCCCCTAAAACCAGACCTGGGCGCAAACTCTTCGTCCTGAGGAAAATTATTTAGCACGTTGCTTAGATATCGAGCCACATTGATAAGCGCTTGTGATATCGGTATTAGGCAGAACGCTTATCTGAGGATCGGTAGCCTGTGGAGAGTTTAATCTAACCCTGATAAAACTCACCCGAACAAGCTAATCGCGTCTTCAGGTTTACTAGAAAGCTACAAACTGCGAGTTTTATCAGGTCTGGAGTTAAACTCTGCAGGAACACCGCCCCTCCAGATAGATCTTGCCCAGTTCTTGCCCCAAACGGTGTTGTACGACAGGAGAGCTTCGCCGTGTTTTCGCGGCACTCATTATCCCTAAACGCGAACTTAAATGATTTTTTTCTTATTTCGTATTTTACTAGTTTTATTTAAAAATTGTCAAGCTGCGTTATTTATGGCATTTTATACGACAGAAAGCGGTGTCAGTTGCGGCACTCATTATCCCCTAAATGGCGTAATTTACATTTAATTTTTAATTTTTTAACTAGTTTCTTTATTTGAAAATTGTCAAACGTTATTTAAGGCATTTTAAACGATAGAAAGTGCGGCCAGTAGCGGCGCTCATTATCCCATAAACGGTGTTATTGAAAAGTATTTTTTTTTAAATTTTGCATCATACTAGTTATTTTTACTTGAAAATTGTCAAACAGCGTTATTTACGGTGTTTTAAAACTAATTTAGGCCTTCAGGTATTTGGTCATACAGCAATTTAATTGAGGTTGACGTTACTACTTTTGTTGCGGTTGTTGTTTAACGTTACATTTCCTAACTCACCACAAGACAGGAGCGGCTGACTCTTCTTCTTCCATCGAATCCGTGAGTTGCAGGCCTCTGGCAGACACTCATGGCACACGGCTTTGTTACTCATGGTAGTAGCCGCGTCGCTTAATCGCTCGTTTGCAGCGTTGATTCGGGCGTATTTTTTCTCTTCTCTATAATCATCGTGCGGTGGAGAGGAGATTCTCCCAGTCGATACCACTTTTCGTCCCATTGACTTCCATTCAGAAAAGCAAACGCGTGCAAAAGTTTGGCGTTTCGCTGCATTGTGCAGTTAAAGCTTCATAAACTCTGACCTGCAATTCGTATCACGTGAAACCGTGTGACCAATAGCAGTTCGATACGTCACCGCGTGACTTCGTAGCTAGGTGTTGGCTAGAAAGAATACAGCTCTTGCTACTGGGCATGCGCACATAAATCTAACGTTATTTTTGTCACACTGTACAACAATAATACTTTTTTTTATTATAGTAAGGGCTACGTTTATGGTTGGGGTAGGTGTAGACGTTATAAAACACAGTCTAATAGCTAGAACAATTAATTTCATTGTTAGTTTCCGGTCAGAGTTGTACCCCTTGGGATAAACCAGCCTTTTCTTTTCTTTTCTTTTTTTAATTGCCAAGGTACAAAGCACAAAAGTACAAAAATGTCAGCATTATACTATATATAATAAAATAAAAAAAAATACAAAACAAACCTTTAACAATATAAATTAAAAAGATTAAATAAATTGATAGTTTTAGAGGATTTTTGGATGATGAAATAGTTTGGATATACTGTTGAACCTCTTTTTTTAAAAAAGAAAAATAAGGGATTTTGTTGAGTGAATTTGCAGTGGTGAATATGAAATTTTGCAAGTAGCAATAGTAGGTTAATGATAAAATATTTGTTAATTTTATCTTTTTGTATATTAAAGAAGCCAAACAGTACATCCTTAAAAAGCAAAGAGAAACCCTGGAGCACACTGCGATTGATAATATTAGAGAATTCAATCCAAAATCGCTGTGTGTGCGGACAATCCCAGAAAATTTGCACATCAGTTTCATTAGGGTCACCACAAAATGAACAACTTGTATCTATGTCTGATTTAAACGTTTTCAAAAATACTTTGGCTGGGTAAAATCTGTGTAACAATTTGAATGAGATTTCTCTAACCTTGTTAGTTATTATATATTTCAAAGACAGAGTCCATACTTTTTTCCAATCGATATGATCAAAAATATTCTTCCAATATGACATAACATATGAAGTTGTTACAAGCTGCTTTTGAAAAAGAGATCTAATCTTATAGTTGCGTGATGAGGGATGTGACAAAAAGCATAGTTTCCCTACTGGGAATTCAAATGGGTCTAGAGAAATAGGTAAAGTACTGGGTGATCTAACAGAGTCCTTTAAAAGCATAACAGCTCCTTTAGGAATAGCGTCCATGACAATGGAGAATTCTTTGGGAGTTACAGGAAAATCAAATTTACATAAAAATTCTTCATAACTCAAAATAAGACCTTCAGAGTTAAATCACTGGGAAACAATCAAAATGTTTTTCTCAAACCAATTACTAAAAAATTCTAGCAATGTTATAATTACAGATCAATAGGAAAGGGAGACCACCTAATTTGGAAAAGAAATAATTGGGGAGAAAATTCCAGATTGAGGTCGGGTTACACAAAAACTGCCTAATCCAATTAATTTTGAAAGTGTTGTTCAAAGAAGAGAAATCAAGGAAATTTAACCCGCCATACTCATACGTGTTCATTAGTACAGACTTCTTAACATAATGGATTTTGTTTTTCCAGACAAAATTAAACAAAATTTTATCAACTGATTTACAAATTTTGTTATCCACATATAGAGAGAGAGCAGCATATGTAAGTCTGGAGATACCCTCCGCCTTAGCAAGCAGTACTCTGCCTCTCAAGGTCAAGTCTCTCTTCAACCATGCATTAAATCTTTTTTGGGCTTTTATTATAATCAGGTCAAAGTTCAAGGTACATCTTTCATTGTGGTTTTTAGTAATCACAATGCCTAAATATGTAATTTCAGATTTAACTGGAATATTATAAATAGTAGATGCTGTACAATCTTTAATAGACATTAATTCACATTTACTTATGTTTAGATTAAGACCTGAAGCTTCAGAGAAAAGTTTTATATAATTAATAGCTACAGGTATTTGAGAAGCATTTCTTAAAAATAAGGTGGTGTCATCTGCCAATTGACTAATAAATATTTCTCGATCTGCTATATGGATGCCCTGAATACCGCTTTTACATATAAATGCGGACAATAGTTGCACACAAAGAAGAAATAAATAGGGCGAAACAGGACACCCTTGACTCGCTCCTCTAGATAAACTAAACCTTGGCGAAGTGCCATTCTTTAATTTAATCGAATCACTTCCATTATTGTAAAGGGGTTTAATTACTCTGCAAAACATATCCCCCAAAACAAATTTATCTACTGAATCAACAACAAATTGATGCTCTAAAGAATTAAAAGCCTTATAAAAATCTAAGAAGAGAATGAAGCTCTCCTCCTGTATTAAGTCTGAATAATCTAACAGATCAAGCATCAACCTTATATTGTTAACAAAATATAATAGCTAGAATTTTATAATCATTGTTAAGCAGAGAAACAGGATGCCAATTGTCAATTAAAAGCAAATCTTTTTTGGGTTTCGGAATTAAAGTAATTAGACCTTGAGTGAGAGTCGGGGGGAGAGCCTCATTCTGAAACGAGTCTTTTCGAAGCTTCACATCAATGGACCTTTATCGGGGCGGTGCGAAGATGGCGGGTTGAGCAGCCGTGTTTTTCAAAGCTCGTGACAGTTGTTCCCTAAAGTTTTAGAACCCACTGTTTAAGCAATTTAGAAACAAAGGTTATTGGAAGTTTAATGCTGGTCTTTTACAAAATGAAGAATTCTGCAGTAAAATGAAAGAATTGATACATAGTATAGAGATAAATGATTCTTTTGATTGTAATGTAAGTAAATGGGAATTTTTTTAAATTTAAAATTAGGGATTTTTCCATAGGGTTCTCTAAGAAAATTATTAAAGAAAAAAGGGAGTTTGAAAGTACCCTAATTTATGAAGTAAGTCAGTGTTGTAATAAACCTGTTTTAAATAATGAGGAAAAAATCTTGAGAGGGCCTGAGGGGCCTTTGTAAGGTCGCGGGGCAGGTGGATTGAGGAAGGCGAAAAGAATTCTTCATACTTTAGTAATTTAGAAAAAAAATAGACAGCAAAGAAACTCTGTTGATAGTTTAATGATTCAAGATGAAGAATGCAAAGATTCTATAATCCTTCACTAGTGTCCCTTTTTTAACATAATGAGCTTTTCTCCTCCAAATGTAATTAAAATTCATCTGATTAATTAACTTAATTTTCTTATTAGAAATAGGAAGGGATCCTGCAGGATAAATAAATTTTTATTTTTTCCGCGGACTGATTTCCATTTGTATTGCCACAGTTTTACTACACATACCATGGTTAATTTTCGTAAGAGTGGTATTAAAATAGATGAATGAATGCGCGGGCGTTGCCTTAAAGAAATAACAATGTTGAACATTTTAGCTAATTAATCTAGACAGTATAACGCGCTGAAAGCGTGATTTGAGTATTAATTAGGAATTTTGGCATAAACGTGAATTGCATACAGTGAAATGACTGTGAATGAAAAATGACAGAATAAAGACTAAAATTTAATACAAATAAATAAATAAATAAATAAATATGTTGATTCTGAGTTTACTCATCAGGTCTCACTGCACGCACTGACGCAGTGTGGTGAAATCACGAATGTTTACGAGCCATGGGTTTCTCAGATCGGTACGTTGAATTAAAACTACAAGTTCCGTTGCGTTTGGAAAATTATGTGCACAGTAATCATCAAAATATTTCTTCGCCTGTCTCTGAAAATGTCCGGATTTTGAAATCAACCTGCAGATGCTCATTTTAACAGGCTTTTATTCAACTAGTGATTACAGCATATTGAATAATATATACATAACCGGAAGAATCGATACACTGCTTCGACAAGCGCTTCCGGTGTTCAATTCCGGTGCGATAAAGGTCTATAGTGCGCATCCTACACTATTTTTGCTTACAAATTACATTCTTGCGTTAAAATGTTTAATGTACGTCAGTTTCACGTTAAAACTAAGTTGAAGTTAAAACACTTAGTATCAATTCTAGAGAAAAAAAAACATCTGAAATGTCGATATTTCAAGATCCGTCCAATAGTATCCATCCGCCAATTCCCAACGTCAATCGGAATCGTGAACGAGCGAAGCTCAAGAATGTGTAATATCGAATAACTTCTTTGAATTCCATCTTTGTTTATTTTAAAAACTGGTTTCCATTTCAAATGTAATTTTAATTAGCAAAGGTCAGTTGAACTCTACTTGAACGGGTAAATTACAGTTCGGTAAATATGAATATTCATATTAAATGAGCTTGGGCTAATTGTGTCGGCTTCCTATCATAACGTTAGTTGCATGTTGTGTACATTTAAATTTATGTTTGAGTATGTCTTCGCTGGTTAGTTTTCTCTTTTTTACAACTGTCTGACTGCAGCCAACTGTAATTAGTGAGTAAACAACAAACATGTATGCTTTGGTTTGCTATGCTAAAATTATTTAACTAAAAATATTTCGTTTTTAGGTAAGAGAAAACCCTCTGGCTGCTTCTCTAATTTGATCCATGGGACATCTGCATTATGACAGGGGTTCAGCCAATGCCCTGTCCGGTGCTCTTGGGCACTGTGAAAGGTGGAGGTTTATCAGCTCTTCTGCACAGATACACAATTGAGAAGAAAGTTGCAAAAGTGGAGAAAGTTCTCAAGAAAGGTTTGCATACATCAGGGGCATTTTTGTATTGTATAATACAATTGTATTGTATTTTACAATTATTGTATGTGTTTTATTAATGCTTTTTATATTACATTTTCCATAGGAGTGGGAGTTGACAGTATGAATCACCTTGGACAGACACCACTCTTTTGTGCGTCTCTCCTCGGCTTTGCCAGTGTAGCAGAGAAGCTTCTACAGTGTGGAGCAAACCCAAATCAGTAAGGCCAAACCTTCCCATAATCACCCATGGAGCTGGTTTAAATGTGAAAATAGCATATTATTTAATGTGTGATGTTCATATCCACCAGCCGCTGTAATGATGGAAGTACCCCCGTCCATGCTGCAGTTTTCTCCTGTAATCCTTGGTTGCTGAGTTCACTGCTGGATGCTGGTGGGGACTTGCGTCTCCATGATGATCAGGGCCGGATGCCGAAGGACTGGGCCAAGGCAGGTGCTCAGGAGAACAGTCCAAAGGTCTGTGTTTACTGTTTGGATGCTGCTTTGGTTCTGTATCAAAAAATGCAGAGTATATTAGTTTTCAACTTCTGTATATGTAATATGCAGCATCTAGAGTGTAAAGACACCATTAGCTCATTTGTTCTTCTCTATCTACAGATGCTTGCTTTTCTGAAGAGATGCGAGTCTCAAATGCAGAGTTTGTTGCAAACGCATCTGTCCAGGGATGCGCGTACCACCCCGACCTCCTCAAAGACACTGCTGAGCTCTCCATCCCTTCTCAAGTTCTTGCGACCTTGGTAAGATCTGCAGCTCTTCTCTTCAAAAATTTGAAATCACTAGGCAGAACCAGAATGCAAATTAAGGGAAAAAGGGAAGTTGTAGTGTACTCCAGCCTTCAGTTATAGTGTCATTTAGAGAAAGAGAAAGAAAAACAAGACATAGAACAGTGTGCTGAGAAAGTAAAAGTGAAAGTACAATTCATTTTTTGTATGTGTCCTTCTTTTTAGGGCATCTGGGCTCATTCATGAAAATAAAATAAATTATAACATGTCTGCCTCTGATATGATGATGCAGTGTTTTGGCTATGGAAAGGTTTGTGAAAACAATTCTTTCTCTTGCAAATATTTTGAGAAGATTAAAACTAAAGAAACATCGCATTTTTAGTAATATACATATCTGTTTTCAAATTTATGAACAAACATGTTCTAAATCCTAGACTACAGTTATAAGGATTTATAAAATGAACACTCCTCTTCCCGTTAGCATACCAAAGCTACTAAACACAACATACTTTTGCTTTGACAGCTATTAATCACATTGAGCTGTTGTTAAGATGTTGTTCTATAATCATAACAGTTATGCTTTGAGAAGCCAAGTTTGAGTCTGGGATTGGCTGCTTCTGTGCCCTTGATAAGTGACGGTGATTTAGTTCAAGCTAACGATGAGCCTCTCAATTCCTTTATGTGTGGATCTTTCATACGTATGACCAAGTAAGTCACTGTAATCAAGTCATGACCTTTTATTGAATATGCATTAAAGTTTGCAGATTGACAGATTGACAGATTGAAAGGGATAGTTCATCCAATTAATGAAAATTCTGTCATTAATTACTCACCTTCATGTCGTTTAGCCCCATTGTTTACGAGCAGAAGAATGTACAGGTTTCATCAAAGATATCTTAATTTGTGTTCTGAAGATGAACAAAGGTCTTACAGGTTTGGAATGACATGAGGGTGAGTAATTAATCATTTTTGGATGAACTATCCCTTTAAATGAATATACAGCATTTCTTTACAGCAAACGTAATACATTTTTTGTTTAATTGCACCTCAGTTACAGTTGGAAAGGATGTCGTGTCACTGTTAAAGAGCTGCATGATCATATTTTCCAACAATGTGAAGAACGTGATGGTGTTCTGGATCTGCTCATTTCTGAGCAAGAGTACTGCTGGTAAGAAAATGAAAACTCTTTCAAAGCTACAGTAAACATATGTAAAAGACTATTATTTCTAAAACTTTATTTAGATTATTAAACTTTTCTGTATCATTTTGTGAACAATATGAAACATTATTTGCAGTGCATTCACTTCCGTAATGTTATGTCTGAGTGAAACTAAATGAAAATTGTGAGTTTTACCCAGTTGGATTGGATGATACAAGATGTGTTTTGTTTTGTTTTTTTTAGTATGTATGTACAGTTTTTATTAATTTATATTTCAGTTTTAGTTATTTAGAATATCAACTAAAAATAAAAAATAATAAAAATTAAAAGAAGAAATCGTGCAAACTAGCTGAAATAAAATAAATTAATATTTCATTTTGTTTCGGTTAATGTTTATTTTATTTGAAGTAAAAAATTTTTTTTTTAGGTTTTTAGTTTTAGCTGTAGTTTAGTTACCTTTAAAGGAGAAGTCCACTTCCAAAACAAAGATTCACATATAATGTACTCACTCCCTTGTCATCCAAGATGTTCATGTCTTTCTTTCTTCAGTCATAAAGGAATTATGTTTTTTGAGGAAAACATTTCAGCATTTTTCTCCATATAACGGACTGATATGGTGCCCCGATTTTGAACTTCCAAAAGGCAGTTTAAATGCGGCTTCAAATGATCCCAAATGCGGTTGTAAATGATCCCGGCCAAGGTAGAAGAGTCTTATCTAGCAAAACGATCGGTTATTTTCATTAAAAAAATACAATTTAAATACTTTTTTATCTCAAACACCTCGTCTTGCCATTCTCTCCATGAACTCTGTATATTCTGGTTCAAGACAGTTAGGGTATGTCAATAAACTCCAATCGTATTTTCTCCCTCAACTTCAAAAATCATTTCAAAATCATCCTACATCGCTGCAGAAGTTCCGACCCAGTCTTTGCAACGTGAACATGCAAAGAAGATCAAACACCCTTAACAAAAAACAGTGATATAGGACGATTTCAAAGTTGAGGGAGAACATGAGATGGGAGTTTTTCGACACTGTCATCATATACTCATGTAATTCAAAACCTGTATAATTTTTTTTTCTGCATTGTTATTTGTTAACTAAATAGACTGTGCAGTAACTATGGTTACTATTATGTCCTGTGTAGTCAGTTGTCTCACCCGCACCTGCTGCTGCTGATGGCTGTGAGTTTGTCTGCTGACCTGGACACCACAAAGTTGGTCTATGAGAGAGTAAATGTGGGGTCCCTGTACAGTATGCTGCACCAAAGAGTAATATTTGATATTTCGAAAAGATTTATAAATGAATAAAAAGTGGTTTTATTTGAAACTGTGTTCATTGTTTATTTCTACACTCTCCAGCGGGATGAGTTTCCTCTCCTACAGCTGGTTGACCTGTTATCAGTGGTGCTACAGGTGTGTGAGGTGTTAATGTACTTGCATGGCCGATCTCTGGTGCTCCGTGCTCTTTCCTCACACACTGTACTCATAGTGCACCCTGGAGTTGCCAAGGTTTCAGGCCTCGGGTTCATTGTGCCCAGGTACGTGTCCTCGCAAAAGACACACATATAAAATACAGTTGAGGTCAAAAGTTTACATACACCTAATGCTTCAGAAGAAAACAAAAATGTAACTTATTTTGTCTTCTGGGAAACATGTAAGTATCTTCTGTAGCTTCTGAACAGCAGTATTAAATGAAAAAAATATGGTATTTAGGCAAAATAAGAAAAATGTACATCTCTTTATTCTGTTAAAAAGTTTACACCACCGGCTCTTAATGCATTGTTTTCCTTTTGGAGCATCAGTGAGCATTTGAACCTTCTGTAATAGATGAATATGAGTCCCTTTGTTGTCCTCAATGTGAAAAGATGGATCTCAAAATCATACAGTCATTGTTGGAAAGGGTTCAAATACACAAAAATGCTGAAAAACCAAAGAATTGGTGGGACCTGAAGGTTTTTTCTGAAGAACAGCGGGCAGTTTAACTCCTCAGGACAAACAAGGGACTTATGAACAACTATTACTAAACAAAAAAAAAAAAAACAGCTGTGAATCATTCAGGTAACAACACAATATTAGGAATCAACAATCAAGTGTATGTAAACTTTTGAACAGGGTAATTTTTATAAATTCAACTATTATTTTCTCTTGTGGACTATATGTAAACATCTTTTATGTGAAATATCTTACTCAGGTCAGTGCTAAATAAAAAATAACATGCATTTTGTATGCTCCCTCTTATTTTGGTAAAATAATTAACATTTTGCAGATTCTGCAAGGTTTATGTAAACTTTTGACCTCAACTGTATATACAGACTCTATTTATTTAAAATTAAATGGCTTCTGTTCATCATAGAAACAGTATGTCATTTTCTTTAGTTGTTTGACATGCCTTTACCCTCTTTTCCACTTACAGTGAGGGAACAACTCCCTACGCCCCACCACCTGTTCCTTTGCCTCTCAGCCTGATCAACTGGGCAGCTCCAGAAGTGATTAGATGTAGAGCATGTACAGGAAAAGCTGATCTGTATAGTGTGTGCGCCCTTATACAGGAGATCTATACAGGTACCTTCATGCATGTGATGTAAACTGTAGAGCTTGTGTAACAGATCTTGTTTTGTGTTATTAGTTTGCAACTTGTAAAGCAGTTATACTACTTTGTGCAGATGCTGTGCCATGGGGCTCCACAGACCCACGCTGGATAAAACGGTCAGTGGAGGCCGGTCAGGCTCTGATAGCAAATCCTGCTGTGCCTGAGCCTTATTACCAGTTTCTGCAGATGGGCCTCCAGCACAGAGCCCAGCAGAGAACCAGCAGCCTGCACGATTTGTGCTTCAATCTCCGCTGTTATATAAGGGTTTGTACACTGGTTTCTGCTACTGTGTCTCATCAGTCTGTATCAGTGTTCATATTATGGATGTGCACTAAAAAAAGTTAGTGGGTGACGTGATAGAAAAACATAAAATTAGTAAGTTAAATTATTAGGGATACTTTGTACAAGGTTTTTCCAGTAATATTTATCAGCATGAGAGTAAATGGTGCAATCTAACCCACAAAAGGACATTAGAAGCGAGAATACGAGAAGTGGATGGCACTCATGGTCGGCTCTTCAGAGCATCGCTGGATGGAATACTGAGATTAATCAGATGAGAGAGCAAGATAAATCTGGTGAGATTTCCATCCAGTCATGATTAGGAAAACTGTTATATGCATAGGAAATGATGAGAAAGTGTCTGTTAAAGGTATAGTTCACCCAAAAATGAAAATAAATGGTTGAATAAAGTCATTATTTTTGTTTTCTGTGCACACAAAAAACATTCTCATAGCTTCGTAAAATTAAGGTTGAAGCACTGATGTCACATTGACTATTTTAATGATGTCCTTACTACCTTTCTGGGCCTTGAACGTGTCAGTTGCGTTACTGTCAATGCAGGATCAGAAAGCTCTTGGATTTCATTAAAAAAAACTTAATTTGTGTTCCAAAGATGAACAAAGGTCTTACAGGTTTGGAACGACTTGACGGTGAGTAAAAATGACAGAACTGTAATTTTTGGGTCAACTATCCCTTTAAGAACGATCGCTTTTGTGAGAAAGTGTCTTGTTGAGAACATTAATGAAATGTAAAACATTAATATAGTTTGATTGTCCTATTTATTCCTCTTAGTATATCAGCACTGCAGGACTGCAGTACACAATGAGATCCGGGAGCGTCACCTGGAAAGAATCTGTAAAGAAGCAGAGGAGTCCACCACAGACACTGATGACCTCCACTCTGATGTTTCGCATAGTGACATCACCGCTTCCCATGAATGGCCAACTACCCATCATGCTCCACTCTCTGAGCCATCTGGTTCTACCCATACTGATACAGACAAGGATCTTGAAATCAGTCGCTCTATCTCAAAGCATACTGGCTCCATTGTTCTCAACCTTAAAGTGTCTCAGGTTCTTCTACAGCAAGTTGAGCAGAGCCTGGATAACGTGGAGTCAGGCCATTTCAGCGCCCCATGCTTTGATGAGGTGGATGCTGTAGTGAAGAGGGTGAACGTGGAAAAAGAGCACAGTTATGGTGTTGGAAAGGCTGTGGGGCCACCGTTCAAAAATTATATACCCAAGACCATTAATGCAGATGAGGAGGTCAGTCAGTACAGCTCAGCTCAAGATGAGAGCTTTGAAAGCACATCCTGTCCAAGTAGTGTACAGGTATGTCAGACTAATTTCACAGCATTAGATGAAGTGATTTTTTTCAATGCTAAAATTATAATATGTAAAAATATAAAAAATATTAATAACTTTGGGGGTTGGGGTTGCTTAATATTGTTGTTACAATTTTTCAGGAATAGAAAGTTCAAGAGAACAGCATTTATTTGAAATGTGTATATATATGTATATATGTTGTACCCAAATTAGTAACCTGAATTAGTGAAAAATACCACAAACAAAGATCAGATGCAAGCACAAAAAAACAAAACAATAGCAGTCATTTTATCCTGGTGATATAAATAGTATATAGACAAAATATGAGGAAAAAAACTTTACTTACAGGAGGAGAAAAGAGACTTGAAGAGAGTTGAAACAACAAAAAGAGGACAGCAGCAGACAGGACATCAAAAGTCTGAGAGGTACAACAGTATAAGACCGTTAGTAGAAAAAGACTATTATAGCTATAGATGGATGGCAACAACAGGAAGGATATATATATGAACAAATAGACAAAAACATGACAAAAAAATAAACAAGCAAATACATTTTATTCTTTTTAGGTTATATGTGCAGCTTGGGTTGTCTGAGACCGAGAAAGATGGCACATGCCAATCTCTTGAAGAACATTTCCAAACAAAACCCTCATGGACCAGTGAGAGACCACAAACACACCATTCACTATCTTCATACATCTCATTCATCCAGTTCAAAGACTATCTAAGAGGAGATGTGTTTGTGTCGGTGCAGGTAATGTTAGTGAAATGGTGGCCCTGATGACACGTGGGCGTTTGGGGTCACCCTTGAGTGCTTTTGGCAGCAGTGACAGTGAGGATGTCGTGGTGCAAGAGCTCCACCTACAGGACAGACATAGTGTGAACAGCTACCAGGAATCTGAGACCCAGGAAAGCACTGATCTGGAGCAACTCTTCAAGAGTTTTGCTGGTAATAAAGCTGTACCTGATATTGCTGTTAAAGGGATAATTCACCTAAAAAAAATGTGATCGTTTACTGACTCTCATGCATCAGTTTGGTTACCCACATTCTTTAAAATATCTTTGTGTTCAGCAGTAGAAAGAAACTCATACAGGCTTGAAACTTGAAACTTGAGGGTGAGTAAATGATGGTTAAATTCAGTATTAAAGGTGCATGCAATATCCAATGCGCATCTTGTCAGTAAAGATGGTTCTGTAATCAGTAGTATATTTCCATCACGTGTATGCTTTTAGATAGAGCAGAGCACACGTAATGGAGATATACTACTGATTACAGAACTGGCTTTACTGACAAGATGCGCATTGGATGTCGCATGCCAGATATTATGCAGCCCTAATTAAAGGGATAGTTCACCCAAAAATGAAAATTCTGTCATTAATTACTCATCCTCATGTCGTTTTAAACCCGTAAGACCTTCATCTTTGGAACACAAATGAAGATATTTTTAATGAAATCTGAGAGCTGTCTGACCCTGCATAGACAGCAACTCAAATGACATGCTCAAAGCCCAGAAATGTAGTAAGGACACTGTTAAAATAAAGTAGATGACACCATATGACATCAGTGGTTTAACTGTAATTTTATGAAGCCCTGTCCCTTTAAATTCCAAACCTTTTTGTTTAAAATGATTAAAAATATGTTTAAATGCTATTTGATATCAGGTATTCAGAGTGATAGTGAGGAGAGCACAAATTACCACACTATCAATCACACTTTTGATGTGACCAGTGGAGTGCAGGAGGCTACAAGCCAAACTGAGGTGATGTACTATGACCTTTATATTTGTTTTGCACCAGTTCATTAATGTTTTTTCACATTAAAACACCCACATTTACAAATGAGGATTTAGCATTCTTTTTCCATGTAGAACTCTTAAAGGTACAGTAACAAAAACGTTTTGTGTAATCATCTGTTTAATAGGACAGGGAGAGTTTAATAAATGGACATTTAAAACTAAATCATGACTGTTGCTATAAAAATGCTAAATATGTAACTTTAATGTATGTTGTGTCAAAAGGATGAGGGAAGTTCAGATGGTTCAGACTGTTCACAGACACAGCAATCTAGCATGTTCTACACACCCAAACATCACCTGTCCAACCGTGCATCATCTGGTGAAGAGCGTTCTCAGGTGAAAATAGACATTTTTTTATTTATTTTTAGGACACTTTTTAAAGGGGACATTGGATGCCCATTTTCCACAAGTTGATATGATTCTTTAGGGTTTAAACGAAAAGTCTGTAACATACTTTGGTTAAAATTTCTCAGTGGTACTGTAAAACAACACCCATTTTACCTTGTCAAAAACAGGTCTGTTCAGAGCAAGCCGTTTAGTGCATGTCCCTTTAAATGCTAATGAGCTCTACTCACCCCGCCCCTCTCTTCCTTGGGGTGACCAGCCGTTCTCTGAGAGACTAAACTTAAGCTGCATTTTGCAGCGGAACTTGCTAACTACAACATTATTAGAAAAGACAATTTGCAAAGATTCATAAAAAGACATTATACTCACTTCTTCTGTAGGTGAAGCTGGATCACGAATGATTTGTGCGAACATATATGGATTTAGGTAGATCGGGAGGCACATTCCCTTCCAAAAAGGAAGCAATCCACTGCATCTCTAGCAGCTCAAATGTCAGGAGTAAATGACGACAGCTATGTTCATTATTACATCCAACAACAAAACGCCTCAATCAGTTAGGAGACATTCTTGTCTACTCCTGCTCCGGCATCAAAACAATGGCGGACTGTTTACAGCTCGCTCAGGGCGGGTCTATGCTAGGCCGTGTCAATCAACAGTCGTGGGAGTGGCCTTGGTCTGTGGCATCACACAGCCAAGAATCAGAGAATGGCTTGATTTGACAAAGGCGTTATGATTTATAGGGATTTAAAAAATCCACTGATTTTTATCATTATAGGGTGGATGTGTACACATACTGCCAGCACACATTTATGTTCAAACAACATGTAAAAGTGAATTTTGCATCCGATGACCCCTATAAATAACACAATAAGGTCAGAAGATTAGGCATATGCCTTAAAGAATAAAGGAGGTATAATTCCCCCACGCTTTATTTCTCAGTTACTGAGCTCAGAGGACGAGTTGAACATCACAGTGGAGGTGTGTCGACCCAGCACATCTCCAGCAGAGGGAAAACAGGCTGTTGAAAATAGCCTGAGTGGTATGAAGATCAAAACACCCTGTAATCATAGTATTGCCAGCTTCATGGGTAACGTGTCTTTTATTTATAACCTTCATGTCACCCTTATTGTTATCTAGAATACCAGCTTGCTCAAGAGGACTCAAAGGAGTCTGAATCCATTACCCCAGTGCACAGGTAAATTCCTACCATGAATAAATAAATAACTCAATAAAGGCTTACAAAATGTTGTTTATTGAAATAACAATGTTCTTTTGTTTTGATAAGTTTAACATTTTCATTAAAAATGACAAGTTCCTTTGGTTGAGTTTGTACTCTGTGTTTTGGTCATTTCGTTCGATCAGTTGTTTGCCAGACATGGCTGAGATTGCAGACCTCTCCAGCATATCCTGTTCACCAGCCCATCACCAAGACTGGGTGGAGTCAGCTGAAGCTCCACCCATTCCTCACAGCAGGGGACATCCACCCTGTAACAGCACCCCACGCAGCCCAAAAGGTAAAGTTTTAAATCAAAAGAACCAAGATTCAGAATATGTTGTGTGGGTCAATTTTTGTCTGATTGTTAACACTTTTTAATAGCAGGCCGTAGGACACACCTTCAAGATGTGCAAGTTGGCACTGAGCCCCTCCCTCACCTCCAAAGCCTGTTGGACACGTCGCCATGGGGCAGTGCTCCATCCCATACTGTCTGCACAGAGACTTACGCCACAGCCAGCGCAGGAGACAGCAGCACTGTCAGTCAATGAATTGTTATAATATATAATCTATAATCTATCTGTCTATCTGTATATCCATTCATCATTTCTGCAGGTTCGGTCAAATATCTTTAATATTGTTAATATTAAATTCACTTAAAGCTTTTTTAGTAAAGCAACTTCTTTATGTTATACACAAATGCTTATTGTTGTTTTGTTGTAGAAGCTTTCAACTGATAAAACTAAATGTATCATTATTTTATTTTTGCATCAATATAACACAGCTAAAGCATTTATATTGATATTCTGCTTCTCTTTTCAGACAAATGCCTCTGTGTCCAGCGTCCTGCAGTCTCCGGCTATAATCAACATCTCTAAGAATGGAAGGGAGGAAATAGACTCTGCCTCCAGTGGTAATGCAGAGTTCACCACTGCCAGCTCTGGAGCCAGACAGACCACTGAGACCAGCCAGGGGACCAGTGGTATGACAGTTCGTTTATTTCACTAGTGTTCTAAAACTTAATTATGAGATGTATGACGAATGATGTCAGAATGTTTGTTTGTGTTTCCTGCAGAGAACAATGATGTGGGTGAGGAGGGAGAGGAAGTAGGTGACGACCCATCAGATTCTGATCATCAGTGTGAGCATGATGAAAAGGTGTTTGATGATGAACACACTGCAGAGAGGATGGAAGGATGTGAAGGTGAAAACCCATGTCAGACACATGGTAAAACAGATCTGCAGTAGTGCTGTGTTTTTATTATTTTAAATGAGAAATTGAAGTAGTTTTTCTGTGTTTGCAGACCAGCATCCAGATCTCAACCCTGCTGGTATGGATAGTAATTCAAACTCACAGAAAAGCGATAAGAGTCACAGCCTTGATGAAACTGAGAGGTAAAACCCCTAGTACTTTGCCTTAGTAAAGGGATTTACCGTACTGATTGTAAACTTTATGACACAGCGATGACAAAAAAGGAAAAAAAATGACATATGTGATCCTGGGCCACAAAACCAGTCTAAAGTAGCACTGGTATATTTGTGAAACGGCTTCTTGAACAAAAAAATACTGTACTGATGGAAACAAATGAACCAAAATAAATGCTCCTGCACAATTTAACAACATATTGTGGCTATCACGATTAATATGAAATGTGAAAATGAATGGAAAGTGTCAGTTTGCGGAATTACACTTAAATTCACTCACACTGCATCAGAGTGCTTTGTGCAGCGTTGAGCCTTATAACCAATCAAACGTGTTTCTGTTCAACTTAGGAATGCATTGGCCAATTAAAGGCGCTTAGATTAGTCTGCACGCTTACGAATTCCCTCATCATAAACAACACAGTGCAGATAAACTAAAAATGTTAATAAAAGTAATTTTGTAGCTTTAGTGATTATAACGGGAGTTTCTGCATAACTTGTGCTAGACTAGGCTTACGTCATGGACCGTCTTGTTTGTCTGTGAAGCCAGAATGTGACATGCCCAAAATGAAATAAAAACCATCATTGTTACAATATAAAAAGCAATCATCTACAATAATGATTTTTGTCATAACATCACAGCCCTGTGAACTCCTGTTTTCTACATGTATATTTTTAAACAATATACATAGTTTTAAACAGTCTATTTATTCACCACCGTTAAAATGTTGATTAAAGTAATTGCGTAAATTTAAGTATTTGACATTAAAGACAATATAGTATGGTTTTTATAATAATAAGGTGATTATAAAAATTGCCCATGGAATCAATTCCAGGGGAATTGTGAATGGAACAGCAGTCACTCCCGCATTTGTAACCATAGCAACATTTTGGTGCCCTGCGGGAGTAAGAATTTAGCCTTTTGGTATCTCTTAAGACTATTTTTGTCTGTCGATTTTAACTAAACTACAGCTGATAGATGTGCTATGTTTTGTTTATGCTCGGGTGGCTGCTTTAGAGAGTGCCGTGTTGCCGTGTTGCCATGTCCTTATATTTACAAGTGCTTTTAGGCGTGCTGTTTGGTCTTAGCTCATAAAGCTAGGCACTTTATGGAGTTAATAAAGTGGTCTGTTGTGGATATGAGATATATGATATTTTGGTGTCATAAAACATAAAGCATTTGTTTTTTTTTTTTGTTTGTTTGTTTTTTTGTCTTTTGTTCTTGTTGTTTTTTTCTATGAAGATATGGCAACATTGACACTTTACCGCAGGGCTCGTGAGCGCAACTAGCCCCGTGTCAAAATGTGCTAAGGTTAACACTAGTATCACTGTTATTTTCTTGCATCTCACATACAGACAAAGACATATTTCTGTTGCACGTTCAAATACGTCATTAGCAACAGTTGTTCAGTTCAGTTCCGTAGACACTGCATAGTGTGTATTTTAGTGAATTATGTGTGTACAGAACACAAATAAAGAGTAAAAGGTGAACTGACAACCGAATTTAGCTGCAGTGTGTACGCGGCCTGTTAAAATTTAGAATAGACTACTGTTCACTTTTTTAAATTTAGTAGGTTTAGTAGGTTCTATGATTTGTTTTTTCCTTTCCTAAAACTAAAATGAAGATGCTTCTGCTTTGAAATGCCATATGACATCTTGCAGGGCAAGCTCCACCCTTGATGAGGATTTACAGAGAATGCTTTTGGAAAGAGCCACAGAGCAAAGAACCACTAGAGACCCAGGGTCACTGTGAGTGTTGAAGCCCCATGCAAACAGACTCTCAAAAACCAGCATGGAAGTGTCTAAATGTTTGTAAATAGGACTAAATATGTCTTCCGAATGATATTTTACTCTTAAATTGTCAAACATTAATCTGTATTTGGTCTAGCATGGCTCAGTCTGACATAAAAGGAGAGGGGGATGTGAGAGACGACTTAGGTTGTCCAGAAGCAGACTACATAGAGACAGCAGCAGGTGCGTGGAAGAAATCTTTTTCTAGCTTTTTTTTTAAGGGTTAGTATACAAGCTCCAAAGCCCAATAAAGTGTTTAACTGGATGAAGCCCTATTTGTTTTCTTTCTGTAGAATGTATAAACAAGCTGGAAGAGAAGATTGAGGCAGCAAATTAGGAGAACCATCCTAACAGGTGCACATGAAGCCTAAAATAATATGTATTTGACCCTAGGAATAGTGTTAGTGTAAAGCACATTGTTTCTATATTAGCAATATAGCTATTACCATTAGAAATGAAACACTCTATACATAAGTTACTAATTAAAAAACAGAATTTCTAATTGCAATTTCATCGTTTTATTTTTATTAGCAGAGTTCTTGAACAGACACTTTCAGAGTCAATCAAACTGCATTGTTAAAGATGAGCCAATCCTGATGTTTTGCAGCTGGATTGTTTCCATTTTAGATGCTTAATGCATGTGGTTTGTGTTATTTTATGTTAAATTTACTGTTTAATGAAAGAAAATGTTCCAAACAAAAAAAAACTTAGTTCTTAAGTACATCAACAGTTTGAGATTTGATGTTACTATGGACCTTAACAAATAGATGCAATACATTTTTAGATGTTTTCAATTCCAATTGATGTTCTGATGTTGTTGCTACAGAAATGTATTGGCAGTGTCTTGTTGCATTCAGTAGCTTTTAAATAAAAGACACGTCTATATAAAAAAGACATTTTATTTCATACTCAAAATAATTACAACAGTAACCTAAAAAAGGTGAATACACTGAATCTTAACATTCATATACAGTCTCCTCTGTTTGTCTTAGATCTGTCACCTGTTTCACTTTACAAAAAATATAAACTCTTATGCTGTACAGTTTCTTTCTTATACAAATCTACTGATTCCACAACAGGTCATGATATAATTTAATAAGGGCTGCATAACTTTATGCAGAGGAAGTAGAACTTCTGATAAAATGAGTTTCTTTTAAATGTATGCAATCCTGATCAATGAATATACTGAACTTTGTGGACGCAATGTTTATGAAATGTTTTCTAGTCCACCATCATTCCTGTTCTAAACTGTTGATCTAATAAAAGTGTAAGAAGGGTTTTACTTCAGTACACAGGTTGAAGGAACTGGTGGATTTACATGTTTTGGTGGGGTTTGTGCATCTATTTTGTGCGCTCAGTCTCTTGCAAGTAATGACACAAGTCCTTTTTTATCCAGCTCAACGAGTTTAAGGTGCTGTAGGGTCTTCAGTGCTGAATCACTGACTTTCATGTTCAGCTTCTTCATCCTCTGAGTGCTTATTGGCCCTCTGAAAAGACAAGAATTAAATATTTAGATCAAATGTATTAGAAAACACTTTTCTTTGTAGAAGTAAAACCATGTAGTTGTCTTAAGTGCTTAAGTTGTCTACAGTGCATTACCAATCATAATGTTGCACAAATATGACCAGACAAACCTGTTCTTGTCTGAGAAGTACTCGGATAACTGCTTATAGAGTGTGTTGAGGTCATTCAGCTTCAAGTTACCACGTACACACCGCGGGACAGTCTCAAATGTCCCCTCAGACACCTCTTCATGCATATTTTGTGCTGCAAGAAAAGGAAAAAAAAAAAATTACACAATGTAATTTTTGACATTGATGCAGATGCTGGTGACCTTTAAAACTGTGCCAGTGTTACAAATGTTGATAGTTTTCTTCTGTTCTTACATTCAGACTGCGCTTGAGTTTGAGGTTGTTCTGTAGGCACGACCTAAAGAAACAGAAACACGTTCACTAACTCAAAGTAGCTTTTTTTTTCTCAAATAATTAAGTAATTTTAATAGGAAACTGCACTACTGTTTAAAAATTAGGGTAAGTAAATTTTGTTTTTAAAGAAATTAACACTTTCATTCAACAAGGATGTATTAAATCAAAAGTGACAGTTGAATCTATTTTCATTTGTTAAAAAAAAAAAAAGCTGTTCTTTTGAACATTCTATTCCATTAATGAATTCTTTATGTATGTTTCTTGAACAAATCAATATATTATAATTTCTGAAAGATCATGTGACACTGAAGTCTAGAGTAATAATGCTGACAATTTAGCTTTTCCATCACAGGAATAAATTAGATTTCATATTTAATAAATTAGAAAAATAGTCATTTTAAATTGTAATAATATTTCACAATATTATGGTTAATACTGTATTTGATCAAATAAATATGGCCTTGGTAAGTTTGTGAAAAAAAAAAAAAAAGGGTAATTGTGACTGTTTATCTCACAATTCTGACCCTTTTTTCCTTTTGCGAGATATAAACGTACAGTTGCAATTGTGAGTTTGTACCTTGCAATTCTGATTTTTTACCCCCCCTTGCAATTCTTTTATTCTCAGAATTGTGCGATTAAAAACTTACAATTGCATAACAATTATTAAAAAAAAAAATAAAAAATTAAAGTAAAAAAAAAATAAAAAAAAAATTGTCAGTATTGTGAATTTATATCATGCAATTCTAACTTCATTAATCAGAATTGTAAGTTTGCATCATGGAATTCCGAGACAAGAAGTCAGAATTGCGAGTTTCTATGGAATTCTGAGGGGAAAAAAAGCATCAGAATTGCAAGTTTGTATCATGGAATTCTGAGACAAAAAGTGTCAGAATTGCAAGTCTGCATCATGGAATTCTGAGAAAAAGTCAGACTTGCGAGTTTGTATCATGGAATTCTGAGAAAAAAATAAGAATAGCGTGTTTGCATCATGGAATTCTGAGGAAAAAAGTCAGAATTACGAGTTTGTATCATGGAATTCTGAGAAAAAAAAGGCAGAATTGCGAGTTTGTATCATGGAATTCTGAGGAAAAAAGTTTCAGAATTGTGATTTGGTATCAAAATTCTTAGAAAAAGTGTCAGAATTGCAAGTTTGTGTCAAAAAATTCTGAGACAAAAAGTGTCACAATTGTGAGTTTGTATCAAGAAATTCTGAGACAAAAAGTGTCAGAATTGCAAGTTTGCATCAAGGATGTAAAAAGAGAGATGTCGCAATTACCTTTTTTTTTTTTTTTTTTTAAGTGGCGGAAACGGCCTTCTATACATAATAGACTTCAAAAAGCATTAAAAAAAACTTTTACCAAGCCCAAACTTTTGAAGAGTAGTGTAGTTATGTAATTAAGGTAATAAGAAGCATTACAAAATGTCTAACCTCTACATTTAATGCGGCAACAGATGAACAAAGAACATCTCTTGCTTCTTGTTCTTCTTCTGTCAGTGGCGGAACCTTGAATACAAAATTTTCCATTAGCACACATTAAGTCCAAACCCAAAAACCTCAAACCTCTTACTTTAAACAAAGAGCACAGTAAAATCATTGTGTATGGCCTCTAATGTACTAAGATTGTCACAAACCTATTGGTTTGTTAGATTTGAGCTGTTGTTGCACAACTGAATGAATACCTGCACATCTGCTGTGTTCTGCAGCTGTTGAACCAGCTGCACTGTAGTGTCTAGGTGAGCTCGTATCGAGTCCATGGATCGTTTTTGTTCCGCTGCGATCTCCTCCACCTGTGCGCACAGTGCTGCATGCCGTGCTTTGATCGCTGACAAGTTCTCCAACAACTGAACAGGGTTTCCCTGAAATCCACAATCGCAGATTTAGAAAGAGACTCAGTCACTATTTTTAAATCAACAGACGAAAACGAACATACCTCAAACGTGCCCGCTTCACGCGCATTGGCCATGAAGTCAAACTTCAGCCGCTTTTCCACATATTCTATATCAGCTTCTGCTTTCTGGAACTACAAGGACACAAATCTAAACATCATAATTCATTAGGTATTCAAAAGATTTTAATCGGGTGTTTGGCATTTCGTGGCCCATCTGAATGAGGGTACAACCTAAAACCTGAAACCCTATTAGCAATATTGCACTACTCTGAACATAGTGGACAGCAGAGGCAATACTGATAGGGTCCCAAGAATTAGGATTAGAGATTTCAACCTGTAAAACAGAAGACAAGCAACAAGCCAAATGAGACGGCGCACCTCTTTTTGAAAACTTCAAACGTGCAAAGCTGCTCTCAGACGCTTTGACAATACTATTGCACTGCTAGCTGTCCAATACAGTAGTGCAATGAAGTCAGAGCACCTGTTAACAGCAAGTGATGTGGCCGGCCACGCCGTTGACCCTACCTTTGAGAAAAATCCCTGGCCAATGCCCTTTTAACATTGCACTGCTTTAATAACGGGGTTATCAGTAGTACAATATAAAAGGGGCACTGGACAGACGGTACGCATTCAGGGCGGTCCATTTGCATGCTGAAATATCCAATCATGTAAATAATCAACAAAAAGCCTGGGAAGAAAAACACAGCTGTCACATAAACATTAAAACATTATAGTGCTGAGATACAGACGGCATTTTGCACTTTATAGCCATAATTATTCAGATATAGAATTAAAAAAAAAAATACTTTTCTCCTCAAAACAACTGATTTTGACACCAGCAGGGTAGTAAAGTTACTAATGTTAGTTTGCTACAAAGAGCAACACTGCGCCCCCTATAGTCTACCCTTCCTTATGTTATTTGAACTCGTGAAAAATTATATTAATGCATGTTATTATGGTTTTACTTAAACAGAATACAATATAGCTTTCATGAGATTATGCCTACAAATTATCAGAGTCTTCAAAATTCAAACTTTTACATGGAGGTCTATGCGTCTTGCAAAAGCAAGACACATTGGATATAAAATGTTATCATTTAATAACGTTTGCTACAATAACTCGGTATGCATATAAACCCATAGTGTTAACACATATTTAAATATCTTATGAAATAAGGTATAATGAGCAAGTTCTGGATACAGCGCGCAGTTTCGCGGACACACGCTCGGGCCCTCCCGCACCCGCAGTCCCCTCACCGCCGATCACAGCTTCACACAGCAGCTATCGATCCAAATTAATATTTTTCCGAATGAACGCCACGGTTTCGATTCAAAATACGTACATTTTAGTAAGTCAATTATATTAAGGCTGATTTTCGCGGTAAATATAACTGGATAGAGACATTAGCAGTGGCACTAGTTAGCCATCCAGCTACATGTTTTTCGTAATTTTCTCCCCACCAACCTGAGGGAAAGTCAGAGGCATTTACAGAACGTGTAATTCTTAGTGTTTGTTCTCTATTACGTTGTTTATCGTAAAGGCACCGGTGTTATTAACAGTTAAACGCGTACGGTCGGTTTACATTTGGAAACATTTGATGCAAACGTTTGGCTGAAAAAACAGCTTACCATCGCCTCCAGCTTATCAACTGTCTCCATGTTGAATAGTTTACATTCCTGAAGCAGCCCCGGAAATATAAAGCTCGCAGCAGAACCCAAGTCCTCCTCTGATTGGTCAGCTGTCAGAGCGCTTTGAAGATGATTGGTCAGTTTGGAGAGAGAACTAGAGGAAAAGGGGCGGTATGTTCGGGATGGAATTCTAACGTACTGTCTTGAACGTATTACACAGTGTATGTATAATGCGTAGTTTTTAAAATTGTACATTACCAGTCAAAAGTTTGTGAAGAGAAAGATTTTTTAAGTTTTTTTTTTAAGGCCTGCCCTTTTTTTAAGAACCAAGCCTGCATTTGTTTGATCCAAAATACAGCAAAAGCAGTAAATTGTGAAATATTTTTACTATGTAAAATAACTGCTTTCTATCTGAATATATTTTAAAACCTAATTTATTCCTGTGATCTAAATTTTCAGCATCATTACACCAGTCTTCAGTGTCACATGATGCTTCAGAAACATTGTAATATGCTGATTTGCTTTTAAAAAAACATGTATTATTAGTAGTATCAATATTTAAAACAGCTGAGTACATTTTTTCAGGATCCAAAGATCAGCATTATCTGAAATAAAAAGCTTCCGTAGCATACACTATACCGTTCAAAAACTTGGAGTAAGTATTTTTATTTATTTATTTATTTTTTTAAGAAATTATATAAATTAATACTTTTATTTAGCAAGGATGCAAAAGTGATGATAAAGACAATGTTACAAAAGATTAATATTTCAGATAAATGCTATTCTTCTGAACTTTCTATTCATCAAAGAAAACTGAAACAATTAAGCTCAGCTGTTTTCAACATGATAATAATAATAAATGTTTTTTGAGCAGCAAATCAGAATATTAGAATGATTTCTAAAGGATCATGTGACTGGAGTAATGGTGCGAAAATTTCAGCTTTGAAATTAAAATATATTCAGATAATAAACCGTTGTTTTAAATAGTACAAATATTTAATTTTTTTTTACTATTTTTTCTGTCCTTTGATCAAATAAATGCAGTCTTGGTGAGCAGAATAGAGTTCTTAAAAATTATTAAAAATCTTACTGTTCAAAAACTTTTGATTGGTAGTGTGTGTAAAATATGTATGCAGAATTCAGTGATAAAACACTGTTATTTCCCCTCATTTTTGTGTAAGAGTATGATAAATATTAAATAATATTTCAAAATATTTCATATTTTGCTATTTAATTTTTTTAATGGTTTATACATCACAGTAAAATCATCAGATTACATGCATGCAGAAAAATGTTGTATTATATTTTTAACAAAGTCATACTCTGCACAGTATATATACTTTAGTTCACATGATTTACATGCCTAATATACGTAGCACACATACATATTTTGACAATTACAGGAAGAGACCTATTTTAATCTCCAAGGTGTAATGTTCAGGTCAGGGTAACTTTAGAATCATGCTCTTGGATGCTTAAAACAAATTCAGTACTAAAGCTTAAGTCTTTAGTACTGTAAAGTAAAACATATACTACTGTTCTTAAACAGTCATTAAAAAAATTCAGAGAAAAGTTTTAATGACGTTTCACCCAAACGCGACCAATCGACTGCCAGAATGTTAACAGCCATTGAAAGAGTAGATGACGATAAGCTCCGCCCCTTTTAATGTGACTGACAAACATTCTATTCAATCATAGCACTGCATACACACCGCTACACCAATCAGAGAAGGCCAGTGGCTCATTGCTTTAATAAGTTTGGCTGCGCCGTAGACTCGTTCTCGCCCGGTTGTCTTGTTAGAGGACGTTGGAGTCACAGTCAGGAGGGGCTCTATATCAAACATTAATTTTAAAACAGCAAGCATTTACAGAAAAGCAAGCCAGCATGTTCTCCCGCATCGCTAGACCAACCTCAACCCTCGTCCGGAGCCTGTCCACCTCCTCCCAGGTAATATCTCATATTTGTGAACATGCGAGAGCGCTAACATTAG
Source organism: Labeo catla (assembly GCA_012976165.1). Lineage (NCBI taxonomy): Eukaryota > Metazoa > Chordata > Actinopteri > Cypriniformes > Cyprinidae > Labeo > Labeo catla. Next base: position 462,843 of record VONZ01000568.1, on the reverse strand, counting down.
CCTCCATGATTTGTATTAATTTGCGATGACGTTAACATGTCAAACTGTGGTTAATACCCAATGTACTTTTTTTCCCTTGCTCACTCGGGTTTCCCAATGAGCCGTAGACTACAACAATATCATTATAACTAAGTTAAGTGAAACTGCATCCAGGTAACCCAGAAGTTACCTTGCTTGACATTTAGCCATCACACTGACAGAGTAGGTGTTGCAGTGCAACTCATTTCTTAGTCATGTGTATGTAACTTGCAAGGATCATTCAGTATTCGCCATGAATCTGTTAAAATCTTATCTGGCATGAGAAGGTTTTCAGGCGACCTTGCCAACTCGTTTAGCTTCCTGCGTAGGATCATCCTGGTAAGAGGAGGTATCGCTTTGACTCACGTCCACCTTTGAAAGGTCATTACTGTAATCATACTTTGCTCACTGTTGCGTAGTAAATACAACAGTGTCTTGATCTGTAATGAGAGATAAGACTTAATGCAGCTTTTGTGTTGTGCGTAAGTGAAAGTGCTACAGAGATGCTGTCAGATGTGCCATCTGACATGTTGTGTGCTTTTGAAGACATACTTTTATTTCTGTACAGCAGGGGTTTCAAACTGAGATCTTGGGACCATGGACAAATTTAAAACAGTAAAAATGTGAAAATAATCATATTTGAATTCCGTGGCATTTGAAAAATTCTCTGTTATAGAAGTCTTTGACATTCTTCTTCAACAGTGCAATGCATGCAGTTCAACTGCCATTTGTATAAGACTAATTAGTTTGCTTGCTGTAAACACATTTATATGCCATAAAGACTTCCTTTGTACTGTCTAAACCGTTTACAGAGTCCTTAATCACTTAGTTTAAACCCTTCCTCTCCTCATCATGAGTGGTAGTAAAAATTCCCTCTGGTGTTTTTCCAGACTGAAAAGGTCCCCCAAGGTCAAGATAAAAAAAAAAAGTAATTGTGACCTACATCTTTAAACCGAGAGACACACACAATTTTTAACATTTCGTTCCCTTAGAATTATAAGCTTGTATCTGACATTTTTGTCAAACTTGAGTTATTCGCATATGCTTATTAGCATATATGCTTATTTACATAATGTGATGTTTCTTTTGTAAGCTGTGTACATTTTGGGCCTTTTTTTTTTTTTTTAGAAAACAAAAAAAAAATCTACAGAAGTCTATGGAATGCAAAAACTTTGAACTCAATATCTCAAAAGTGCTCAGAATGCAGATAGAACCTTATAATTTTAAGGCTACGATTAGCATTTAGTGGTTGTTCAATTTTTTCACTTAATCATTTTTTACAGCCAGATTATGATTAATGATTCCTTTTTAATGTCTATAAAACACGCAACTATTCAAAGCAGTAAATTTATTAGCCTATGAAGTCAAAGGGCGCTTTAATGATAAGAGTAAGGTTGAATCAGCATGTACTGTGACTAATGCAGTTTTTTTTTATTTCCCCTCCTTGCAGCACAATGCGAAAGTTGCTGTCTTGGGTGCCTCAGGTGGCATCGGGCAGCCCCTGTCTCTCCTGCTGAAGAACAGCCCTTTAGTGAGCGAGCTGTCACTTTACGATATTGCCCACACTCCTGGAGTGGCTGCTGACCTCAGTCACATTGAGACCAGAGCCACCGTCACAGGTACAGAGATTGTTTCAGCTCCTCAAGCCTTTTAGATTTTGATTGGTCATTTTTTTGAGAAAGTTGTTGACTTTAAATTGGTCTGCTGTAGTGTTCACTGTCTTTCTTTGCAGGCTACATGGGAGCAGATCAGCTGGGTGCTGCACTGAAAGGCTGTGAGGTTGTTGTCATCCCTGCTGGTGTCCCAAGGAAGCCTGGTGGGTATATTTTTATATATATATATATATTATTATTATTATTATTATTATTATTATTATTTTATTTTATTTTATTTTATTTTATTTTATTTTATTTTTGTTTTGTTTTTACACCTGTGCTTTTTTTTTTTTAATTACATTTAAAGTCAGTATGGAATGGCATTTGTTACTAGGGCTGTCACTGTCAATTATTTTGGTAATCAAGTAATTTGTTGAATATTCTGATGATTAATCATTTTTTGGTAGTAATGAAAATAGACCTAAGTGAACAATAGCCTTTAAAATTATATAAAATGCATACATAATATGAATGAGGCAATAATAATTAGTTCAAATAAAGTATCAAACGCAAGTAATCATATGGTTTTATTGAACAAAACTGTTAAAATACATAATGTATTATAAACAGTAGAGCTAAGAGAGTGTTTAATATTGACTCAAAAACATTTAATCCAAATCAAATGTCCACCTAATCTTTAATATTTTCTATCATATTATGATAGAAAAGCTACAGCCACTGTAATTTCTTGAATATGTTGAAACCAAAATGTTTAAACTTTAAGAGGGTTTAAACTTTTATTTTGAAATTGCGATGAACAGTTATTGAGAAAGATATTGATGTATTCTCTTGGGTTTGTGTAGGTTTATAAAAGATTTACTTTACAAATCTGATGAAATGGCACACGTTGCATTCCCAGATGAACGTTATAATAAACCCAAACTCACAACAACATGCAGAGATGGAGCTTGAGATGCTCCACACATGTAAATGATAACCGTTTGTGTAGCAGTGTTTACTGTGAATGGAGCCGCTCTGACACGCATGTAAATAAAGCGTACATTAAACCTGCATTGCATACATTTATTTAACTGAATCATAGTGTTTGTGAATTCTTAATAGCATTATGCTTTACGATTTTGAAATGGGTTTAATATTATACAGTATTTTGCAGATTACTCGTCACGGGCAAAATGCAATCAAGGATTTTTTTAAATTCGAATACTTGTATAGAATCGAGAAATCACTGCAGCCCTGTTTGTACGCTATTTGATTTGTGCATATGTATTGTTACATCCTGACTCGGGGAAACAACAAAAAAAATAAGGGCACTGGGGGTATGAGTGGTTCTGGCTTCAAGTCCTGGACGGGCCCCTAATTGTTACATCCCAACTTGAGGTAACAGCAAAAAAAAATAAATAAATAAGGGAACTGAGTCCAAAAGTATCATTCTAAGCCAAAATCATTTATTTGTTCTACAAAATAGAGATAAGGGATTAATAATTGCAAATACACACATTTTAAATGCACAACATGGGGGCAAAGAACCACCCGACGCGAAGCAGAGCATTTAAAGTCCTTTAATGCACAGCAAGCCGTTGATTATTCCACTTATTCCATGGTCATTGGCGAAGTTACATTCAAGTTAAAACTAGTATTGCTGTTGGCGCCAGTAGCCTCATGGGTAGCTGTGGGTCCGAATTCGAATCCCTTTCTCAATCCTACTCCCTTCTCTCTCTCCCACTTCGCTTCCTGTCCAACTACGCTGTCCTATCTAAATAAAGCCATAAAAATGGCAAAAAAAAATTGCAGCGTAATAATTCACAGAATGGGTAAAAATGACAATTATTTTCATCAGTTATGGCACTTTGGCTCTAGCATTCTGCCCGCTTCAAATCAGACACAGAGATAAAATGGTGCGGTAAGATCACATTTATTTGAATGAATTATAGCATTTATTTTAATTAATTATCGAGAGAGAGAGATAGATGACAGTTGTGTGTGCCTTACCTGTGTGCGCAGAATCTAGTATTCAGACAGACCATGGAATAATTAAAGATAATGGTAAAAGTTCCAGCTGTCCAGCCAAGATCATCTGCAGGATGTTAACAAAAGAAGCAGCCTCCTCCCAAACAAGGATGGAGCTCTTAAATACCCAGTTCTCCAGTTAAAAACAGGTGGATCTTTAGCTGGTAACCTATAGGAACAAAGAAAACAACAGCAAAGAAAAACCAAAACAATCTGACATGTAACAGTATGAACAGGATATTGAATAAAAATGATTGATTGGCTTAAACATACAAGGGCTTGGTGACGTAAGTTTATAGAAACCCACCAGAATTTCTCAAGATTTTCCTTTACGTCCTATTTTTTAGGTATGACCCGTGACGATCTGTTCAACACCAATGCCACCATTGTGGCCACATTAACCGATGCTTGTGCCCGTTACTGTCCTCAGGCCATGATCTGCATCATTTCAAACCCAGTAAGTATAACATCTCATGTGATATCTTACATTGCTGAAATTTCATTTTACACCTGCTCAAAGGTCACAAGGGTTTATAGCACTATACATGTGTATATGTATATACAGTATATGTGGATTACTATTGCTTTGAACTTTCCATTAAGATAACTGACAAATGCTCCTATAGAAAAACAGATTCCGTATCGAACTTTGATATTGTGAATTTCAGGTCAACTCCACCATCCCGATCACTTCAGAGGTGATGAAGAAGCATGGCGTCTACAACCCCAACAGAGTCTTTGGCGTCACAACACTGGATATCGTCAGAGCAAACACTTTTGTTGCTGAGCTCAAAGTGAGTTCTGTAAATTCAGTAATGATAGGAGTTGATTTTTAAGTGCAGATTTATTTATTTATTGTCATAAGAAAAACTTTGCACAGTCAGTTCATTGTCAACATTGAAACAATATTTCCAGGGCCTTGATCCCGCCAGAGTCAACGTGCCAGTTGTTGGAGGTCATGCAGGAAAGACCATCATTCCTCTCATTTCACAGGTAAGGAAAACCTGTAGTACTACCTGATTTATTCAATAAACCTTAGTATTAGTATTACTAAATAGTATTATATCATGACTAACGAGACAGGCTGTGTCTTTCACATCATTGGCATTGCACTGCATAACCACGCCCACTGTAAAATGGTCCAAAATCCAGGATAAAAAAAAAAATCAAATTTCTTCTGATTGGCTGTGATTGATAAACATTCTTCTTTTATTTTGTGTTTTCAGTGTACACCCAAGGTTGAGTTCCCCGCAGATCAGCTGTCTGCTTTGACGGGCAGGATCCAAGAAGCTGGAACTGAGGTTGTGAAAGCTAAAGCTGGTGCAGGTGGGAACTGAAGTTTTATATGCTGTTTGACTGCTTTTTTTTTTTTCTTTTGAGTACTCTGAACATTGGTTCCTTTGTGTTGCTGGAATTTTAGTTGTGCAGATGATTAATTTAGTGAGAAGATCTGGAATCTTAATATGTCTCTTTTCATAGGCTCTGCCACTCTGTCCATGGCCTATGCTGGAGCCAGGTTCACATTCTCCCTTCTTGACGCCATGAATGGAAAAGAGGGTGTTGTTGAATGTGCGTTTGTGAGATCTGAGGAGACAGATTGCAAATACTTTTCTACTCCTCTCCTCCTCGGGGTAAGTCTAGAATTGACCATCTTTAGAAGTTACTTGATCTTATTTTCAGATCATGCAAGGTCAAAGTAACATAACCTGGTAGTTAAAAAAAAAAAGACTAGGCTTTGTTTGTTTTTAAGCTTAATTTTTATTTTTCTCTTCTCAGAAAAACGGCATTGAGAAGAACCTTGGGCTTGGCAAGCTCTCTGCGTTTGAGGAGAAGCTGGTAGCTGAAGCCATGGATGAACTGAAGGGCTCCATCAAGAAAGGAGAAGACTTTGTTGCAAACATGAAGTGATCTGTGTTCGTGACATGCTACCTGTGAAATGTCATTTATTTATAAAGCTGAGTCCTTGTATGTCAACAAGGTTTTCTAAAACTGTATTTTTATCATGTTCAAAGATGCAGACAGTCTTTGTACTGATTAAAACAGTCAAATCCAGCTATCAATAAAATGGTCTGTTTACCAACTCTAAACATTTTTTGCATTTCAGTTCGTTCGTTTCAAAATTTTGCTATTACCGACCTATTATTGACTTTTGTTGTGGATAATTGGATGCAATGTGAGTGACTCATAAATCAATGTGAATTAATTTTACATAAACAAAAATGGCTCTGAGTAATCGTGTTGTCATTTGTTGTTTTTTTTCAAACAAAGATCCACTGTTATATACCCATTCAAATATTTTTTTCATGTGCTTATTCAAATGATTAGTGATTTAGAGTTATTTAAGTGTCACTTGTAATGGATATTAAATTTCCTGTATTATTTATTCATAAAGAACTATATGAACTGCGAATCTGCCCCTTAGTCATGTAATTTAGGAATGGAGCACTGTATGCATGAAAGATTCGAAAGTGCTTTTTTTTTTTTGGTAACTACAACCAGCTAACATTTTGCATCTAAAACATATAAATATGTGGTTTTGTCTTTTGAATATTACACATTTTCCAATTACAGTTGTGCTCCTATAGTAAACATATTATTTTATAATGGGTAGAAACCTATATAACATATGGTGCTTAAATCATACTGCTGATAAATGTTTTTTCTTGACTTTTTATTGATCATTAGTTAACAGTCAAACCAAAATTTATTCAGACTCCTTCAACATTTTTCCATATTATCACAGTTTATTTGCTATAGTTTAGAAAATGGTAATAAAATATGACAAGCACTAAAAAGTTAAACTGTCGGAACAAATCATTCTTGATAATTTTTTTTTATCCAAACTTTTATCTATTTTACTGATAGTCCACTTTATGTAGACTATTTGGGAATAACATGTCACAGTTTACTTTATTTTGCTATCCTCACTTACACAAATGTATTATAGTGTCCAGCACTAGTGAAAAAACATCAAAAACTATATCTGGTGTCTGAATAATTTTTGGTTTGACTGTATACATATTAATGGTCTGAATTATCACAGAGATGCGACCACATTAGAATATATAAAATATATAAAAAACGTTTTAAATATGCAGATTATTGAATATATAATTATATTCAATGGGCTAGGTCACAATACACACAGTACAACAATAATATTATAACATTTGTGCTATTTGTGCCAAACCGTAGTGCTACCAATTCAGAGAATTCAAAACAGGCTGATTTTTTTTATGTATTCTGTAAAAATATTTGTAAACGCTCAAGAAATACGTTTCTAGAATTTTGTCTTACGTTGGCTTATTTGCATAAGGTTTGCTCATTTGCATACGTACGGAAACGTCCTGCCACCAATCAGTACAGGCGGTTTGTACGAAAACATCGACTTAGCATCCACCGTCGTACTAATTAGTCAAATTCACCGTTTCCATGTCTTTACTGTGGCAGTAAATTGAAAATCAATTAAACAAAATATTCCGAATTTAAACATTAAGTATTTTTGGTGTACAGACCGTTAAACAATGGCTGGTTTAACAGAAGAGCGTTTGCGCGTGGTGGCGATCATTCACGCTCTCAAAGCTGTCGGTATCCGCGTGAAAAACTGGAAGAACTTTCTAAATAGAGCTTCGAACTGTGAACAGACTTTTAGTCAGGTAAAAAAAATAAACGTATGAACTTTACTTTAACGACGACGATTAATTTGTTGCTTAAATATATAGTACCACTGACAGACGTTTATTTTTTTTCTCTCAGGAGAGCGCGTCACAACGCTTTGCTTTTGGACGTGACCTGCACTTGCTCCCTCAACATGAACTGTCTGACATGGGCGGTACAGTACCTCAGTATGTTTAAAAGCTCATCTTCTTGGAGTTTCGCGGGTGACACATGACAGTGGTTAACAGAATCCTAAGTTTGGTATGCGTCTGATGTGCTGGTTTTCAGGTTCTTGGTGGAGGCCTGTGGGTATCTGTCACAACATCTGGATACAGAAGGGCTTTTCAGGAAGACTGGCTCATTGAGTCGTATTCGAGCTTTAAGGGTAAATTCCTTACATTTTGTCACGTTGACTTTTTAGTTTTTCATGCTAAATACATGACTACATGTCTTTTCATTCAGGTTCATGTTTTCACCTTTACTTGTGCAGTTTTTTTTAGTTCCACTAATTTTAACTCGCTTGTCAAAAGTTTTTTTTTAAATATTATTTTAAAGAAGCCTTTTATACTTACTAAGGCTAAAAGAAGACTAAAAGAAGTTTTTTTTATGCTTACTAAGTGATAGTTAAAAGAGTTATTTATATATATATATATATATATACTTCCATTCAAAAGTTTAGATCAGCATGATTTAAAAAAAAAAAAAGTTTCTTATGCTCATAAAGGCTGCATTTATTTGATCAAAAATGCAGAAAAAACTGTAATATTGTGAAATATTATTTAAATGTAAAATAACTGTTTTCTGTGCGAATATATTTTAAAATGTAATTTATTCATTACTTCAGTTTTTATTGTCACATGATCCTTCAGAAATCATTCTAATATGCTGATTTAGTATCAGTGTTGAAAACAGTTGTGCTGCTTAATATTTTGTTGCAACCTGTGATACTTTTTCAGGATTCTCTAATAAATAAAAAGTAAAACAAACAAACAAAACAGCATTTATTTAAAATAGAAATCTTTTGTAACAATTTAAACTACTATTTAAAAGTTTGTGGTCAGTGCATTTTTATCCTTTCTTTTTTTGAAAGAAATTAATACTTTTATTTACCAAGGATGTTAAATTGCAAATAGCAAAGACTTATGTTGTTAGAAAATATTTCTATTTTGAATAAATGCTGTTCTTTTTAACTTTTTATTCATATCACAGAATCCAGAAAAAGTATCACAGGTTCCAAAACAGTACTAAGCAGCAGATTGATAAGCAACGTTGATAATAAATTAGAATGATTTTTGAAGGATCATGTGACACTGAAGACTGGAGTAATGCTGATGAAAATTCAGCTTTGCATCCCAGGAATAAATTATATTTTAAAATATATTAAAATAGAAAACATTTTTTTTTTTTTACTGTAATAATATTTCACAATGTTACTGTTTTTTTCTGTATTTTTGATCAAGTGAATGCTTGATGAGCATTCTTAAAAAAAAAAAAAATAAATAAACATTTTACTGATCCCAAACTTTTTAACGGCAGTGTAGAAATGAATGTTTTTTTTGTCCAGCAAGGGTGGATTAAATTTAGCAAATAGGACAGTAAAGACATTTGTAATGTTACAAACAAATGCTGTTCATATTTGTAATTGATCACCAAATGATCCTTTAGAATGATTTCTGAAGGATCATGTGACACTAAAGACTGAAGTAATGGCTGCTAAAAAATCAGTTTTGCCATCTGAGAAATGAATTATATCATAAAATATACTAAAATGGAAAACAGCTGTAACACCATATGCTACTTTTTCATAGGCAGACCTGGAGCAGGGAAAGCCAGTCTTCCTTCCCCCGCATGCATCCCTCCTGCAGCCCTGTGACGTTGCCTCTCTCATCAAGCAGTTCCTACGTGAGCTGCCATCTCCTCTCATCCCTGCAGACCTCCAGGTCCCTCTGATTCAGGCCCAGGGACTTGAGATGACACATGACCAGGAGGGAGCGAGAAACAGAACAACTCTACTCATAACCGCTCTGTTTCCTTCATCCAACGCACGTGCACTCAGATACCTGTGCACCTTTCTGCGTCAAGTTGCAGAAAGGTTTCACATTGGATTGCACATTTGTTTTTTTATATTTCTTGAATTTGTGCACGTTAAAGTATTCTCTTTTTTTCTGTAATCTTTATGATTCTGTGGTAATTGAGAGCATCCAAGAAATGGTTTACATTGACATGCAGACAATGGACAAGCCCATAAGGTAGGTCAGTAATGATTGTTGATGTCTTTGATCAGATGCAGTGAAAACAGAATGGATGCTACCAGCCTGGCTGTTGTTATTGCTCCAAACCTGCTTCAGTCTCCAGCACCACCTTGCAAACTCACTTTGGACACTGAGAAACATTTAGACCAGCAGACATCAGTGATCAAATCATTTATTCTTCATGCAGATCGTATTGGTAAAGATGTATGAGATTTGTATGCCGAATTGGTTAACCGGCCCTTTGCTGGATTTAGCATCATTTATTTTGTGTAAACTGAACTTGTGCATGAACTTTGTCTTTTAGGTGGTGTTCCGTCGTGTGTGCTGGAGGTGTCAAAAGCAACAGGGGGAGCCGAAACGCCCTCTCCTGCAGGTGGCGCTGTGTTTAGTAAGAGGACAGGACTGAGTGTTTATAGAAGTCTGAGACGACAACGGAGGCGAAGTGTTGGTGGTGAGATTGTAATGATAAATATAGATGTGATGTCACAATCAAAAATACCCAAATATTAACCTGCACAACTGTTTTCTACGTTTAATAATATAAAAATGTTTCTTGAGCACCAAATCAGCAAATTAGAATGATTTCTAAAGGAAATGCACTACCAGTCAAAAGTTTTTGAACAGTAAGATTTTTAATGCTTTTTTAAAGACGTCTCTTCTGCTCACCAAGCCTGCATTTACTTGATCCAAAGTACAGCTAAAATATGTGAAATATTTTTACTGTTTAAAATAAGTGTTTTCTATTTAATTATGTATTTTAAAATGTAATTTATTCCTGTGATCAAAGCTTTTTTTCAGCATCATTACTCCAGTCTTCAGTCACATGATCCTTCAGAAATCAGTCTAATATGCTGATTTGCTGTTCAAGAAACATTTTATTATTATAATTATTATTATTATTATTATTATCATCAATATTAATTAGCTGATTACTTATATATTATCAGTATTATTATCTGAAATAAAAAGCTTTTGTACCATACATTATATGGGGAATGAGAGAAATTAATACTTTTATTCATTTACTTTTAAAATTGATCAAAAGTGATGATAAAGACATTTATAATGTTACAAAAGATTTCCATTTCAGATAAATAGTTTTTGTGAACTTTTTATTTGTCCAAGAAACCTGAAAAAATTCTACTCAACTGTTTTCAACATAATAATAATAAATGTTTTTGGAGTAGCAAATTGAAGGATTGTGTTATGACTAAGTAATGATGCTAAAAATTCAACTTTGAAATCACGTAAATAAAAAAAAAATTGCTGCTTTTGCTGTACTTTGGATCAAATAAATGCAGGCTTGGTGAGCAGAAGAGACTTCTTTAAAAAAAGCATTAAAAATCTTACTGTTCAAAAACTTTTGACTGGTATTGTGTGTATATATACATGCTTGCAAAAATACTTTTTTCAATTTTAATCAAAATACTGTTTCAGAAATATTTGTAGATGCTTTCTCCAAACTGAAGCCATGTCGTACTCCCACTGGACCACCAATAGTCTTAGATGTCACGCCAGGTGAGCCACAATATTTTTGCACGGGAAGTGCCTTCATAATAATTACTGTATCAATAATTACTATTTTGATCTCTCCAGTGACTCCTCTCTCAAAAAGCCCCACTCCTCAATCACCAGTTACAGTTAAACGCAAAGCCACTGAGGAATCACTTCCTGAACTTGAAGGATCTGCAAGGAAAAGGTAATTTGTGACTTACTTTATAGATTAATCCAAAGTTCTGTCATGAAACTCTAGATGGCGCAGTCCGATAAGTCTAACTCAATCGGACATAATGACATCATTGTCACATGGTGCAGCTGATCAGTTCTTTTAGTATTAGCAGCCAATGAGCTTGCTGCTCAGCATTCAAATACTTGACTAGTGCTTGCTGTAGTAGTTGCAGTGCGCTTCAGAAACCCTTCACCTTCCCCAGCTCCACCTGTATCCACCTTTTTGTTTAACACAGAAGTAAGCCTATGGGTGAGACTTATGGTTCATTAGCCGCTTAGGGAAATGTTAATAATTTAGATAAATACATTAAATAATATGGCAAGACACACCAATTTGCAATATCAAGCAGCAATACAAGCTGTTTTGTACAGCTAAAAATAGCTGTATGCAGATGAGACTGGAAGCCAGACCCATAAAATTTACAAGTGGCTTTGCCCACTCTTACAAGAAGTAAAAGGTGGATAGATCTGCTACGGGGTGATTCATGTATACTATATATTTGGGTTATTTGATATGTTATATATGCAGCATTTCTTACTTGCTCTGCCGCAGCAGAGTAACAGATCTATATCAGCCAAAACCAAACACATTAACATTGTCATGTACATTACCATGCTAAACCCCGAGAGTTGTTATGATGGAACTATTAATATTGTCTAACTGGCAGATGACTCCATAAACTACTTGCAGATAATGTATTGTGTGTTTATTATTGTTCAGGCGCTCTCTGCATGACCTAAGAGAGGACACACTGACAACCATCACCCAGCCGCTAGGTCAGTCTATTAATGTATTTTACCAGCTCATCAACTGATTGTTGCAGAATATTAACACAACAAAGCTGGTTTGCAAAAATCTGTTAGAATCTGTAAGCAGTCACAGTCCCTTGGAAGAAAATAGTAGTAAAGAAGATTCCATTCCCACCACTTCCAAGAAGAGAAACCATGTGAGAGAACAGCGAAAATCGCTTAGGTACTGTATCACGACTACGCTCTACACTTAACTAAAATGACCAAAAAATTTGTGGATCAATTCTACAAAGAGTAGCAGTCAGGCTCATCTGTGTGTTTTGGGGTTTTCAGGCCTCCAGCACAAGAAGAAAAGGGTCATCGGCGAAGAAGATCTCTACGATTTTTTGCTGTGTCCAGTGGCAACAACAGTAACCCTGTATGTTTTTTTTTTTTTTTTTATCTGTGGTTTTCGTTTTTACTTGGTGTTAACTAATGTTTTTTTTCCCATTTTTCTAATGTGGTTCAATGCTTTTAGCTATCAGTGACACCAACACACAAAGACCCTGAAAACTGTTTAGAAGAACACCAAGAACTGCCTGACTGCGAAAGTGGTTCACCACTTACAAATGCTGATGAATCTCCAAAGATACCACTTATCCTCATTGATGGACCAGAAGGAGGTTTGGATCAGTCTTTAAGAATTTTTTTAAATTATTTTTGACTATTGGTTGAATCATGACTATTTTCACTATTATTGACATTTTAGTACATACTGTAAATCTTTTCCTATTCTGTTTTGTGCAAATGAAACATTTTGAAACATTTTTCTATCTTGCAGTAGTTGTTGGGAATGAGGTGGACGATGACCCGGATCTTCTTAACTGCAGTTTTGCAGAAAGCCCAAATGACTGTGTGAACATGGGATCTGAACCATCTTGCATTCAAAGACAGGACAAAGAGGAACACTGTGATGACGAATGTTGGACCGTGCTTGAAAATGAGAACTTTGAGCAGTTAGGACAGTGTGAGGCAATACAACCTGTCACTCAAAACAAAGGGTCTCCAATAAATGCAAGCACAGAAGTAGAGAATGAACCAGAGGTGAAAAACCCAGAAAAGGAGTCTCGTAAAGAGTCCAAAAAAGTGAAGAACAGCTCTAAGAACCGATCTCGTCCTCGTAGATCCATAAGCCTACCTGAGGTGAATCTGGAGTCGTGTACTGATGAGATGCCTGAGTTGGAAAAGGAAGTTGGTAGAGCAGAAACTGAGATGGATAACAACATTTGGCCAATGTTTGCAAGTCTGACCCTTTCAAATGAGCATGGAAGTGCAACCATAGAGAAGAAGGTGGGTGTCAAAGAAGTGCAAGAAGCCAAAGTTAAAACATTAAAGAATTATAAACAAGAGAAGTTGGCGGATTCATCTCTTGGTTTCAAAAGGCCCCATCAGCGAATGTCTGTGGCTGAGCGGCTTAGGGGCTTTAGTGCTTTGACCTTGCTTCTCCGGACTTCACGGACAGCACCTCAGTTTCGGGAGAAATCACAGGAATCCCTTCAGAGGGGACCCACACGTCTTCGGAGACAAGGTGCTCGACGGTTTGGTCGCTCTATCAGTCACGAGGGAGTTTCAGAGAGGCCACAAGAGCAGAGTCCTGTCGGATCTCCACCAGCAAATCAGGCTTTCATAGGTATATGTGATGCTAGCCCTGATTCAGGTGTGGAGTCGGTCGATCATGAGCCGATTACTGATTTCAATCATCAAGATGTGTGCACGATCTCACAAAATTCCCAGAATGTTCAGCTGACAAATGACGTGGATGTGGATTCTCTGAGCTCGATGGGAAATCCTAATCAAGATCCAGTTTTGCCCACAATGAGCGAATCTGAAAATCAGTTTCTTTGCAAGCAAACACAGCAGGATGTCGAGGAACTTGATCTTCATCAACTATTGGATCAGAAGTGCCACATTGGTGGCCATGAGCAAGACGATCATCAAAATTCAAATGTTCCTGAACCAGAGGTTCTTACACCTAGTCTTGCATCTCCAATGTTTTTCCAGCAGATGGTGCCATTGAATCTCTTTGGAGACACAAGCTCAGTCGAAGATTTCAAAACGGATCAAGTCTCTTCTCTGAATGAAGGAGATAAAGAAACCCTATCCTGGCTGAATGCCAGCCCTCCATTTGGGTTTCCACCTTTTGCTCCTTTGTCGCTTGATGGTGTGATTTCTGAAGATGACACAAGTAACAGGTCGCCTTGCGATCTCTCCCCTCCAGCTTTTCAGTTCAAGCGTCCGACCGCAAGGAGGCACTACAGAGACTCTCCCCGCTGGCCCTCGCATGAGGTGCGAATGTCTGCTTGGAACCCATTACCACTTTAAATGTTTAGTTCTTTCATTTTTTTTGTTAAGTAAATATCAGTTCCCAGTGAATGGGATCTGAAAATGGTTTGTGAAATCATTTAATTATTATTTATGGAACAGTGCTTTTATTTGTGTTTTAATGTTTGTGAGCTGTCACAAATGTTCTTTGTTCTTAATAAAATCTGTTTTAATAGTTCATTTTTTTGTTGTTGTTGTTTTATAGGTCAGTTTAATTTGATTTTTTTTCTAGGGCAAATTCTGTTTGCAAGTTTAGAAAACATGATACAACACACAAAAAAGTTGAGTAGAAAGGACCAGTTTGGGCAATTTTTCTACCCAAATACAAACTCCCACTTACAGGGATAGTTCACCCAAAAATGAACATTACCCCATGATTTACTCGCCCTCAAGCCATCCTAGGTGTGTGAGTTGCTTCTTTCAGATGAATGCAATTGGAGTTATATTAAGAAAGGTCCTGGCTCTTCCATGTTTTATAATGGCAGTGAATGGGTGTTAAGATTTTGAAGTCCAATAAAGTGCATCCACCCATCATAAAAAGTGCTCCACACAACTCCGGCGATTAATAAAGACCACTTGTAGTGAATTGTTGTGTTTGTGTGAGAAAAATATCCGTATTTAAAACTTTATAAACAGTAATCCCTAGCTTTCACTAACTGTCGCATATGCGTACAAGAGAACTGCATTTTGGAAGTTCAAAATCGGGGCACCATATAGGTCCATTATATGGAGAAAAATGCTGAAATGTTTTCTCAAAAAACAATTTCTTTACGACTGAAGAAATAAAGACATGAACCTCGTGGATGACAAGTGGGTGAGTGATTTATTTGTAAATTGTTGTTCTGGAAGTGGACTTTTCCTTTAAGTGTGAGTAAATGATTTAATTTTCATTTTTGGGTGAACTATCCCTTTAAGTCTGTATAAACAGAATATTGAGTACTTAATTTTAAAGTTAAAATTACTTTAGGGTCATTTAATTAGTTTTATTTATTTTGAATATCTCAATCCAGTTTAGAGAAAGCATTAAAAAAGAAGGTACAATGTTGTCACTCATTAAACAAAAGCTTTAGTCCCTTCAGGATAACAATATCCTTTATTATGTAGCAGCAAAACCCAATGGAGTGATAATGTTAGTTTTATGAAGCTGGTGCTCCTCCCCTTTGATGTGGAGCAGTGAGAGGAAACCAGAGAAAGTGGAGCTGCCTGTTAATCTCTCTGAACCACATTCGCCAGAGCTGGAGACTCTCAGTACTTCCACACAGACAGGCAGCCTGTGGTCTGTGGCACGGAGAGAAGTGGAAGCACTGAGGCTGGGATCTGTCCCAGCCGGGAAGAAGGAAAGAGAAGGGACCGCGTCTGACATCCCGTAGTTCTACGGCACCATGGCAGAAGGAGCAGAGGGAGAGGAGGAAATCCAGTTCTTGCGAACAGTGAGTTACGCTTGACACTTCCATACTGTACCTCTGGTTAATTTGCATGAGTATACCTTAAAGTATTAAAGTTATGTGTGTGGTAATACATGTTATATAATACACTGTTAATTATGCTTTAGAAATGTGATTTTTAATGAATGGAAATGACTCGACATTAATTGTTTAAAGTGTTTAAGAATTCTGAACACTACACATTGTATATTGTTAAAGTCAAAACCTCATTTTGACAGCTTTCTCATGCAGTTTTAATGGATGCAATTGGAGTGACATGACCAGGTGTATGGATTTGCGGCCATTGTTGTCTATTTATACTTGGTGCAGCGCAGAGCTTGGATTGTCACTGTTTGAAACAGGACTTTACACTTGGCACTGCACAGAAGCATGATGGCAACATACTGCCAAGACTAAAATACAGATCTAGACTATAAACTAAATATACAAGATATGCAAATTTAGGATGTAAGAATGAGGTCTATTACTGTCATACACTTGTCAAGCTTCTATGGAGAGAGGAGGCCATCCTTGACCTTTGTGTTGTAAATGCCTGACCTGGCTGTGTTGAGGTTATGTCAACATGAACACTACCAGAGCTAAAACTGTCCTGTCATGGATGCACTGAAAGATTTGAACACTGTTATGGAGTTCATCCAACGCAAAAGATCGAGATAACTAGTGCTTGCTGCCGTTGTTTGTGATGCTGCTTGCCTGTGAACGCGCCGTCTATATACAGAGATGGGATTAGCAGCTTTCTAGGCTCGTCCTAAACCAACACCTGTTTGTTGCAGTCTATTTAAAAAGTCTGTTACATGTCCTGCTACTTTTATGACAGCCTCTAGAGCTTTTCAGCTCATATTTAGAATTTTTAATTGCATTTTTTATTGTAAAAAGTTGGATTTGAAGACGAGCAGTTAAAGAGTGTCCACTCCTTTAATACTGTCTCAGAATGCATCTTGTGAAGTCGGATGAGGAATGTTCAGAATGAGCAGAACTGTAATCTAGAGTCTAGACAAATTAAAATATAAAAAAAAATGAAATATACTAGCCATACTTGGTTCTGGATGATTATACTATTATTCTAAATTGTAGAGGAGTGTCAATACTTTTGACTGGTAGTATGTCTTTCAGGATTCTGATCATTTTGGAGCATTCTTCATTTAAAGTTTTATTCTGGACCGAGTGATTGTCTAACAGGAGTTAGTCATTTTCTCTAGACTCTGTGCTACTGATCTGTAATGTCATAAATGATTGGTCATTTGTACGTGGCTGCTGGCGGATACAGTATGTCGCGCTCCTTTCTTGCTCGGGAAAATTGCATGTAGCAGGTGCTATAGCCTGAAATAGAGGGACAGAGAATGAAGTGGAGGCCGGGAGAGACAAGTAGGGGAGAAAGCTGATTGAAAGAGAATTTAATGTTTGTGTTACTGTAATAAGATAGCCTAGCTAATGTTTAAAAAGGTGACAAGCTAAAATGAAATGAACCTTCTGAACAATTTTTTTCAAAATCTTTATACATAGTTTTTGTATAATAGTTGTATCTCGGCCAAATATTGTAACTAACTAACAAACAACACATCAATGGAAAGCTCATTTAGATTATATTTTTTAGATGATGTATAAATCTCAATTTCAAAAAATTGACCATTATGACTGGTTTTGTGGTCCGGGGTCACATAGTAATCGACTACACTGAATACTTTTTATACTTTTTGAAATATTTTTATTACAATTTAAAATAACCATTGTCTATTTTTAAAATTACTCCAGTCTTCAGAAGTCATTCTAATCTGCTTTGCTGCTCAATATGTTGAAAACAGTTTTTGATGAATAGAAAAAATATATATATAATATTTGAAAAGGAAATCTTTTGTAACAATATGAAAGTCTTGACTTTTACTTGTAATTGATCAATTTAATGCATCCTTGTTAAAACTAGCAATTGCGAGATATAAAGTCCAAATTCTGACTTTATTTCTCAGAATTGCAAGTTTGTATCTCGCAATCCTGACTTTTTTTCTCAGAATTGTGATATAAACTCAGAATTGTGAGTTATAAAGTTCAGAATCTGACTTTATGTCTCAGAATTGTGATATAAACTCACAATTGCGAGTTACAAAGTCCAAAATCTGACTTTGTTTCCCAGAATTGCGGGTTTATATCTCGCAATTTTGACTTTTTTCTTGTAGTTCTGACATTTTTCTTAGAATTGTGAGATATAAACTCACAATTGCAATTTATAAATTGCAGCTCATTTCTTAGAATTGCAAGTTTATTTATAAAAAATTTTAAAAAGGTAATTGACTTTTTTCTCACAATTGCGAGTATATATATTTATCTCGCAATTCTAACTTTATTTCTCGTAATTTGGAGTTTTTTTTATTGCAATTGTGAATCTCACAATTCCAAGAAAAAAATCCAGAACTGCAAGATTTATACTCGAAATTGTGAGATAAAAACTCAATGACCTTTTTACATTTTTTTTTAATTCAGCGGTGAAAATAGGTTTCCATAGTTTATTTCATCCTTGCTGAATTAAAGTATTAATTAATTTTAAAACTACTTTTAACTTTCTGGCTAGGCTTTTTCAAGCCAACTTAAAGTTTGTCTACAAACTATTTTTTTTTTTATTTTTTTTTTTTTTATATCTAGTTTTTATTGTGATCTCACACTGGCTATATTGTCAAGTGCTGGGTCTCAGGTTGCTCGCACCATGTGTCAGTGTGGACAGGGTTTTTCACGGCCCACTGGCTTACATTCCAGCCCTGGAATATCTCAGCAGATGACACACTTACATACATAATACACCGTCACACGGACTAGCCTGTCAAGGACATGACCTGCCCCAAATTGCTTGTAAAGGCATGCTTCAGTTACATCTTTATTATGAAATGCTGACAATACAAATTGTATAAACACTGCTTATTTATACAGCACATTATATACTTTGAACTGAATCAGTGAAGCAGTTGCAAAGTTGTCTATGAAATTAAGACATTTGAGGTCACCTTGTACGGGAATAGAGTTACAGAGGGCGGTGCTCCACATAAAATTAGGAGCACCACCACAGACTTTATCACTATGTTGTATAAAGATCAAATAAACTGAGTTTCTTATAGAGCTTGAATATATTTAGGCAAAAATCAAATTGTTTCTTTTCAGACAGGCCTCATCTAAGCCTCCTCCTCATGTGTCGTGGCTGTAACCCGAGCCACATTCAGGATTAGGTGCATGGTGCCCTGATCAAGGACACAAATGCTGTTATTTAGCAACGACGTGTGCTGTGGACAAGCTGGTGCAAAGAAAACAGTGATGACTTGTCTAAAGCAGTATTTCAGGAAGTGTTAATATCTTACCAGATATCAAACTGGATTTATATGATTCTAAAAGAGCAAAAATGTAGACATTTATTGCTAGTAGTCTTAATGACATACAATACATCAACAAAACATAACAATGTCTTGATCACAAAGTTGACCTTTTATCATCAGGTGAAAGACTGAGTTCTGTTTTGCTAGCTTTTTTGCCTCTGAAACTATTGTAAAATGTTTTGGCTTTTTAAAACTTAAAGGAGAAGTCCACTTCCAAAACAAAGATTCACATATAATGTACTCACCCCCTTGTCATCCAGGATGTCTTTCTTTCTTCAGTTGTAAAGAAATTATGTTTTTTTGAAGAAAACATTTCTGCATTTTTCTCCATATAATGGACTGCTATCCGATTTTGAACTTCCAAAATGCAGTTTAAATGCGGCTTCAAACGATCCCAAATGCGGTTGTAAATGATCCCAGCTGAGGTAGAAGGGTCTTATCTAGTGAAAAGATCGGTTATTTTCATTTAAAAAATACAATTTAAATACTTTTTAATCTCAAATGCTCGTCTTGCCTTTCTCTCCCTGAACTCTGTGTATTCTGACTCAAGACAGTTAGGGTATGTTGAAATGTATTTTCTCCCTCAACTTCAAAAATCATTTCAAAATCATTCTACATCACTGCAGAAGTTCCAACCCAGTCTTTGCAAAGTGAACATGCAAAGACGATCAAACACCCTTAATAAATAAGGTAAAACAGCGATATAGAACGATTTTGAAGTTGAGGGGAGAACATGAGATGGGGGTTTTTCGACATACCCTAACTGTCATGAACTGGAACAAAAACAGTCCAGGCAGAGTAAGACAAGACGAGCGTTAGGCATTAAAAAGTATATAAATTGTATTATTTTTATTAAAATAACTGTTTCGCTAGATAAGACCCTTCTTTCTTGGCTGGGATTGTTTACAACCGCATTTGGGGTCGTTTGAAGCCGCATTTAAACTGCATTTTGGAAGTTCAAAATTAAGGCACCATACTAGTCCATTATATGGAGAAAACTGCTGAAATGTTTTCCTCAAAAAACATAATTTCTTTATGACTGAAGAAAGAAAGACATGAACATCGTGGATGACAAGGGGGTGAGTAAATTATTTGTAAATTGTTGTTCTGGAAGTGGAGTTCTCCTTTAATATAGAGCTTTAAGAATGACATCTTTATATCTATTTTCTTCGTAGGATGATCAAGTGGTTCTCCAGTGCACTGCTACAATCCTGAAGGAGCAGATTAAACTATGTCTGTCCTGTGAGGGTTTTGGAAATCGCCTGTGTTTTCTGGAAACAACATCCAATGCCCAGGTTTGCTTTTTTATTTCTGTCATTCTGAGTTTATGAAATACATCTGATGTTTTGGTTTTCCAGTTTTCTGTTCACTTTTTTGTTTGTCTGTCTAGAATGTTCCTCCAGATCTGGCGATATGCTGCTTTATTCTGGAGCAGTCCTTATCTGTGCGGGCCCTTCAGGAGATGTTGGCTAACACAACTGAGCTTAATGAGGTTAGTTCAAAGCACATACATCAGGTCATTGTCACTTAAAAAAATTAAGTTAATTTAAGTTTGAAACAGCATGACAGTTTTTCATAAAAGTACGCATACAATGTGTTGCAAAAGTATTCATACCGCTTCATTTTTGTTTTGTTGCAGCCTGATGTTAAACTGCTTTAAATTACTTTTTTCCACATCAATCTACACTCCATTTGCCGTAATGACAACTTTGCAGATTTATTAAAAATAAATTACTAAAATAAGTACATTGCGTAAGTATTCATACCCTTCATACCCAGGCTGTTCACATAGTTGTCTATAAGCCACTCTTGCTTTGTACTTAGGGTCATTGTCCTGTTGAAACGTGAACCTTCTGCCCAGTCTGAGGTTCTGAATGTTCTGGACTGGGTTTTTATTCTAGGTCTACAGTATCTCTATATTTTGCTGTGTTGAGCTTTCCTTCTACTCTAACCCTCAGTCCATGCTGCTGAAAAACAGCCCCACAGGACGAGGGAGCCTGGTTTCCTCCACACATGTTGCTCAGATTTGAGGTTTATCAGACCAGAGAATCTTGTTTCTCACAATCTGAGAGTTATTTTAGTGCTTTGTTGCAAATTCCAAGTGGGTTTTCATGTGTCTTCACTGAGGAGAGGATTGAGTTTGGCCACACCGCCATAAAACCTGGACTGGTGGAGTGTTGCAGTGATGTTTGTCCTTCTGTAAGTTGGAGCTCAACTAGAGTGACCATCAGGTTCTTGGTCACCAGTCTAACTAAGGCATTTCTCCATCAATTGCTCAGTTTGGCCAGCTCTAGGAAAAGTCCCAGTTGTTCCAAACTTCTTCCATTATATATATAATGGAGGCTGCATGCTTCTGTGAACCTGTTTCTGAACTCTTCCCCAGATGTGTGGTTTGACAGTCCTGAGCTCTGCAGTTCTTTTGACCTTAGGACTTGATTTTTGCTCTGACATGCATTTTAAGCTGTTAGACCTTTTATTGACAGCTGTGTACCTTTCCAAATTATACTCATTCAAATGAATTTACCACAGATTATTTTCACTCAAAGTGTAGTAACATCCACAAGCAATGTGAATGCTCATGAGCTACATTTCAACTGCCCCAGAAATGGGTATGAATACTTATGCAATGGAACCCTTTCAGTTTTTTATTTCTAATAAATTTGCAAAATTGTCACAAATCTGTTTTGTCCTTTGCCATTATGGTGTATAAATGGTAGATTGATGTGGAGAGAAAAAAAAAGTAATTTAAAACAGTTTAACATAAGGCTGCAACAAAAAACTTGAAAAAAAATGAAGGGGTATGAATACTTTCGCAAGGCACTGTATGTACAACCTGAAAATGTTTTTACATTGTTTTTCTGAACTCAGCATGTCAATCTCTTGTCCTCCTTCTCTTCTTTTCTGTTTTGCCTACTGTAGGCAGTGGATTTGGATAAATGGGTAAGTTTCTCTTTGTTCCAAAGTGTCCATTTCTTTACTTACCTTAATGTTGTGTTAAACTATGCATCTCTTGAATTCTGTATGATCACTTTCTTCCTAGTCTTCACAAGGAGGGGGCCACCGCACGTTGTTGTATGGCCATGCTATCCTGCTCAGACACACTCACTCTGGCATGGTGGGTCAAATATCAATACACACATACACACTAAATGAGTACTTTGAGAGACAATTTACTACTGTTAAAGAATCATTTGACCTTTCCATTTTTATTGATTGACATCTCTTTGCATGATGCAGTACCTCAGCTGTTTGACGACATCAAGGTCACTTACAGACAAGCTGGCGTTTGACGTTGGTTTGCGGGAGGAATCGACAGGTGTCTGATTTCTAGTGGATCGTTATCACTGATATACAAAAGAGAAATATACAAAAGAGAAATCTGACTAAAGGATATCCTTGTCTTTGTTCAGGTGAGGCATGCTGGTGGACCATTCACCCTGCATCCAAGCAGAGGTCAGAGGGTGAGAAGGTCAGGGTGGGTGACGATCTCATCTTGGTCAGCGTGTCTTCTGAGAGATATCTGGTAAAGCCAGTCTCTATGTAGTCAGTCTCTTTTGAGTGGAGCATATAGAGTTTTTCCTGAAAAATCTGTCCCATCAACAGCACCTTTCCTATGCCAGCGGAGACCTCATGGTGGACGCTTCTTTTATGCAAACTCTTTGGAACATGAACCCGGTCTGTTCTGGCTGTGAGCTGGCAGAGGGTAAGCACAGAGTTCGTCCAAGGTGCTTACAGTGCTTGAAGTACTTGAATTTGACTTTTTGAAATTTAAGGCCTGGAAAACCCTTGAAAATAGCAACATTCCTGAACAGGTACCTTAAAAGTGCTTTAATTATAAAATGCAATGTCTCTATGAAAGTGTTTATTTTTTTCAATAAGCACATATCTTTTCATGCCAAATTAAAAAAATCATACTTTTTTCTGCTTGTTTCAGTTAAAGTCATAAAACTAGCGAGCTAAGCCAGTAGTAGTACTGACTACTACACTAGTTTGTACTAACATTTACGCTGGAACCGCTCCAGTTGATTCAAACTAGTGACTTTGATCATTCATTTCAAGCAATTTACTAGCAAAAACCAGATTAAATGGGAGAAACTGAGCTTTTTAAAACTCTGAATCAGCCGCAAGATGATTCACTGTTTTGAAGGGCTCCACTCGGAGTGCGGAACGCAAATCATTTGATTTAGATCTAAACTTCAAAGCGAGTTAGTGAATCTTTTGCTTCAGATCGGACCTTCAGAGTGCGGGTCATAAATCATTTAAATTACATCACAATTTTGGAACAGGTTTGCGAATCTTTTGCTTCAGATTGAAACTTCGGAGCATGAATCATTTGATTTAGTTTGGGATTTCAAAGCGGGTTCGTGAGTCATTTGATTTAGATTGGAACGGAGCGGGTTCGTGAATCTTTCGCTTCAGGTCGAAACAGTGGAGCATGGATCACGAATCATTTGTATTAGATCAGGATTTCAGAGCGGTGATTTTGTGAATCTTTTGCTTCAGATTGGAACTTTGTAGCACGGATCGTAAATCTTTTGCTTCAGATTGGAACTTTGGAGCGTGGAGCGCGAAGCATTGATTTAGATTGAAACTTCGGAGTGGGTTTGTGAATCTTTTGCTTCAGATTGGAACTTCAGAGCACAGATCACAAATCATTTTAATTTGATCGGGACTTTGGAGCAGGTTCATTAATCTTGTGCTTCAGATTGGACCTTCAGAGTGTAGATCGCGAATCATTGAAATTAGATCGGGATTTTGGAGCAGGTTTGTGAATCTTTCACTTCAGATCTGAACTTTGGAGCGCAGATTGCGAATCATTATTTCAGAGAAGGTTTGTGAATCTTTTGATTTCGTTCGGAACTTCGGAGCATGAATCATTTGATTTAGATCATGATTCAAAGTGGGTTTGTGAGTAATTTGCTTTGGAACAGAGTGGGTTTGTAAATCTTTTGCTTCAGATTAGAACTTCGGAGCGCGGATCACGAATCATTTTAAATTGATCGGGATTTTAGAGCGGATTCATGAATCTTTTGCTTCAGATCGGAATTTTCGGAGTGTAGATCGTGAATCATTAGATTTAGATTGGGATTTCGGAGCAGGTTTGTGAATCTTTTGCTTCAGATCTAAACTTCGGAGCGCAGATTGTGAATCATTAGAATTAGATCGGGATTTCGGAAAAGCTTTGTTAATCTTTTGAATTAGATCGGAACTTCGGAGCATGAATCATTTGATTTAGATCAGGATTTTAAAGTGGGTTTGCGAGTCATTCGCTTTAGATCGGAGTGGGTTCGTGAATCTTTTGCTTCAGATTAGAACTTCGGTGCGCATATTGCAAATCATTTGAATTAGATTGGGATTTCGGAGAGGGTTCGTGAATCTTTTGCTTGAAATCGAAAGTTTGGAGCACAGAGCACGGATCGCGAACCATTTGATTTAGATTGTGATTTCGGAGCAGGTTCATGAGTCATTTGATTTAGATATTAGTATATTTTCAATTATCTATTTAGCTTTTTTTTAGAATTTGAAAGATAAGACATTGTTTGATAAGTGAGCTCTCTGATTGTAGTCCTTGAAAATCTAAAACGTAGTGCTTGAAAAGTCCTTGAAAGTCCTGTAATTTCATTTTATAGTATCTGTGCGAATCCTGTAAGCAAATAATATTAATATGCAATTTCTTCATTGTGTTTACAACAACCATAATGCATAATTTTGTGATGTTTTCTTGTTTCAGGGTATCTGACTGGAGGGCATGTTCTGCGACTTTTCCATGGGCACATGGATGAATGTTTAACGATTCCTGCTGCTGACCAGGGTGATGACCAGAGACGGTGAGATATAAAGCCATATACTACTGTAATGTAAACAACTGAATGTAATTTCATTCAGTGTAAACACACAAACGGGTCAATCTTTTCTTGTTTTGCATTATTTTTCAGAAATGCACATTATGAAGGTGGAGCCGTTTGCAGCCATGCCAGATCTCTGTGGAGGCTGGAGCCTCTTCGCATTGGGTTGGTGGTATTTGTATACATCAAGAGTATTAACAAGCAGAAAAGATGTTTTTCTTTCCTCCTTTTGAGCTGATGTTCAACCTCCTGTGCACAGGTGGAGTGGTAGCCACATGAAGTGGGGTCAGTCCTTCAGGGTGCGTCACATCACCACAGGCAGGTATCTGTGTCTGGATGAAGAGAAAGGACTCCTGCTTGTGGACGCGGAAAAAGCAAATACAAAGAATTCTGCTTTCTGCTTTCGTGCTTCAAAGGTCTGTATTCTACGCTCAGCTTTATACCTTACTCTTGGAGAGATTGCCCTTTTGAAAATGTTTTCTAACAAAATTTGATGTCAAACGTCATGTGACTGAGTAGGAGAAGACGGAGGTGGCTCAAAAACGTGACGTGGAGGGAATGGGGATACCAGAGATCAAGTATGGGGAGTCTATGTGCTTTGTACAACATGCCTCTACCAGCCTGTGGCTCACATATGCCGCGGTGGATGCCAAGTCTGCTCGGCTGGGGCCACTGAAAAGGAAGGTACAAGTGTTAATGACATGTACACTATTGTTTAAAAGTTTGGGGCAAGTATGATTTTTGTTTTGTTGGTTTGAAAGAATTTAATACTTGTATTCAACAAGGATACATTAAACTGTTACAAAAGTAAGAATAGACAATTTACATTGTTAAAAAAAATGCTGTTCTTTTGAACTTTATATTCATCAAAGAATCCTGAAAAAAGTTTCCAAAAAATATTGTTTTCAATAATGATAAGAAATATTTCTTGAGCACCAAATCAGCATATTAGAATGATTTCTAAAGGATTGTGTGACACTGAATACTAGAGTAATGCCTGCTTTGCCATCACAGGAATAAAAACAGTTATTTCAAATATTCTAATAATATTTCACAATATTACTGTTTTACTGTATCAAATTAACGCAGTGTTGGTGGTCATAAGAGGCTTGTTTAAAGAAGAAATCTTACTGACTCCAGATTTGAACAGTGGTGCAAATTCACTCTAGTCAGGCCTAAGATGGCACAATTCACAGATTTCACCAGTGCTAATATGTGTGTTTCTTTTTCTTAGGCTATACTGCATCTGGAAGGGCACATGGATGATGCTCTGACTGTGGCACGTTCTCAGACAGCAGAATCCCAGGCTGCTAGAATGATCTATAGCACAACAGGACTCTTCACTCAGTTCATTAAGTATGAAAAAATCCCTTCTTAAACCAGCATATGATGGTCTAAGCTGGTATTTTAGGTTGGAAGACAAAAAATGGTCTAAAAGTCATTAAAACAGACCAACTTAGCCAGAACTGGAGACTATATAGATCAGTTTAGCACCATTAATGCTGATTTAATAAAAAATATGTTGGTTTTATCAAGGGTATAATATCAGGGTACAACATTTATTTGTTAATTTGTGTTGTCTAACAGGGGTCTGGACACTCTGAGAGGAAAGAGTAAATCTCCAAGCCCATCATCCCCGTCTATGCCTCTAGATGCCGTGGTTCTGTCCTTGCAGGATCTCATCTTTTATTTCCGCCCTCCAGAGGAGGAGCTGGAACATGAGGAGAAGCAAACCAAACTGCGCTCTTTAAGAAATCGTCAGAATCTATTCCAAGAGGAGGTTAGACATACTGGCAAATATGTATACAAATGCAATAAATTAAGTCTTTACATTCATTACATCGAATATGTAAAAAACATACGCACATAATTACCATGTTGCACAGGGCATGATCAGTCTCGTATTGGACTGTGTTGATCGGCTGAATGTCTACAACACTTCGGCCCACTTCTCAGAATTTGCTGGGGAGGAAGCAGCAGAGTACTGGAAAGAGATAGTCAACTTATTTTATGAGCTGCTAGGTATGGCTGTGTTTACAAATGATTGTAACATGTAATGGATGCTTAGCCACACTGATGAACTTAAAGGAGTAGTAGTTCACTTCCAGAACAAATATTTACAGATAATGTACTCACCCCCTTGCCATCCAAGATGTTCATAGTGTCTTTCTTTCTTCAGTCATAAAGAAATTATGTTTTTGGAGGAAAACATTTCAGGTTTCCTCTCCATACAGTGTACTTCTAGGGTGCCCCTAAATTTGAACTTCCAAAATGCAGATTAAATGCAGCTTCAAAGGGCTGTAAATGATCCCATCTGAGGAATAAGGGTCTTATCTAGCAAAACGATTGGTTATTTTATTAAAAAATTACAATATGTATACTTTTTAACCTTAAATGCTCGTCTTGTCTAGGTCTGCGCGAACATTTTTCCGGTTCAAGACAGTTAGGGTATGTTGAAAAACTCCCGTTTTATTTTCTCCTCCAACTTCAAAATCATCCAACATCCCAGTTTTACCTTTTTTTTTGTCTAGGGCATTTTACTTTCTTTGCATGTTCACTTTTTAAACACTGGGTTGGTACTTCTGCAGCAATTTAGGACAATTTTGAAGTTGGAGGAGAAAATGAGATGGGAGTTTTTCGACATACCCTAACTGTCTTGAACCGGAATAACAGAGTTCACGCAAACCTAGACAAGCCGAGCATTTGATCGTTTTGCTAGAAAAGACCCTTATTCCTCATCTGGGGTCGTTTAGAGCTCTTTGAAGCTGCATTTTGAAAGTTCAAACTCAGGGGCACCATAAAAGTCCATTATATGGAGAGGAATCCTGAAATGTTTTTCTCAAAAAACATAATTTCATTACGACTGAAGAAAGAAAGACATAAACATCTTGGATGGCAAGGGCTTGAGTACATTATCTGTAAATTTTTGTTCTGGAAGTGAACAACTCCTTTAATGATTTACTGTTTTCAGTGTTTTGGGAAAAATGTAAAGCTCTCGCCATTTTTTCTCCTATAGCATCTCTGATCAGAGGAAACAGGGCAAACTGTGCTTTGTTCTGTGATAATCTTGACTGGTTGGTCAGCAAACTGGACCGTTTAGAGGCATCCTCAGGTAAGAAGCCATAATTTATTTAAAAGTCCAAATAGAGGCCTTTATTTAAGAAGCTTGAATTTTTAATTTTTTAGGATTCTTTGATTAATAGAACGTTCATCAACATTTACTTGAAATGGAACTCGATTGTTCTTAAAAAATTTTTTACATAGTAGTGCCTCTTTGCATATTTTGATTGTCAGGCATTCTGGAGGTACTATATTGTATCCTTATTGAAAGCCCTGAGGTGCTTAACATCATCCAGGAGAACCACATCAAATCTATCATTGCGCTTTTGGACAAGCATGGACGCAATCACAAGGTTGATATCTTTTCATAATCAAGATTGGAACTTTTCTAGACTGCGTCTTCAATTGTGTCTTACCACCTGTTGTTGCTTTCCATTGTAGGTTCTAGATGTCCTCTGCTCTTTATGCGTGTGTAACGGAGTTGCCGTGAGGTCCAATCAGAATCTGATCACTGAGAATCTGCTTCCGGGGCGTGATCTCCTCCTGCAGACCAACATTATCAATTATGTCACCAGGTCTGATTCTACAACCTTAATGATATAATAAAAGGTTTGTTTGGCATCTAGATCTCATGTTTGTTGTTTTGCAGTATGAGACCCAACATTTTTCTGGGCACATGTGAAGGCTCTACACAGTATAAAAAGTGGTACTACGAGTTAATTGTAGACCATGTGGAGCCATTCCTGACCGCTCAAGCATGTCACCTTCGTGTTGGCTGGGCTTTGACTGAGGGTTACAGCCCATACCCAGGAGGAGGAGAGGGATGGGGAAGCAATGGAGCTGGAGATGATCTTTACTCGTATGCCTTTGATGGCCTACATCTGTGGTCAGGTGAGGATTACCTTCCTCTATCAATTCCAGAACACTGATATCCCAATGTGCTCATCTATAACATTATGCTCTCGTCAGGTCGCGTACCACGTCATGTGTCCTCATCTAGTCCACACATTCTCGGGGCTGGAGATGTGGTAAGCTGCTGTTTGGATCTGAGCGTTCCCAGCATCTCCTTCCGGATCAATGGACATCCCGTTCAAGGCATGTTTGAGAACTTCAACCTGGATGGTCTCTTTTTCCCTGTGGTCAGCTTCTCAGCTGGGATCAGGTGAGAGCCAAGCTTTTAGTTTTAATGATTGTTAATGTTAAACCTAATATAGAGGTCCAGTCTTGTTTCTGGAGGGCCACTATACAGCAGAGTTTAGCTCTAGCTCTTATTAAACACAACTGAACCAGCTAATCAAAGTCTTTAGGATCACTAGAAATGTCCAGGCAGGTGTGATGGTGTTTAAGTCTGCAGTAATATGGCCCTCCAGGAGCAGGACTGGACAAATTCAAAAATGCTTTCTACATTTTTGTTGTTTTTTCATCATCATAGAGTTCGGTTTCTTCTTGGTGGGCGGCATGGAGACTTCAAATTCCTTCCTCCTCCCGGCTATGCCCCGTGTTATGAGGCTGTTTTGCCCAAAGATAAGCTGCGTATTGAGCCCATTAAAGAGTATAAGCATGACTATAATGGGGTCCGGAACCTTTTGGGACCGACCCAGTCTCTTTCCCACACTGCCTTCACTCCGTGCCCGGTGGACACTGTGCAGGTGGGATTTCATGAAATATAGTTAAAGGGATATATTAATAAAGTGACCTCTACTGATTTTGCCATTTAAATTATTTCTGCAGATTGTGCTTCCTCCTCATCTAGAGCGAATTCGAGAGAAACTGGCAGAGAACAGCCATGAGCTGTGGGCCGTCACTCGAATTGAGCAGGGCTGGACCTATGGACCGGTGAGTCTATGAAAACATAAAATAAAAATATAATCAAATGATATTTACTAACAGTCAAAAGTTTTAAACAGTAAGATATCTAATGTTTTTTAAAGAAGTCTTTTTGCTCACCAAGCCTGCATTTATTTGATCCAAAATACAGCAAAAAGAGTAAAATTAGTAAATATTTTTACTATTTAAAATAACTGTTTTCTATTTGAATATATTTTAAAATATGATTTATTCCTGTGATTACAAAGTTGAATTTTTAGCATCATTACTCCAGTCACATGATCCTTCAAAAATCATTCTAATTTTCTGATTTGTTGCCCAAAAAACATTTATTATTATGTTGAAAACAGCTAGATTTTTTTCAGGTTTTTTTGATTAATAGAAAATTCAGAAGAACAGCATTTATCTGAAATAGAAATCTTTTGTAACATTATAAATGTCTTTATTACCACTTTTGAATTTAATGCAACCTTGCTTAATAAAAGCATTTATTTCTATAATTTCTTTCGTCCCCTACTGACTCCAAGCTTTTGAATAGTATAGTGTACAATGTTACAAAAGCTTTTTATTTCAGATAAACACTGATCTTTGGATCTTTCTCTTAATCGAAGAATCCTGAAAAAAAATGTACTCAACTGTTTTAAATATTGATAATAATAATACATGTTTGTCGAACAGCAAATCAGAATATTAGAATGATTTCTGAAGGATCATATGACTGGAGTAATGATGCTGAAAATTTAGCTTTGATCACAGGAATTATATTTTAAAATATATTCAAATAGAAAGCAGTTATATAAAATAGTAAAAATATTTCAAAATGTTGCTGTTTTTTTGCTGTACTTTGGATCAAATAAATACAGGTTTGGAGAGCAGAAAAAACAATAAAAATCTTTTGACTGATAGTGTAATTGCTCACAATTAACATTTAATATATAAATAATGTGTCTTTTTGTTGCTTTTTCTCTGTAGCAATTCATACTCAGTAGTGTCTGTCTCCTGTCCCCATTTTTAGTTTCGTGATGACAACAAGAAACTGCATCCTTGTCTAGTGGATTTCCAGAGCCTTCCGGAGCCCGAGAAGAACTACAACTTGGCAATGTCTGGAGAGACACTGAAGTGAGTGAAAAACTGAGCTTTTACATGTTTGTTTCTGTGTTTTCTTCTTTTTAACCCATGTTTCTCTGTATTGTCTCTATAGGACTCTTCTTGCTTTAGGATGTCACGTAGGCATGGGTGACGAAAAAGCAGAGGAGAACTTGAAGAAAATCAAACTTCCTAAAACGTCAGTATTATAGAATATTTTTATAACCCCTAATCACTCAACACTAATAAAGAAATAATGAAGTCTTAATTGCTTTGCATTACATTAATTATTAATGTTTTTTATTAATGTCATTAAATGGCATTAATTACTCACCCTCATGTCATTTCAAACCTGTAAGACCTTTGTTCATCTTAAGGACACAAATTAAGATGTTTTTGATGAAATCCGAGAGCTTTCTGACCCTGCATAGACAGCAACGCAACCATGTTTAAGGCCCAGAAAGGTAGTAAGGACATCATTAAAATAGTCCATTTGACATCAGTAGTTCAACCTAATTTTATGAAGCTACGAGAATACTTTTTGTGTGGAAAGAAAACAAAAATAACTTTTTACAACAATTTCTTCTTTTATGTGTCAGTCTTCACAAGACTACCACACACAAAAACTATTCTCAAAGCTTCATAAAATTAAGGTTAAACCACTGATCTCACTTGGACTATTTTAACAATGTCCTTACTACCTTTGTGTGCCTTGAATATGTCAGTTGCATCGCTGTCTATGCAGGGTCAGCTCTTGGATTTCATCAAAAAATATCTTAATTTGTGTCCTGAAGATGAACGAAGGTCTTGCGGTTTTGGAATAACATAAGGGTGAGTAATTCATGACAGAATTTTATTTTTGTGTGAACTGTCCCGTCAATGACAAAAGCAAGAGCAAAATGATGTCTAAACACAAATTATTTTCTGTTTAATTCTTAGGTATATGCAATGTAATGGATACAAACCTGCTCCTCTGGACCTCAACCATGTGAAACTGACACCGAATCAGAACACACTTGTGGAAAGACTGGCTGAAAATGGACACAATGTCTGGGCTCGAGACCGTGTTCGTCAAGGCTGGACTTACAGCATTATTCAGGTAGGTTCAACAAAATGTAAATAACAATTAATGACAAAAATGAATCCAGAACATGGCTTTTCAAGTCATTTTAAGACATTTTTAGTTTTTCTTACTTTTCATATTTTTTGTACCTGAGAACTCGTATTCAACCGTTTTCTGACAGAAACACTCTTTCCTAAAATCCTGAAGATATTACTATTAATAGTAATATTTATAAGGTTCTATGAGTTTAGCATTTTAATCCCTGATCTTTCTGTAGGGTTTGCTTCATATGCTTCTGATTTTGCTTGTTTTAGGACATTGTGAACAAGCGCAACCCCCGTCTTGTACCTTACAATCTACTGGATGAAAAGACAAAAAAGACCAATCGTGACAGTGTATGTGCCGCTGTACGGACTCTGATTGGCTATGGCTACAATATTGAGCCACCTGACCAGGAGAGCAGTGAGTCTAATCTAATCATTCACCAAATCAGCTTCTTCAAAGCGAACGTAAAGTCATACAATGACTTTTGTATTTGTAAACTTATACTCATCGAAGCCATTATGACCATTTATTCTAGGTGGACATGGGGCTGGCAGTGGTCGGAGTGATAAGATCCGTGTGTTCAGGGCAGAGAAATCCTACGCCGTAACCCAAGGGAAATGGTACTTTGAGTTTGAGGCGGTAACAGTGGGAGAGATGAGAGTTGGGTGGGCAAGACCAAGTGTCCATGCAGACAGAGAGCTGGGATCAGATGACCTGGCCTATGTCTTCAATGGGTTCAAGGTACTTAAATAATTTGCATTAGCATCGTTATCATCTTCTTCGTTTAAGAACCACCTACAATGGTTCATTGTACCAATGATTTTTAATCATAGGCTCAGCGTTGGCACATAGGGAATGAACCGTTTGGCCGGCAGTGGCAGTCTGGTGACGTTGTTGGCTGCATGATTGACCTGACGGAGCTGAATATCATGTTTACTCTGAATGGAGAAATGCTTATCAGTGACTCTGGATCTGAGATGGCCTTCAAAGACATTGAGATTGGAGAGGGTGAGAGTCACAAAGAGGAATAAGATTGAGACATTAGTTGCTGTGACATTTAATAATATGTCTGTCATCCTGACCAGGTTTCATCCCTGTATGCAGTCTGGGACTGTCCCAGGTGGGCCGTATCAACCTTGGGCAGAATGTGAGCAGCCTGCGTTACTTCACAATTTGTGGTTTGCAGGAAGGTTTTGAGCCTTTTGCCATCAACATGAAGAGAGATATTACCATGTGGTTCAGCAAGAGCTTGCCCCAGTTTGTGCCTGTGCCAACAGACCACCCTCATATTGAGGTAACACAATTACTAATATACTACTATTGACAATTACTAAAACTTAAACTAAAATTAAAAATGATGCCTGCTTTAATTGCTTCAATAGGTGTCCCGTGTGGATGGAACAGTGGATAGCGCCCCCTGTCTGAAACTGACTCATAGGACATTTGGATCTCAAAATGCCAACACAGACCTTTTGTTCTTTAGACTCAGCATGCCAATTGAATTCCACGAAACTTTCAAGGTACCAGTTGGAGCTTCTCCCCTCACCCGAACCCTCACTATCCCTGAGGATGAGGCTCTTGAGGTGGACCCCGAATCTGAATTTGAGCTCCTGAAGAAGTCAGCCACTCGTAAGGAGCAAGATGAGAAAGAAAAGGAGCCATCTGTTCCAAAAGAGCTTCCTGGGAACAAAGAGGGCGAGAATGAGAAGGACACCACCACAGAAAAGAGCAAAAAGAGAGGGTGAGGGAAGATACAGTAGATGATAGATCTGTAATTCTCTCTTTTGGTTTTAAAATGATAAAATATCTGTGATTTTCAGCTTTTTTTCCAAGGCGAAGAAGGCAGCGTTTATAGCTCCACCACCGGTGGTTCCAACAGTGCCTCGTCTGATGGAGGACGTTGTCCCAGATGATCGAGACGATGTTGATATTATCTCAAGCACAACGACTGTATGAATTAAATTTTACGGCCTTTTCCTTACTAAATATTTTTGTATCACTTGCAGAATTTTATCTAAAAAAGTCATTCTTTTCATTCCACCAGTATTACTATTCAGTTCGGGTGTTTGCCGGACAGGAGCCCAGTGGGGTATGGGCAGGGTGGGTCACTCCTGACTACCACCAGTATGACCCACATTTTGATCTTGGTAAAGTTAGAAATGTAACTGTTACAGTTGGGGACGATAAAGGCAACATTCATGACAGGTAAGACCATTCATGTTTTCTACATACTTTAGTATATTTTCCACCACAATAGGCATAAATGTCAATATTAAAATAAAGATGCAGGCTTAAAGGGATAGTTCACCCAAAAATTAAAATTACCCCATAAATTACTCACCCTCAAGCCATCCTAGGTAGGTGTATATGACTTTCTTCTTTCAGATGAATACATTCAGAGTTATATTAAAAAATGTCCTGGCTCTTTCAAGATTTATAGTGGCAGTGACTGGGGTTTAAGATTTTGAAGTCCAATAAAAATGCATCGATTCACTTCAGAAGTCTTTATTAACCCCCCAGAGCCATGCGGAATGTTTTTTATGATGGGTGGATGTACTTTATTGGACTTCAAAATTTCAACACCTGTTCACTTCCATTATAAAGCTTGAAAGAGACATTAAAGTACATAAAGTATTAAAGTATTAGAATACATTTTTAATATAACTCCGATTGTATTCGTCTGAAAGAAAAAAGTCATATACACCTAGGATGGCTGGAGGGTAATTTTCATTTTTAATGAACGATCTATTTAACTTAAACTTAAATCTCATATCATTTTACTTTTCTCAGAATAACTCAATGACTTTCTTCTGTTTTCCTCAGTGTAAAACGCAGCAACTGCTACATGGTGTGGGGAGGAGAGTTTAGCAGCTCACAGCAGACACGCATCAGCCAGGAGGATTTTGTGATTGGCTGCTTGGTGGACCTGGACACAGGACTGATGACCTTCACAGCCAACGGGAAAGAGATCAATGCCTTCTACCAGGTGAGAGAAAGTGGTCAAAGTTAGGTCGTTTTCGCTTGTTTTTTGTATATGTAAAATGCATAAGGAACTAGGTACGTTAGCAGTTTGCTAAGATGTACTGTAGAAAGAAATAGATTTTTAAATTTCGGATTTGAAAATGTGAATGGGAAAAAAAAATCATTGTGTTATGGGTGGTTGCCAAGGTGCTGCCAAAACTACATGTTTGCAGCAGTGTTTCAAGTGGTATATACAGTTGAGGTCAAAAGTTTACATACACCTTGCAGAATATGCAAAATGTTAATTATTTTACAAAATAAGAGGGATCATACAAAATGCAAGTTAATTTGCATTTAGTACTGACTTTCTATTTCACATAAAAGATGATTACATATAGTCCACAAGAGAAAATGATGAATTAATGAAAATGACTCTGTTCAAAAGTTTACGTACACTTCATTTATAATACTGTGTTGTTACCTGAATGATCCACAGCTGTTTTATTTTGTTTGTTTGTTTAGTGATAGTTGTTCATGAGTCCCTTGTAGTTATATGCAATAGTTGCATATGAGTCCCTCAGTTGTCCTCAGTGTGTGGAGATGGGTTGCAAAATCATTCAGTCATTGTTGGGAAGGGTTCAAATACACAAAAATGCTAAAAAAAACAAAAAACAAAGAATTTGTGGGACCTGAAGGATTTTTCTGAAGAGCAGCGGGCAGTTTAACTGTTCAGGATAAACAAGGGACTCATGAACAATTATAACTAAACAAAAAAAAAAAACAGCTATGGATCATTCAGGTAACAGCATAGTATTAAGAATCAAGTGTATGTAAACTTTAACATTTTGCAGATTCTGAAAGATGTATTTAAATTTTTGACCCTTAACTGTAATATAATTAAGCTGTTCCTCTTTGTTTCAGGTGGAACCCAATACTAAGCTCTTCCCTGCTGTCTTTTGTTTGCCATCAAGCCAGAACATGTTGCAGGTGGAGCTCGGCAAACTAAAGGTCACTATCTCGTGCCTAAGATGTCATTTTGTTGTACAAACATTATAAAGTAGTTTCTGTTACTTAAATGTAACTTATTCTGCTTTTTCTTCTCTATATCCAGAACATCATGCCCATCTCTGCAGCCATGTTCCGTAGCGACCATAAGAACCCGGTCCCTCAGTGTCCTCCCAGGTTGGATGTCCAGATGTTGACACCTGTCATATGGAGCCGGATGCCGAATCACTTTTTGGCCCCTGAAACTGGCCGTGTGAGTGAGAGGCTGGGCTGGAAGGTTCAATGCATGGAACCTCTTGTTATGATGGCATTGCACATTCCAGAAGAAAACAGGTATTCCGTTAATATGAAAATTAATTCCTTGATCCTTAAACATTTTTTGTGCGCTATGAAAATGCAATCATCTTTCCTTACTTCTCCAGGTGCATTGACATCCTGGAACTGTCAGAGCGCACCGACCTAATGAAGTTCCATTACCACACACTGAAACTGTACGGCTCGGTGTGTGCTCTGGGCAACAACCGTGTCTCTCACGCCCTCTGCAGCCACGT
Organism: Labeo catla; assembly: GCA_012976165.1. Taxonomy (NCBI): domain Eukaryota; kingdom Metazoa; phylum Chordata; class Actinopteri; order Cypriniformes; family Cyprinidae; genus Labeo; species Labeo catla. The sequence continues at coordinate 426,212 of VONZ01000568.1, read as the reverse complement.
TGACGAATCGCAGCTCTTCTACGCCATCGAAAACACCTACCTACCCGGCCCCATCCGTAGTGGCTACTACGACTTGCTCATCTCCATGCACCTTGAGTCTGCCAAGCGCAACCGTCTCATGACTAATAAGGAGTTCATTGTGCCCATGACAGATGACACACGTAGCATCACCCTCTATTCAGATGCTGAGAAGGCCCATGCGCTTCCTGGGGTTGGGCTTACAACCTGTCTACGCCCCAAACTACACTTCGCCCCAACTGGGTTTGTGGGCACTAATGCAGACATCTACACCCTCAGTCCTATCATACCTCTCCAGGTAGGTGGAGAAAATGAGATTAGTGCCATAAAATTGGCATCTTTGCTGACTTTGCTGACTTTGCTGTTTTTCTGTACTGTAGATGCTTAAAGACCACGCCCTGAGCATGCTTACAGAAGCTGTGCAGGATGGTGGCCAGGCCATGCGGGATCCCGTAGGTGGCAGTGTTGAGTTCCACTTTGTGCCCATTCTGAAACTCATCAGCACCTTGCTGATAATGGGCGTGTATGATGACAGCGACGTCAAGCACATCCTGAAGTTGATCGAACCATCCGTCTTTACTGATAGTGAGAACCCGGCTGAAGAACTAGAGGCCGCCAAAACTGGAGATGCCGAACAACATCTAGTCTCCAAAGAGGAAGGAACGGAGGTAAAAGAGGAAGAGGAGCAAGCAGAGGGTGAAAATGAGGGAGAGCTGCTGGATGAAGGAATGGGAGAGGAAGAGGAAGAAGAGCTTGAGGAAGAGGAGGAGGATGAGCTCGAACCTGAGGAGGAAGAGGAGGAGGAATATGAAAAGCAGGCGGGAAAAGAAGGGAAGGAGGATGACCATGCTGCGGAAAAAACGGATAGAGAGAAAACAACAGATGGAGATGATAAGGGAGAAGATGAGAAAGAAGCTGGTGCAGCAGAGGCAGAAGCTAAGGAAGAGGAGGATGTTGGAGAAGGACTGCTGCATATGAAGCTTCCTGAGTCTGTTAAACTTCAGGTGAAGTACTACTGATTGAATGATGCTGATTTTCATGTGTGTTAGTATTTCTCTGACTTTTTCTGTCTTTCTCATTCTTAGATGTGTACCCTCCTCCAATATTTCTGCGACTGTGAGTTGCGTCACAGAGTAGAAGCTATCATCGCTTTCTCGGACATGTTTGTCAATCAGGTGCAGACCAATCAGAGACACCGATATAATGACCTCATGCAGGCCTTCTCGATGAGTGCCGCAGAAACAGCCCGCAAGACCCGCGAATTCCGCTCCCCTCCGCAGGAACAGGTAATGTTTAGCTGCTCTGGAGAGACAATGAATGACATTTCACGTTTTTGAATTCTTTACACTTTTCCAGTTGTTTTTCCTTAAAAAAATAAAGATCTTAATAGAAAATATAATTTCTTAGTTCTGCATGTTGCAGTATTGTTTCAAATCAAGAAACAGGTTTGTGTTGCCTGACAAAATTAATAGTGATATAAAAAATGTTGTCTCTTAGAAACACACATTTGGTAGTAGCTTAAGTTAAGATGCAGCTTTAGATTTATGTTCATTATCAAAATAAGTAATATCTGTAAAAATTGTAGCAACCTCATTTTTATATGGTGAAATTTCATTATTCTGACTGTTTGAGTGTTTTTTTTTTTAATTAACCGTTGGTATTCCATAGTAGCAAACATTTAGATCATGATCACAGTTAAAACCACAAATATAGCACCTCAATACTATGGTAAAAATGTAATATGGTTTCTAGGTATTTGTATGAAAAACAGTAGTCTAAAAACATTTAGTATAAATGCATAAATGCTATAGCTTAATCACAAAAAAAACACTGTACTTATATTCCATTACTCCTCCTTCAATACGCCTAATACATGTCTATGTTAATAACATAATAAAATTTGACCTAAATACCCACATTTCTGACACAATACCATGGTGCAGTTAGTGCTACTACAGTAAATCTATGGTAAATGATGGCGATTTGTAGATTAAAAAGCCTTCTGACTGTATTGTTGCGCACAGTGTCTCTCCTGTTTGTCAGCGCTGTATCATCTGGCTCTGAACTGAGTTATTTGTGTTCTTCGCTGAATTCAGACGCTTCACACTGGATTTCACAGCACTGTTTAGTGGTGGCGTGACCGAGACTCATCTTTATATTGAACACTCGTTATCATTTATAGAGGAAATTTATATAGTGTGTTAATTATTGATTTATCAGCTAGCCCTACTTGGTATATATAAAGCTTTTTTAGCTTTTTCTCTCCAGAGAAAAAACAGAGCTAAAATTTACCCTTATACTGTTTATTCAGGTGAACATGTTGATGAGCTTTAAGCACTGTCCAGAGGAGGAAGATTGCCCCGTTCCTGAAGAAGTCCGGAATGACCTGCTCACATTTCACCATGACCTTTTGGCTCACTGTGGTTAGTTTAACCACACAGACACCCTTTTTGAAAGAACATACTGTTGTTGTTGTTGTTTTCTTTTTTTTATAAAAGACCAATATCATTAGTCCGTATTTGTTGCTGCTAACATATCATTCCTATTTCAACATGCAGTTTTTTTAAAGGGGACATCAGATGCCCATTTTCCACAATTTAGTATGATTCTTTAGGGCAGGGGTCACCAGATCAAATACGAAAGACCTGAATTGCTTACGACAGGGGTGTCAAACTCCGTTCCTGGAGGGCCACAGCCCTGCAGAGTTTTGTTCCAACCTTGCTCCAACACACATACTATGCAGTTTTCAATTAAGGACTTGATAAGTTAGATCAGGTGTGTTTAATTAGGGTTGCATCTAAACTCTGCAGGGCTGAGCAGAGTTTGACACCCCGGGCTTACGAGATACTGTTGTCGCTACAGCTGCTCAAGCGCGGAGAAAATGGTGGACAGCATACAACTGGTTGAGGGTGGAAATATGCTAATACAGGACAGTCCGTCAGCGGTCATAGGCGGGGCCTGAGCAGTATGACGTCATAAGAAAATCAAAATGGCTTGATATTTGAGACTGTTTAGTTTTCTAGGGATTAAAAAAGACGAGTGAATGGATTTTTATCATTGTGCATATATGCAAAGACCATGTAGTGAATTTTGCCTCCGATGTCCTCTTTAAACCTCAGCAACATCTAAGAAGTCACTTTTGTCAAACGTAAAGTAGGGAGTCACATGTATTCTCCTTCTCTGTCATAGGTGTTCATATTGAAGAGGAGGAGCAGGAAGAGGAGGTGGACAACTCTCTCCGTGGGCGCCTCCTGAGACTAGTGGAGAAAGTTAAGAACTTGCGAAAGAAGCCGGAGGCAGAGCCAGAACCTGAAGAAGATAAAAAACCCAGTAAGTCTTTTTACTTCATATTAGACGTTGAAGTCCCATCTTTTTTCCATACCTTAATAACATGAACTTTTGTGTCACAGGTACTCTGCAGGAGCTGATCTCCCACACCATGATCCACTGGGCTCAGGAGTCTTTCATTCAGAACCCTGAGCTGGTGCGGCTCATGTTCAGTCTGCTACATCGGCAGTACGACGCCCTGGGTGAACTGATCCGAGCATTGCCCAAAGCCTACACTATCAATGCAGTGTCTGTGCAAGACACAATGGAGCTACTGGAGTGTCTTGGACAGATCCGTTCCCTGCTCATCGTACAGATGGGGCCTGAAGAGGAGAGGCTGATGATCCAAAGTATCGGGTGAGTGCATGATCATTCAACTTGAATAAGTAGCAAAAGCAACTGCAAAGAAATTTACACCATGCTGGAGTTGCAACCATCTTTTGTCTTTCTCTTTCAGAAATATTATGAGCAACAGGGTTTTCTACCAGCACCCTAATCTTATGAGAGCTCTGGGAATGCATGAGACGGTCATGGAGGTTATGGTGAACGTACTCGGAGGTGGAGATTCCAAGGTACACAGTTTTTAAAAGACATTTATAAGCATTTGATTCGGTTGAAAGATTTATTAATTTAATCTGCATTTGCTCTGAGCAGGAGATCAGATTCCCTCGAATGGTGACCAACTGCTGTCGTTTCCTGTGTTATTTCTGCCGCATCAGCAGACAGAATCAGCGCTCAATGTTCGATCATCTGGGCTACCTCCTGCAGAACAGTGGGATTGGGCTGGGTAAACCCTGATACTAACTAACCTTTACAAGCTTTCCTTTTTAAAAACATTAAAACTCTACTATATACTTTTATGTTTAGCCTAGTTAAAATTAAAGTAAATCTTAATGTTTATTATTTATTGTCATGTCAATTAATCAGTGATCACTTTGTTTAGGAATGCGTGGCTCCACTCCTCTTGATGTTGCTGCTGCATCCTGCATTGATAACAATGAACTTGCCCTGGCTCTCCAAGAGCAAGACCTGGAGATGGTTTGTAAACCTAAAGTGCAAATAGAAAATATTCTGACCAGTTTTTGTGGCCCCCTAAAAACTATTTTTGTCTCTCTATTTATGCAGGTGGTGAAGTACTTGGCAGGTTGTGGCCTGCAGAGCTGCCCTATGCTCTTATCAAAGGGTTACCCAGATATTGGGTGGAATCCAGGTGGAGGCGAGAAGTATTTGGATTTCCTGCGTTTTGCTGTTTTTGTTAATGGTTTGTATTTGTGATGTATTTATGATGTGATTATGTTTGTAACTAACTAAACAAAGGAGAGTGTAACTTGCATACACTAGTGTGTGTGAGAATCTTATGGAAGCCAGTGAAAAAAAAAAAAAATTAAAAAAGGTAGTTGCGACTTTTATATCACAATTCTGACTTTTTTCTCAGAATTGTGAGATGTAAGCTTGCAGTTGTGAGTTATAAAGTCAGAACTTCAAGACAAATGACTTTTTTGTCAGAACTGCAAGTTTATATCTTGCAAACGTGACTTTTATTGCATGTTATAAACAGAAAAAAGTCAGAATTGCATAATAAACTCACAATTACCAAAAAAAAGTCATAATTGCGAGATACATTTGCGAGTTGCAAGATTTTATTGTGAGAAAAAAGTGAGAATTGTGTGATATAAACCCACAACTGCAAGAATTGTGATAAAAACTTGCAATTCTGACTTTATTCTCAGAATTGTGTGATAGAAACAATACAAACTCACAATTCTGACTTTTTACTCAGGTTTGATATAAACTTGCATTTGTGAGCTATAATGTCAGAAGTGCAAGACATAAACTCATAATTGTTAGAAATAAAGTAAGAATTGCGAAATAATTTTTTTCTCACAATTCTGACTTTTTTTTTTTTACATATCAGTCTTTTTTCCCCCTCAAAACTGTACTTTATGACTTATAATTGCGAGTTTATATCTCACAGTTATGAGAAAATGTCAAAATTGCAAGAAAAAAGTGTGAATTGTGAGTTATCTTGCAATTCTGACTTTATTTCTCGCAATTGTGAGTTTATATCACGCAGTCCTGACAAAAAAGTCTTTGTAACTCGCAAAATAAGTTTTTACCGCGGAATTCTGATATTATATTTTTTTCGCAAATGCGTGTTTGCATCTCGCAATTCTAACTTTTTTGTCACAATTTTTTTATCTTGCAATTCTGACTTTATATGTCACAATTATGAGAAAAAAATTGCAAGATACAAAACGTTTTTGAGAGAAAAAAAAAAAGTCACAAATGAGAGCTTTTATTTTGCATTTTTTTTTAATCTCACCTTTCTGACTTTATAACTCACAATTATATAACCACAATAAAAAAAAGAAGTGTGGTATAGCTATGATAGGCTAAAACAGATCCCATTAATCATCCCTATGTTAAATTAAATTAAATAGCAACATTTTGTGTAATGTTCTCATTCAAGGAGAGAGCGTGGAGGAGAATGCTAACGTGGTAGTCCGACTGCTGATCAGGAGGCCTGAGTGTTTTGGTCCCGCACTGAGAGGTGAAGGGGGCAACGGTCTGCTTGCTGCCATTGAAGAGGCCATTAAGATCTCCGAGGATCCTGCAAGAGATGGACCCACTGTTAAAAAAGACAGACGCTTCCCAATGTAAGTACAATCTCTGTGCTACATTACCGCCTGGTATATTAAAGATAATTTAATTCATTTTATCCTGATAGTGACCCAGTGTGACGTTGTTATTGTTTGATTTCACAGTTGTATGTCGAGAGGTTTTTAAGTGTTTCTTGTTTATGCTGTGGCAGGTTTGGAGGTGAGGAGCAGCATGAGGAGAACAGAGTGCACCTGGGAAATGCCATCATGTCCTTTTACTCAGCTCTCATTGATTTGCTGGGTCGCTGTGCACCTGAGATGCATGTAAGTGCATCTGAATGCAAAGGTTTGAGTGGAGTGATACTAAATGAAATCTGATTGACTAAACGTCTCACACATCCTGTCTTGTATAGTTGATCCAAGCTGGTAAAGGCGAGGCTTTGAGAATCAGGGCCATTCTTAGGTCTCTGGTGCCTATTGAGGATCTAGTTGGTGTGATTAGCTTGCCATTCCAGATTCCTGCTTTTGGAAAAGGTAATGATCAGTTAAGAGCTTGTAGATAAATGGATGTATTTTTTACTGTTCTCACATTTCCTTATACTGCAGATAACAGCATCATTGAGCCAAAGATGTCTGCCAGTTTTGTGCCTGATCATAAAGCACCAATGGTCCTATTCCTGGACAGAGTTTACGGCATCGACAACCAGGACTTCCTGTTGCATGTACTGGAAGTAGGCTTCCTGCCAGACATGAGAGCAGCAGCTTCCTTAGACACAGTAAGACACTATATCTTTTATTGTTAACAAAAATGCTGTTTTGTGGTGCTCAAATGAGAAATGTGGGTTCAAGTTTGGCTTGCAACATTCTCTGTATATAATACTGTCACAATTACTTTCCTGTTTTTTCTCTAAGGCCGCATTCAGCACTACAGAAATGGCCCTGGCTCTGAACCGTTACCTGTGCTCCGCAGTGCTTCCTCTCATCACTAAATGTGCTCCTTTGTTTGCCGGCACGGACCACCGTGCCATCATGATCGACTCTATGCTTCACACCATCTACAGGCTGTCCCGAGGACGCTCTCTTACCAAAGCTCAAAGAGATGTTATTGAGGAATGCCTCATGTCTTTATGCAGGTAATTGTTACATCTACAGCAATAAAACAAGTGTGCATTCAACATCTTTTTGCTTAATGTGTAACTTTTGCATTACAGATACCTGCGTCCCTCAATGCTCCAACACCTCCTGAGGCGGCTGGTATTTGACGTGCCAATTCTGAACGAGTATGCTAAAATGCCCCTTAAGGTATGGCATTATATCATCACACATCAGTACTATGAATTTAAACTTGTTTCTACAGTTATATCATTTGCGTGTGATTATTTTGCAGCTGCTTACCAATCATTACGAGCGTTGCTGGAAGTACTATTGTTTGCCCAATGGCTGGGCTAACTTTGGCGTATCATCAGAGGAGGAGCTTCATCTGACCCGTAAACTCTTCTGGGGAATTTTTGAATCACTGGCCCACAAGGTGGGAATACACCCTCTTTTGTGTAATAAACACAAAATATGCTGTTACTAAGCTGTTTGAGAGTGTTATTCTGTCTCAAAATGACAAAGTAACATTGTAGCTTTTCTACTTTGTGTCCACTGACAGAAATTTGATGCAGAGCTATTCAAAATTGCCATGCCTTGTATATGTGCGATTGCTGGAGCGATTCCTCCTGATTATGTGGATGCCAGTTACTCCTCTAAAACAGAGAAAAAGGCCTCTGTCGATGCTGAGGGCAACTTTGACCCCAAACCTGTGGATACCACCAAGTACGTTTAATTATTATATTAATTTGTTAAGTGAGATAAATAAAATGTACAAAATAAAATATTAAATGTTTTAATGTTCTCTTTTTATAGCACTATCATTCCTGAGAAGCTGGATGGTTTCATCAACAGATATGCAGAATACACACATGACAAATGGGCTTTTGAAAAGGTATATATTTTACTATTCACTTATTTATTTATAACACATTGCTGTGTGGTTTCTAGGGTCTTGCTAAATGGCTGGTAGTATGTTATGACTAGTTTCTAGGTGGTTACTGTCAGATTTATTAGTTTATTCATTTATTTGTTTGTGCAAAAGTCTTTTTGTGTAAAAGTGTTGTGTCTTATAATCCATCAGATTCAAAATAACTGGACTTTTGGTGAGGTGTTGGACGAAAATGCCAAGACTCATCCCATGCTCAGGCCTTACAAAACGTTCTCTGAAAAGGTAAAAGACATCGTGTAATATTCGATTTTTACTATTTTTGTGACTATGGTGAAGTCAGAAACAAAAGAGGATTAGTTCCAAGTGCAAAAAAAAAAAATTTAACAAAGATAAACCAAAAACACATGTGAAAACCAAAAACATCATATGAAAGCTGTTCATTGATGTGTGGTTTGTTAGTACAGGATATTCAGCCGAGATACAACTGTTTAAAAATCTGGACTCTGAGGGTGCAAAAAAAAAATATAAATATTGAGAAAATCGCCTTTAAAGCTGTCCAAATGAAGTTCTTAGCACTGCATATTACTAATCAAAAATTAAGTTTTGATATATTTATGGTAGGAAATTTACAAAATATCTTCATGAAACATGATCTTTACTTTCCTTTATCTTTAATATCCTAATGATTTTTGTCATAAAATAAAAACAGATAATTCTGACCCATACAATTTATTGTTGGCTATTGCTACAAATATACCTGTGTTACTTATGACTGGTTTTGTGGTCCAGGGTCACAGGATAAAAAAACACAAGAACCTTAAAACACTTAAAACACCAATTAAACACTAGAAAATACGAACCAATACCTAAATCAATGAATAAATCAATAAAAATACTACAAACAAACAACTAAGGAAACTAAGGTACCAAAATTTCAACATAAAAGTCCAAAATAAGACACAGAACAAGATATCTGACTCTCTCTTAGACTTCATAGTGCTTTTTGTTTATTAGTTCATATCTTTTAATTTAACGATATTTTGCATTAGGATAAAGAGATCTACCGCTGGCCTATTAAAGAGTCCATCAAGGCCATGATTGCATGGGAGTGGACACTGGACAAAGCCAGAGATGGAGATGATGAGAAAACAGAGAAGAAGACCTCTCGCAAGATCTCACAGACTGCACAGGTATGGAGGGGGTGGGCAAATGTATTGAGATACTAACCAAATACTAGCTGCGTACTAGGGCTGCCCTCGACGAAAGATTTTTCTGATCGACTCATTTTAAGCATTAGTCGACTATTAGTCGCATGTTTATTAATAAACCATATAAATCATAATAATGAGCCTTTAACATCTTACATATCCTAATAAGTGCTCAAGCACACACATGTGTGCCACAGCACACCAGCATATATAATAATTATGAATGTGTCTGGGAAAAACAGCAAGGAGGTTGCATTAACGTTTTAATGATTTATTGATAAACTAGTGCTTTCTTTGTTTTCGGCTTAAGAGATGAAGTCGGTGACACTTACTCATCATCTCCACAGTATTGATGTGGCTGTATGCATGTTTCATACAGATTAAATATAATATTTATTATTTGTTTTCTGTTTAAATTTGGTTCATTTGAAAGTAGACATTTCACTCTCTATAGAGATATTTTTTTTTCACATCCGTAGGGCAAGTATACGCAAAGTTTTGAAATTTCACACTCAAGTTCACAGAGACCGAAAAAGCAGAAAGCACATCCTGTTTGCTTTCATTATTTTACAGAAGCGCAACGTTATTGTGAGTGCACACAAATAAACGTAGAGTCTTTACAGATTTGAAAGGTTTATTACTTTTATCTGTATGACAGGAAATGACAGAGTATTTTAAGAGCGAGTGACCACACCGGCTACTGATCAGCTTACACACTCCGCACAGACAATTCAATAGCGCACATTTTTTCTAGGTTAACATTAGATTGAGCGCCCATGTAAAGTTGCTACTACAGTATATATGTCTTTCAGATGAAAAGCCATATTTGAAGTCAGTGAATGTCCTGCCCGATGTACTGTATTACCACATAGACCAGCCGTTAACAATCTGTCCGTCATGGACTGTGTGATTTCGGCTCTTCCTGGGGAATTTTTTTTTTCTGCGACTAATAAAATTTTGGTTGACTAAGCCTCTTCTCATCGACTAATGGTTAGTCGACTGTTAGGGGGCAGCCCTGCTCCATTCTGCTGTATCTAAGTATCTATCTGTATTTTTTTTGTGATTTCTGTTTCTTAAATTAAACAGCATATTATTTCTTAAATTAAACAACATATATTATTGATACTCTAAAGATGAGTATGATCATAATTCATTTGTTTTCACAGGCGACCTATGACCCCAGTCATGGCTACAGCCCTCAGCCCATTGATATCTCAGGCATGACACTATCAAGAGAGCTACAGGTAAACAGTGCTAATGCACATTCCCATTTAGTCCAATATCACCATTTCAATACAATAGAAATCATCATGGCTAACCGCACACTACATGTTCTAGTCCATGGCAGAGCAGCTTGCAGAAAACTACCACAACACCTGGGGACGCAAAAAGAAAATAGAGTTACAAGCAAAAGGTTTGCATTTCTCCAATGTTTTATCAGTAAACACATTTTTAAAATGGTTTTGTTGTGTTATTATTATTTGTATTTTTCAACATCTCTTTAAATGTATTTTGATTTAGGGGGCGGGACACACCCTTTGCTTGTGCCTTATGACACACTGACGGCTAAAGAAAAGGCTCGAGATAGGGAGAAGGCATATGAGCTGCTTAAGTTTCTCCAGCTTAATGGATATGCTGTGACAAGGTACAGGAGCCACTGAAACCCATATACACTCCAAAATAAAGTAATTGCTGTAATTCTGATTGTCTGAAATATCTCTGTCCAGAGGGCTTAAAGATATGGAAAGTGACATTTCATCTATTGAGAAGCGCTTTGCGTATGGCTTCCTACAGAAGCTGCTAAAGTGGATGGATATTGCCCAGGAATTCATAGCACATCTTGGTACAACTTTCTTTGTCCTTTATTCTCGTTCTTTATCCTTAATGCATGAATTTATGAATTAATTGAAATGAACTAAATTTACTGTTACTGTGTTTACAGAGGCTGTTGTGAGCAGCGGTCGTGTGGAAAAGTCACCACACGAACAAGAGATCAAGTTCTTCGCCAAGGTCAGGCTCCCGTGGTCTATGCGGTCAAGAAATCTTTCAGCATTGCAACCTTAGCACATATGGAAGTCCGTTTCCACCACTGAATAAAAATTAAAATATATATAATAATAATTGACTTTTTTTCTCGCAATTATGAGTTTACATCTCGCAATTCTGACTTTTTTCTCAGAATTGTGATATATAAACTTGCAATTGCAAGTTATAAAGTCAGAATTGTGAGACAGAGTCACAATTCTAAAAAATAAAGTCGCAATTTTAAGAAATAAAGTCAGAACTGTGAGATGTGAACTCACAATTCTGACTTTTTTCTTAGAGTTGTGAGATATAAACTCGCAATTGCAAGTTATAAATTAAGAATTGTGAGATATGAACTTGAGATATGTGAGATATGTAGTTGCGAGTTATAAAGTCAGAATTGTGAGAAAAAGTCACAATTCTAAAAAAGTAATGTAAGATATAAACTCACAATTCTGACTTTTTCCCCTCAGAATTGCGAGTTTATATCTCACAATTGTGACTTTTTTTTCTCAGAATTGGCGAGTTTACTGTATATCTTGCATAAAAAAGTCACAGTTGCGAGATATAAACTCAAAATTGTGAGTTATGAAGTCAGAAGAGAGAGATAAAAATGCAAGTCTAAGAACACATCAGTCTTTTTCCCCCTAAAAATTGAACTTTATAACTTGCAATTGCAGGCTTATATGTCACAATTCTGAGAAAAAAGTCAGAATTGCAAGAAAAAAAAGTCACAATTGCGAGTTTTTATCTCACAATTCTGACTTTATTTCTCACAATTCTGAGAAAAAATCTAAAGTGTGACTCGAAATAACCTCTTTTATTTTTTTATTCAGTGGTGGAAACAGGCTTCCATAAGTATAAGACTGTGAATAATGTGTAATTTTGTTTTTATGTCGTCCTCAGATTCTTTTGCCTTTAATAAATCAGTACTTTAAAAACCACTGCCTCTACTTCCTTTCCACACCGGCCAAAATCCTGGGCAGTGGCGGACATGCCTCAAACAAGGAAAAAGAGATGATTGCAAGGTAACAGCACACTTACAGTTTACCAGTCCAGTATGATGTTTGTGTCAAATACAAGACCAAATCTTATTACTTCATGTGTTTTGTTGCTAAGTAATATTTCATATTACTTTTTAAAAACTTTTTATTTCACCCTGTTCCTCTTGCTGCTTTCTTTTCCTACTTCTCTCATATTCATTCTTCATGTTCCTTTGGTTTCCTTTAATTTGGTACCAGCATCTTCTGTAAGATGTCTGCCCTGGTGCGACACAGAGTGTTTCTCTTTGGTAAGATATCTACTCTGCTGTCCTCCATCACTTTTCCTTTCTGTTTTCTTGCTGCTTTTATTTTAAGTGTTTTACCTTTCTTTTTTTGTGCTGCTCTCCATCCACTTTTCATTTGCAAATCTATTCTAAGAGGTGTTTATGGTTCTAAAAAGGTCTGTTTTTATCTATTTGTGATGCACAGGTACGGATGCACCTGCTATTGTCAACTGCCTTCATATCCTTGCACGGTCACTTGATGCCAGGTACTGTTAAGTCATTAAAATGAATTTCCAGTCAGAATGGAGAACGGTTGTGCAGCAGTTAAATCTTGCATTTTTTCATTTCTTTGACATTAACAGAACTGTGATGAAATCCGGACCTGAGATCGTCAAAGCAGGGCTGCGTTTGTTCTTTGAGAGTGCAGCTGATGACATTGAAAAGATGGTGGAGAACCTCAAACTTGGCAAAGTGTCCAAAGGCAATCAGGTACAGCTTGAGTAATGCTTACTGTGTATAACAAGGTTCATTTGCTATATTATTTTTACATCCTTTTGTTTTACATCTCTTAGCCGGTGAAAGGTGTGTCCCAGAATATTAACTACACCACAACGGCTCTTCTCCCTGTCCTCACTTCACTGTTTGACCACATCGCTCAACACCAGTTTGGAGATGATGTTATCCGTAAGGACTATTTTGAAAATAAAATACGCTATAAATATGGATTTGTAGTTATAATATGTTGTTAAATTAACGTGTCTCTCTCTCTTGCTTCTGTTAGTGGACGATTTACAGATGTCCTGCTACCGAATCATGTGTAGTATCTATTCTTCTGGAACTGTGAAAACCCCTCATGCAGAGAAGTCTGTTAGAGTGTATTTGTCTATATGTGATGTGACTGTGGTTGAGGTTTTTATACTGTAGCTCTTCTCTATATTTACATTAGGCATAGACCAGCACTTGGAGAATGTCTTGCTCATCTTGCTGCAGCCATGCCTGTGGCCTACCTGGAGCCCCATCTTAACGAATACAATGCGTTTTCAGTGTACACTACTAAGACACCCAGAGAAAGAGCTAGTAAGTCCTCTCTTTGCAGCAACACTACTGTTTAAAAGATGATTATATAAACTACCAGTCAAAAGTTTTTGAACAGTAAGATTTTTAAGTCTCTTCTCACCAAGGCTGCAATTATTTGATCCAAAGTACAGCAAAAGCAGTAAAATTTTAAAATATTTTTACTATTTAAAATAGCTATTTTCTATTTGAATATATTTTAAAATGCAATTTATGGTTTCTGTGATGAATAAAAAGTTCTGAAGAACAGCATTTATCTGAAATAGAAATCTTTTGTAATATTATAAATCTTTATTATCACTTTTGATCAATTTAAAGCATCATTGCTAAATAAAAGTATTCATTTCTGTAATTTGACTCCAAGTTTTTAAATGATATAGTGTATAATGTTACAAAAGCTTTTTATTTTAGATAAATGCTGATGTTTGGATCTTTCTATTAATTAAAGAATCCTGAAAAAAATGTACTCAGCTGTTTTATTTTAAAAAAATGTGTCTTGAACAGAAAATCAGCATATTAGAATGTTTTCTGAAGGATCATGTGACTTTGAAGACTGGAGTAATGATGCTGAAAAGCTTTGATCACAGGAATAAGTTATTTTAAAATATATTCAAATAGCAAGCAGTTATTTTAAATAGTAAAAAATATTTCAGAATATTACTGCTTCCGCTGTATTTTGGATCAAATAAATGCAAACTTGAGGACCAGAAAAGAATTCTTTAAAAAAAAACATTAAAAGTCTTACTGTTTAAAAACGTTTGACTGGTAGTGTAAATTCTTTTCAACTCAGTTCATCAAAGAATTATGAAGGAAATGTGACACTGAATACTGGAGTAAATTCAGCTTTACCATCACAGGAATAAAATTACATTTTAAAATATATTAAAAGGATAGTTCACCCAAAAATGAAAATTCTGCCATTAGTTACTCCACCCTCATGTTGTTCCAAACCTGTAAGACCTTTGTTCATCTTTGGAACACAAATTAAGATATTTTTGATGAAATCTGAGAGCTCTCTGACCCATAGAAAGTAATGCAACTGACACATTCAAGGCCCAGAAAGGTAGTAAGGAAATCGTTAAAATAGTCCATGTGGACATCAGTAGTTCAACCTTAATTTTATGAATCTACAAGAATACTTTTTGTACACAAAGAAAACAAAAATAACAACTTAATTTAACAATTAGAGACTGCTTTCGAAAACGTTTAACAATATTATGACACTAACTTTTGTTCTTCCTTTTATCTACAGTCCTGGGCCTTCCGAACCACGTCCATGAGCTGTGTGATATTCCTGAGCTAGATATATTATTGAAAGAGATCGGTGATCTGGCTGAATCGGGGGCTCGCTACACTGAAATGCCACACGTGATCGAGGTCACCCTTCCCATGCTGTGTAACTATCTCCCCCGCTGGTGGGAGAGAGGAGTGGAGAACTTTCCAGATTTGGAGGGTAAGCTGTGTACAGATGTCACCTCCGATCAACTCAACCAGCTCCTGGGAAGTATCATGAAAATTGTGGTCAACAACTTGGGAATCGATGAAGCTTCCTGGATGAAGAGGCTTGCGGGTATGAGAAGTTATATTCGGCATTTTCAAGTCTGTGCTTGCGTTTTAGGTTCAGTACCTGATCTTCAACATAATATCCTTGTCTCGACCCAGTGTTCTCCCAGCCCATTGTGAGCCGAGCCAAACCAGAGATGCTCAAATCCCATTTCATTCCCACCATGGAGAAGCTGAAGAAGCGTACGGCTAAAGTAGTGGCTGAGGAGGAGCACCTACGTATGGAGGGGAAGTCTGAGGGGGATGAGGAGGAAGGAACTATTAGAGATGAGTTTGCAGTTCTCTGTAGAGACCTGTATGCGCTTTACCCTCTTCTTATCCGCTATGTAGATAACAACAGGTATACTGTGGTTCCTGTGTACATTTTTTTTAATGGATTAATTTATAGCTGTCTTGACATTTTGAATGTCACATGGGTTTTAGAGCAAGATGGCTGACATGCCGAGATCCAGATGCTGAGGAGCTGTTTCGCATGGTGGGAGAAGTCTTCATCTTCTGGTCCAAATCTCATGTAAGAGACAAATGTCTGACTATCTAAGGAGGATGAGGGAAAAAAAACGTATCACAGCTCACAGTATTAGCAGTCATGATAAATACTTTAAAGGGGTAGTTCACCCAAAAATGAAAATTACCCCATGATTTACTGACGCTCAGGCCATCCGAGGTGTATCTGACTTTATCCTTTCAAATGAATACAGTCAGAGTTAAAATTAAGAAATGTCCTGGCTTTTCCAAGCTTTATAATTGCGGTGAATGGGTGTTGAGATTTTGAAGTCCAATAAAGTGCATCCGTCTATCATAAAAAGTACTCCACATGGCATTCAAGGCCTTCTGAAGTGAGTTGATGTGTTTGTGTAAGAAAAATATCCATATTTAAAACTATAAACCGTAATCTCTAGCTTTCGCTAACTCTCGTATGCACGTACATGACATAGGGCGTAGGCAAAGTGTATGATGGATGGCAGCACTTTATGGGACTTCTTTTGGACTACTCAGTATTAACATCCATTCATTGCCATTATAATGCGTGGAAGAGCCGGGACATTTTTTAATATAACTCTGATTGTATTTGTCTGAAAGAAAAACGTTGTACACCTAGGATGGCTTGATTTTGTTAACCTGAATTCTGTGTACATCACTGATCTTTTCATTCTCTCTGCAGAATTTCAAGCGAGAGGAGCAAAACTTTGTGGTGATAAACGAAATTAACAATATGTCCTTTCTCACTGCTGACAGTAAGAGCAAGATGAGCAAGGTGAGGCCCTTTGAGATGTAAAATGAATGGAACATAGACTTTCATATTTGATCAACGATTTACTTCGATATTTGATTATCATGTGGTCAGAGTATTTTTAATTGAGTGAATTCACATATCTTTGTATTAGTTTATACTGTGTATTTACATTGCAATTACATAACAGATTTGTAAAACTTTTTTTTTTTTAAAGTGTTACTTTAGAATGATTTCTATACTATTATAGTAATAGTAATATTACTATAATAGTATTATAGTTAAAGTAATATTTTGACATAGCTTTTTCTATATTTTTAGTTTAGGTTTTAGCAGTTCATTTTTTTGTTCATCTTTAATATTTCTATTTAGCTTTATTTTTATTTCAGTTTTATTACTTTCATTTAAACTTATTTCACTTATTTGCCAAGCAACATTTCTAAAATTTAGTTGAAGTTTTTTTTTAATTTAAAGGGATAGTTCACCCAAAAATGAAAATTCTGTCAATAATACTCACCCTTATTTCGTTATCTGAGAGCTTTCTGACCCTGCACGGACAGCAACGCAACTACCACATTCAAGGCCCAGAAAGGTAGTAAGGACATCATTAAAATAGTTCATGTGACATTAGTCGTTCAAACGTAATTTTATGAAGCTGCGAGAATATTTTCTGTGTGCAAAGAGGACATAAATAATAACTTTATTCAACTATTTCTTCTGTTCCCTGTCAGTCTTCAACACGTGTTCACGACAGTATCACGACAATACCACGACACATGCGTGTGCATTCCAAGGTGCAGCGCATCCAGGTTCTACGCCAGAACACTGACTTCTGCGTCAGCAGCACCACACACATGCTTTGTGGAACTCTCGTGAACGTGTGGCCAAGACTGACACTGAAGAGAAGAAATTGTTGAATAAAGTCCCTATTTTTGTTTTCTTTGTGCACAAAAAGTATTCTCGTAGCTTCATAAAATTATGGTTGAACAGCTGATGTCACACGGACTATTTTAACAATGTCCTTACTACTTTTCTGGGCCTTTGACAAGGTAGTTGCATTCGTTTTTTATCAAAAATATCTTAATTTGTGTTCTGAAGATGACCGAAGGTCTAACGGGTTTGGAACGACATGAGGGTGAGTGATTAATGACAGAATTTTCATTTTTGGATGAACTAACCCTTTAAGTGTTTCATCTAATATTAATATTTTATTTATTTTTAGCTCCATGTCAATTAACAAAACTATTTTTAATAATTTTAGTTAAAGGGGTCATCGGATGCAAAGTTCACTTTTTCATGTTGTTTGAACATTAATGTGTGTTGGCAGTGTACAAATCTACCCTATAATGATAAAAATCCATGCTGTGGTTGTTAATTAATCTGTAAAAATAATATCCCCTTTTTCAAATCAAGCCATTCTCAGAGGCCCCTCCTACGATAGTTGATTGACATGAGCGTCTTACCTCAGATCAACTGTGAGAGTCCAACCTTCATTATTTCGATGCCAGAGCAGGGATGTAAGTTAGACAAGAATATCTCAGATTGAGCGATTGAGGTGTTGTGTTGCTGGATGTAATAATGAACATAGTGGTCGTCATTTACTCCCGACATCTGAGCTGCTGAAGATGCAGTGGATTACGTTTGTTTGTGAAGGGAATGCACCTCCTGATCTACATAAATGAGTCTATATTTGCGCAAATCATTCGTGATCCAGCTTCACCTACAGCAGAAGTGAGTATAAGGTTTTTTTTTTTTATGAATCTCTGCAATCACCTTTCCTAATAACGTGCTAGTTAGCAAGTTTCGCAGGTAAAGTGCTAAAGTAAATGCGGCTAAAGTAAACAGACTCGTCACTCCACAGGGAGAAGAGAGGGGTGGGGCGAGCAGAGCTCATTTGCATTTAAAGGAACAGTCCCTCAGAATGGGATAATTTTTGCAGAGCTCATTTTGACAAGGGAAAAAGGGTGTTGTTTTACACTACCATTGAGAATTTTTAACCAAAGTATATTATAGACTTTTCATTAAGAATCATATCAACTTGTGGAAAATGAGCATCCGATGACCCTTTAACAATAACAACACTGATTGTAAATGCTGTGAATGTAAATACTATGATTTTTAAAACTGTTAATAAACCAACAGTGAATGTTTGGTTTGGCATCAAACTCCACATCAAAGGTAAAGTATGCTGTGTTTTCATGCGTCTTTTGAAGACGTTGCGTGTATTCTTACTGTCACAAAGGCAAGTGCTTTTCGGATGCGTTTCACAGGATTTAGATGACAGTGTTAATGGTGTTCTCTCTCTGACTGTGCCCTGTCCTTTTTTTCTCATCTGGATGCTGGTGTGTTTCTAGACCGGGGACTCTGAGGTTAGCTTCTCTGTTTGCACGACTGCTGTGCTACCGCATGGCACCTCGCATCTGGGGGGGCATTTCATCAACCCCCCCCAACACACTGGCACTCCACACACATGCATAGCTTTGACTTCTCCACTGTTTGACAACACTAGTGTCTCACGCTCACAATAGACGTCATGGTAGATAGCATAATGGTTGTTTTACCACACGATAGTAGTACTCTTAATAGGTTGGATTTCCAAGAGATACATACAGTAATTGTAAATGTGATTTAAGAGAATAGAATAAAAGAATTATGTGTAAAATCGCTACTATGTTGAAAGAGAAAAGAAAAGCAATCTCAGTCTCAAGAAACATCCCATCCCCATGGACACAAGGGCCACAGGGCACCCGTCGTCCTGCCAGTGTGTGAAGGGGGGAGTCTGAATGGAGGCGTTTGATGAAAGAACTCTTTGTAGAGTCAGGCTCATGGCACTTGATTCCATGTCCGTCGCAGAGGGTCCGAGCCCCTGGAGGCCTGTGCCATCACCCTGTACAGCAGTGTGCATCTGTTGGACTGTAGTTCGGATGGGGATCTTCATACATCTCTTATCTTCCTTTTCTTTTTGTATAACGGCTGCAGGTTGGGGTCAATATTTAATCTGTTCAGGAAGTCAACTGAGACTCAAGTGCAGAAATGCACACCTCAAACGATTCAGACTGTATTTCAGTTCATTTCCTAAACTGGATTCATGTGAAGGAATTTGACCTCAATTAATGTATATTTCGTCATACATCCTCCTTGACAAAGGGGGGCATTTAGAGTCCATCCTCTAATGTGTGCCTACTTAATCCTTCCTTAACTTGAATTGCTGCTGTATTTTTACCCAATGGCTCACATCTCCATATTGTTCCATTTTTGTCTCCCCATCCACCCCTTTTAACCCATGACCCCTAATGCAATCAAAAGCAAATGATTGAGGTGGGATTGTGGAAAAGGGGATTACATTTGCAGAAACTAATGTAACCTGTAAAACTTGGCTTTAATTGCATTAACATAGTGGTCTACAGCTGAAACGAATCCTGAGTACCACCAGGACAAAACAGATGGAGCCTTTTATTCAGACCAGAGTTGAAGTCAGTAAGACTCCCAAGACCCAAATCCAGACCAATACCATATAAAGATTTTTTAGACCAAGCTATGAGATCCACAGTAGGGGTTCAACCGATCACAAAACTCACTGTTCAGATCAAATTACGGTTTTGAGTCACAGACTGAATGGTTTTTGTGATCAGCGAGAAATTTAACTGTAAATGTAACTTTGCTTTCCAATTATTATTTAAATTGAACCCTGGGTATTAAGACTTGTATGGCTTAATATAATGTAAATGATGTCTCTAACTGAAGCAGAAAACCCATGTAAGAATTATGTTATTTTAAAAAATCCACATTGTTTTATACATATTTTGGACTATGGGGGGCGCCATTATTTCGATGATGTGAAATGGTTGCACTCAGTGAGCAGCTGGCGCTACCTGTTTTTATTTTACCACAACACAACTCGGAAAATAAAATACTGATATGATAACCACATCGATTAAAAGAGCTTACAGTTGGCGATGTATATAAGTGCAGGCTTAAAACCAAATGCCATACCATCAATTTTACCCACAGGGAGTCTAAATGCTTCTGGATATTGAGTGAAATCCATGCTGTGAAACTCCTTCAGTGGCTGTGGCGTCATGACCAGCGTTGGCATGTTTACATCCTTCCAGGATGGCATCTCTTGTTGTCCTTCAACTTAAAATTACAACCAAAATCCGCAAAATGTGACATTGTATCCGTATTTTATTTTCCAAGTTGCGTATTCTGAGTTGTAGTAAAAATAGCAACAGGTAGCGACAGTAGCTTATCGAGTGCAACTATTTCACGTTAGCTAAATAATGGCACCCCCCATACTCTAAAATATGTATAAAACAATGTGAATTTTTTAAATAACGTAAATCTTTCATGGGTTTTCTACTACATATTTTAGTAAAAAACATTATATTAAAGGAGAAGTCCACTTCCAAAACAAAGATTCACATATAATGTACTCACCCCCTTGTCATCCAAGATGTTCATGTCTTTCTTTCTTCAGTCGTAAAGAAATTATGTTGTTTGAGGAAAACATTTCAGCATTTTTCTCCATATAATGGACTGCTATGGTGCCCTGATTTTGAACTTCCAAAATGCAGTTTATATTCGGCTTCAAACGATCCCAAATGCGGTTGTAAACAATCCCAGCTGAGAAAGAAGGGTCATATCTAGCGCAACGATCGGTTATTTTAATAAAAAATATATACTTTTTAATGTCAAACGCTCATCTTGTCTTACTCTGCCTAAACTGTTTTTGTTCCAGTTCATGACAGTATGTTGAAAAGCTCCCATCTTATATCTTATATCGCTGTTTTACCTTTCTTGTTGAGGGTGTTTGATCTCCTTTGCATGTTCACTTTGCAAAGACTGGGTTGGAACTGAAGTTGAGGGAGAAAATACGATCAGAGTTTTTCAACATACCCTAACTGTCTTGAGTCAGAATACACAGAGTTCAGGAAGAGAAAGGCAAGATGAGTGTTTGAGATTAAAAAGTATTTAAATTGTATTTTTTGCTAGATAAGACCCTTCTTCCTCAGCTGGGATCGTTTACAACCGCATTTGGGATCGTTTGAAGCCGCATTTAAACTGCCTTTTTGAAGTTCAAAATCGGGGCACCATACCAGTCCATTATATCTAGAAAAATGCAGAAATGTTTTCCTCAAAAAACATAATTTCTTTACAACTGAAGAAAGAAAGACATGAACATCTTGGATGACAAGGGGGTGAGTACATCATATGTGAATCTTTGTTTTGGAAGGGAACTTCTCCTTTAAGCCATACAAGTCTTAATACCACAGCAAAAACTAGCGTAAATAAGAATCTTTAAACTTTGGTGTTTTGTCCTCCAGTTTGAGCTCTGTATACTGTGTTGTACTATACAAACCATAAAGCCTGATGTAATAAATTATACTCAACAAAACACATATGCAAACACATTTTTAAGAATATTTTGTCTAAAGGGTCAATAAACTGTTTCATTTTTTTTTTTTATCTCAGGCTTTAGAAGCTTAAGAAGGTTAATACCATAAGATCAGTACTCAAATTCAGATTTAAACAACTATGGTATATTCTCGCTCACACACAGTGGCTTTTATTAATGAAGCATAAGCAGAACAATTTTTGTCTAAAACCATTCTTACTTATTGCATTCAAATCAGTTACGTAATGTGTTTTGCTCATGTTTCCTAAATGAGGCCTAGTGTCTAAAACTGTGAATGTGTTGGTTTGGAGGGGCAAAAACTGGTGTAAACAGGACGTGTGTGATCAAGATAAATGGAAATTATTTCCTTTGCCTCAATGGTTTGGGTTTCAAAGTTGGCAGCCCAAAATGAGTCAAAAGCAATCATTTCCCCTTACTTTTATAATTAACTCTACTGAGTGAGTTTTACAGTGTGGGATTGCAGTTCCTCCTCCACCCACTGAGGCTGAGCATGTTTTGACTCTGCATGTCCTTTTTAGTGCATGGAGTTCATTAAACTGCACTGGCATGTTACAGCACCAGCCCACCTGTAGTGCCTGCTTCTATTATGAGTCTAAGCTAAGATGATGTTGCAGTTGAATGATTTTTGCCCCTTTTGATGCTGTCACCTCTCTGTTAAGTTAGTATTGAGATTTCAGCTTCAGACCTACTACAACTTGTCTTCCCCACTAAGCCCCACTGTTGTTGTCTATTTTGATCAAAAGCAACCCTGAACATTTACCCTTCCTTTCCTCTTAATGACCCTATTAATCAGAATGACTCATTTCTAAGGACTGTTCTCTAAAGAGGTCCTAACTTAAAAATCACTGAAATAATGCCTTCAAGTAAGGATGGATTTATCCGTTTAGTTGTCTAGGTCCTGATGAGGGAACAGTAAGCTTTGGATTTTGCTCAATGATGTTGACTTCCATTTTTCTGGTCAACTTACTCTTTTAGCACATCATTCAATGTGAAAATCATCTCACAAGATTCCATAAGGTTTCATTTAAAATTTTGTCTATGTCAGTTGTCATGCTTTGAATGTTACTGTCGTCTCAGGCCGGTGGCTCGGATGTGGAGCGTACCAAGAAAAAGAGACGGGGAGATCGATACTCGGTTCAAACGTCCCTCATTGTGGCGGCCCTGAAGAAAATGCTTCCTATTGGACTAAACATGTGCTCTCCTGCAGACCAGGAGCTTATTAACCTGGCCAAGACACGCTATTCTTTGGTAGTGTGTCCACCATCTGTTTGTCTGTCTCTCTATCTATCTGTCTG
Organism: Labeo catla; assembly: GCA_012976165.1. Classification (NCBI taxonomy): domain Eukaryota; kingdom Metazoa; phylum Chordata; class Actinopteri; order Cypriniformes; family Cyprinidae; genus Labeo; species Labeo catla. The sequence goes on along the minus strand of VONZ01000568.1, from coordinate 403,204 downwards.
TCTTACAAGCCTGGATGTTGAGGATGTGTGTTGTGTTGTTGACCCATAGAAAGACACAAATGAGGAGGTCAGAGAGTTCTTGCAAAATAACCTGCACCTCCAGGGCAAGGTAAGTGTATGTCTGATGTTAAAATCTTTTAAAAAGTGTTTCTGCAGAAATCTGAATGACATCTCTTTCTCTCCTCAGGTTGATAACCCGTCTATGCGCTGGCAGATGGCACTGTATAAGGAAATGGCGGGAAAGGCAGAAGACGCAGATGCCCCAGAGAATATTGTGAAGCGGGTTCAAGAGGTCTCTGCAGTTCTTTACCACATTGAAGTGGTGAGTTTGAATTCCAAGGTCTTAAACTTCTAGTGCAACTCAAATAATGCACATTTTGGTGACCTCTTACCTACACTGCCACTATACTTCAGTTTCCGACTCAAATGTAGCTTAGACAACATAATATCCATTCCATATGTGGTTTAAAACCTGAAGACAGCCTTAAGACAGTTCTTTCTTTTTTTTAGACTGAGCACCCTTTCAAGTCCAAAAAGATGGTTTGGCATAAACTGCTGTCAAAACAACGACGTAGAGCGGTGGTGGCCTGTTTTAGGATGACTCCCCTTTACAACCTGCCCAGGTGAGACAAAGCAGGTCACAATGTCCGTTTTGTAGTAAGAATTAAAGAGAAAAGGGTGAATCGTTGAACATATATGCAGTTGAGGTCAAAAGTTTACACACACCTTGCAGAATTAGCAAAATGTTTATTTTACCAAAATAAGCGGGATTATGCAAAATTCATGTTTTTTTTTTAATTTAGTACTGACCTGAATAAGATATTTCACATAAAAGACGATTACATATAATCCACAAGAGAAAAAAAAATGAATTTTTAAAAATTGTCCTGTTCAAAAGTTTGCATACACTTGATTCCTAATACTGTGTTGTTACCTGAATGATCCACAGCTGTTTTTTTTGTTTAGTGATAGTTGTTCATGAGTCCCTTGTTTGCCCCGAACAGTTAAACTGCCCGATGTTCTTCAGAAAAATCCTTCAGGGCCCACAAATTCTTTGGTTTATCAGCATTTTTGTGTATTTGAACCCTTTCCAGCATTGACTGTATGATTTTGAGATTCATCTTTTCACACTGAGGACAACTGAGGGACTCATATGCAGCTATTACAGAAGGGTCAAACACTCACTGATGCTCCAGAAGGAAAAACAATACATGAAGAGCCAGGGCTGTAAACTTTTGAACAGAATGAAGATGTGTTCATTTTTCTTATTTTGCCTTAATATCGTATTTTTCCATTTAGTACTGCCCTTCAGAAGCTACAGAAGAAATTTATGTTTCCTAGAAAACAAAATTAGTTAATTTTACCCTGATCTTCAAAAGTTTTCACCCCCTAGTTCTTAATGGATTATGTTTCCTTTTGGAGCATCAATGAGCGTTTGAACCTTCTGAAATAGTTGCATATGAGTCCCTCAGTTGTCCTCAGTGTGAAAAGATGGATCCCAAAATTATACAGTCATTGTTGGAAAGGGTTCAAATACACAAAAATGTTGAAAAATCAAAGAATTTGAACAGCAGGCAGTTTAACCGACAAACAAGGGACTCATGAGCAATTATTACAAAAAACAGCTGTGGATCATTCACACAGTATTAAGAATCAAGTGTATGTAAACTTTTGAACGGGGTAATTTTTATAAATCCAACTATTATTTTCAGTACTTTTGGTAAAATAAATAACATTTTGGAAATTCTGCATAGTGTATATAAACATTTGACCTCAACTCTAAACGTATGCTGTCTCTCTTTCAGGCATAGAGCATGTAACATGTTCCTGGATGGGTACAAGCGAAACTGGATCCAAACTGAAGGATATTCCTTTGAGGACAGAATGATTGATGACCTGTCTGTATGTGCTGTCACGTTAACAAAATGAACTGTTGCATTTTAGCATTGGAACATATTGGGTGTAATGCATTTCCTGTTATTTTTTTTTCACTGATATGTAGAAAGCGATGGAGGAAGAAGAGGAGGAGGAAGAGGAAAAGGAGACAAAGCCAGACCCTCTTCATCAGCTCATCCTTCACTTTAGTCGCACAGCCCTCACCGAGAAGAGGTGAGACTCCACACCTCTGACTAGTGAATGACACATTTGGTTTCCAGTGCCAAAGTAGATAATCACATGGCTGTAACCAGTGACTGTTATACAGTCAGCTCAAGCTATTCACGTTGTTCACATGCTCTTTTGGTGATGTATTCATCTATTACAAAATAAAAACAATTCACAGATATGTAATGAATAGGTTGAGATGTACTGTATAAAGTACAGTGTTCATTAATAATGTCAGTTACAAAGTTTAGCAGTCATTATACAAAAAAATGTAAAAGATGTCTATGATCTAAAAATTATATTTCTAAATATGTATTTTATAAAAATGATATGTGACCGTGGACCACAAAACCAATCATAAGGGTCAGTTTTTTTAAATTGAGATTTATACATCATCTAAAATCTGAATAAACGAGCTTTCCATTGATGTATGGTTTCTTACGATAGGACAATATTTGGTCGAGATACAACTTTGAAATCTGGAATCTAAGTGAGCAAAAAAATCTAAATATTGAGAAAATCACCTGTAAAGTTGTCCAAATAAAGTTCTTAGTATTACTAATCAGAAAGGAAGTTTTGATATATTTACAGTAGGAAATTTACAAAATATCTTCATGGAACATGATTTTTGGCATAAAAGAAAAATTTTGACCCATACAATGTATTGTTGGCTATTGATACAAATATACCCATGCTACATATGACTGGTTTTGTGGTCCAGGGTCACATACGGTTTTTAGAACTAATTGATTAGGATTTCAATTGTAGATGTGTGTTTACATCTTTCATTTCCTTTTTTCCTTCTGCTCTGTCACAGTAAACTGGACATAGATTACTTATACATGGCATATGCTGATATCATGGCTAAGGTGAGACCTCTCTGTCTTATGGTTATCAGTCATCACCAGTTTAGTATTTATTTTATATATTTAAAATATTAAATATTGTTACTTTACTGTAGCTTTTAACTTTTCTCAATTTCAGTTAAGCCGTTTTTCTATTTGATTTTAGATTTTTTTAAATTGTTGTTAAATATTTAAAAGGTTCCATAAAGCTGTGTAACATTCTTTGTGTCCATCTCTGGTGAATTTAGAGTTGCCACATTGGTGAAGAGGATGAGGGGGGAGAGGAGGAGGAAGAGGGGGGAGAGGAGGAGATGTCCTTTGAGGTGCGACAGACAGAGATGGTAGGGGGAGTCCGGGGGCTGGGGACGGGGAAGACACAGAAGCGGTAGACCCGAGTGACATCCAAACCAACCACTGTATCATCCATCCATCCATTCACTCACATCCCATTTTATGTCTCTGTGTCCAGCCTGTGCTCTTTGTCTCTCCATCTAACTCCATCTAACATGTTTTAGTGCATTACACTGCAGTATCTTTAATATATATATATATATATATATTTGCTTTTTACAAGCTTTGAGCCACCTACTAAACACAGATATTATTGTTTAAAAACAGCTGAAGACATTTAGACACAATAAATATGTCAAAAACTGTAATGTATATTTTATACGAAAAGAGCAGCATTATTATGATGTGTTTAGTAGTTCAGGCTAAAGGACATGTTTTTATGCTTTTTGTTATACCATTCAGTGTTTGGATAACCTAAAGCTGCAGCATGTGGTAATTTTCTAATATGGCAGAAAAATGACAAAATTGCTCAAAAAATTGCACTGATTAACCGTTAAACGAATAGTTAACCCAAAAATGAAAATTCTGTCATTAATTACTCACGCTCATGTTGTTCCAAACCCGTAAGACCTTTGTTCATCTTCGGAACACAAATTAAGATATTTTTGTTGAAATCCAAGAGCTTTCTGACTCATAGACAGCAACGCAATTGACTTGTTCAAGGCCCAGAAAGTTAGTAAGGACATCGTTAAATAGTCCATGTGACAGCAGTGGTTCAACCTTAATTTTATGATTTCATCAGTTGTGTTGCTGTCTATCCTGAGTCAGAAAGCTCTTGGATTTAATAAAAAATATCTTAATTTGTGTTCTGAAGATGAACAAAGTTCTCATGGGTTTGTAACAACATGAGGGTGAGTAGTTAATGACAGAAATGGCATTTTTGGATGAACTATCCCTTTAAGATTTTAAGTCACATATCTACTTTAAAGTGTGACAGATATAAATGTGTAAGCTTTGAAATTTTCCAAAATAACATAAATATACATTTTATAGTATAACATTATAATCGCATTCACAAAATTGCAGTCATTTTGAGACCTCAGTGTATGAAATTTCAGCTGTTGCAGCTTTGAAGTCCAAAAGAAACTATATCCTTATTGTTTCCTAATCATTTGTTGAATGATATTTGGTTTTTTTTTTGTTTTTGTTTTTTTTAATTTCTTGCTATGAGCCTTAAGTTTGAGGTGTCAAGTGGACATGCATTTTAATTTTACACTGTTTTACTAGTAGTAATCACTAATGATAACATATTTGTCATATTAATGTTTCTGTATGCTTTCTACTCTTTCACTTACCTTGATTTCCTTTAACTCATGCACAATAATCAAGTGACTAATCAATGTTTTCTCAATATTACTGACATAGTATACTGACACACAGACTACAGTTAAAGCCAGAGCAGTCTCCTAGTCTGCACATGCACACAGAGGTAAAAACAGAGATACACCTATAATGAAGTAGATTGTACACACCATACACACACATACTCACTTACTCAGGCTGTGCACACATGTATAGACATGGGAAAAAGAAACACACTATATTCCACACTTTTGGGTGCTTACTTAGGTCAGGCTTACGGGGAGGGGGGTGGCATGGGTGGGATGGGAGGTTTGGGAGGGTGGTATATTATGCATGCAGTAATTATAAACTTTGATTTAATGATTTTTTTTTGGCAAAGCAAGCTTCTGCAACTAAGCCAACATTTTTATTTGCTTTTGCAATACTGTTTACATGTCTGTAATAAAAAAGCTTGCTTTTATTATCTTTCTATGATAATATTATGTTATGGAATTGTATTTGCTAAAGTACATCCAGAATTAGCATTTTATTTTAAAATAAGTTGCCATTTAATAATGCTGGGTTAAGGGTTACGCATGTTCTACAGAAGCACTTCCCTGAGTTTACTTTTCACTCTTCAGGAGACAGAGCTGTAGATGAGTAACACCTGCATGGCCCTTTGTTTCTATGCAAAGCCATCAGGAGAGTTTACTGTAGTGCAACGTTTGCTCTGATAGACAAACGTTGGAAATTAGTATGACTGTCCCATAACTAATGGTTATGATGATGGGAGCATGCTAAATGAAAATGACTGAAAGAAAATGTTAGAATATAAAATTAGCAGGGCCCAAATCATTTACAAGCACTCACAATCACCCAATCTTGCCTTAACACTATTATAATCACATTTTAACTAAAATAAATAAATGTTTACTTTGTGTTGCATAAGATATTCAGACAAACATCTGAGAAAGGTGCTGAAAAAAGTTGATGATGCTGCTGAAAATGAAAATTGTTAACTTAGCAATGTTTGTGGTTGACTTGATAAAAGCCTCAGGCCAGTGTTTTGGGTTGCCTTGACAATAACTTCATATGCTTACTGCTGCCTTTTGTTATCTTCTCAGTAAAGTTTAGAAATAACCAGTTAGTTTGAAAATCCATTTTTTTTTAATGTAAATCTGCATTTTTTTCATCGCCCACAAGATAAGGCAAGTAGTAACTGGCCAACATAAAAAAATAACATTATCATTAAAGGAAGATGAGTTTAGTGTTATAGTTAAATATATGTAGTTCAGTTAGAGGGATGGGGAAATTAAACAGCAAAGAACAGATTGTAAAAAAGGAGAATTGTAAAGGCTTTCAGACAGTTCATTTTTTCCATGTTTAACCATGTAGGAAAAAGAGATGGAAAAGCAAAGGCTTCTCTACCAGCAGTCACGTCTACACAACAGAGGGGCTGCTGAGATGGTCTTACAGATGATTAGCGCCTGCAAGGGTACATGTTTACCTCTTTTCATGTCTTTTCGGAAGCTTGAATGCTTTGGTCTCCATACATGCCATCCTAAAACCCTTTAAAATCATTTTCTTTTTGTACAGGTGAGACTGGTTGCATGGTCTCTTCCACCCTAAAACTTGGTATTTCTATTCTGAATGGCGGGAACAGCGAGGTCCAACAGGTTTGTTAAAAATTATCTGCATTTTAATATATATATGTGACCCTGAATCACAAAACCAGTCATAAGGGTCAATTTTTCAAAATTGAGTTTTATACATCATCTGAAAGGTGAATAAATAAGCTTTCCATTGATGTATGGTTTGTTAGGATTGGACAATATTTGGTCGAGATAAAACTATTTGAAAATCTGGAATCTGAGGGTGTAAAAAATCAAAATATTGAGAAAATCAACTTTAAAGTTGTCCAAATAAAGTTCTTAACAATGCATATTGCTAATCAAAAATTAAGTTTTGATATATTTACAGTAGGAATTTTGCAAAATATCTTCATGGAACATGATTTTTACTTAATTTCCTAATGATTTTTGCCATAAAAGAAAAATCAATAATTTTAACCCATACAATGTATTTTTGGCTATTGCTATAAACGTACTCCAGCGACTTAAGACTGGTTTTGTGGTCCAGGGTCACATATGCATTTTAAATATATATATGAATCGTATTACTCAAGGATTTGAAAAAAAACTACTTTCAGTCACATCGCAAATACAGATCCCAATACATCTGAATTACTGTATAGTTATACACACAAACACAGAATGTAACTGAAGTGTTTTTCTTTCTTCACTTGAGTGCTGAAACAGATCTACCATAACTTTAGAACTCTGCATTGTGTCATATCAATAGAAAATAGGAGTTAATTTATATAATATATATGGCACATTTTAGTTTAAGCTTACATTTTTATGCGTAATGTTGGTTTTTTTAATAAATTACCTTTGTTTTTACATCGAAAAAGTCTTAACCTTCAGATGATTGCACTAAATCTGCATGGAGACATGACAGTGAATTACAACCTAAACTAACGCTCAAATCTAACAGCACTGGTAATTTTCTTGCAGAAAATGCTGGACTATCTGAAAGACAAGAAAGATGTGGGTTTCTTCCTCAGTGTCCAGGCTCTAATGCAGACCTGCAGGTGATGTTTATTGTGACTAGGAGCTGTTGTCGTCCCACACTCACATTAATTCACCCCCATGTGATCCAAGATGTTCAAGTCTTTCTGTCTTCAGCTGCAAAGAATTTAAGGGTTTTGAAGAAACATGCCACATATTGGACTTCAATGGTGGCCAACAGGTTGAAGGTCCAAGTTGCAGTTTCAATGCAGCTTCAAAGGTCTTGTATAGCGAAATGATCGTTCTCTTAAAAAAATTAAATTTATATACTTTTTAACCACAAATGCTCCTATTGCACTAGCTCTGTGATGCGCAATGGTGTACCCAAGCATTACATAATCAAGTCGGAAGGGTCACATGCGTAGGGCGGAAAACTCCATCTTATGCTGCTGATACCCATTGAAGTTCACTATAAGGAGAAAAATCCTGTAATGTTTTCCTCAAAACCTTAATTTCTTTGCGACTGAAGACAGAAAGACATGAACATCTTTGATTACATGGGGTTGAGTAAATTATTAGAAATTTTTTATTCTTTTAAATGATTCATTAAATTAGTGTTCGTGCCTTTTTTGCAGTGTTTTGGACCTGAATGCCTTTGAGAGGCAGAATAAAGCAGAGGGTCTAGGTATGGTGTCAGAGGAGGGAACAAGTAAGTAATATGAATAATCTAGAATCTTCTTTTCATCAAGATATATATTGTCACATGGAAACTGAGTTAAGTTCTATCAAATGTAATTTGCAAGTATAGAGTAAGTTCAAACTCAAAACATAAGGCCAAAATGAGATACAGCATCCAAGGATTCAGTCATCCATCTGTAATCATACATGTTTGGTCATTCTAACATGGAAATGCACATCATTTGTTGACCAAATGTATCAGTAGAATAAATTAATTGTAATCATGTTGTCATAAACTCTTACCCTCTCCAGATGTAATAATCTAGTCTAATATGATGTCAGTAAACAGATTATGATATTGGCCATGAATAATTCCCTTTTCACTCCATGTCGTCTGTTTGCCGTCAACTCACCATCCCTCTTTTTCCATAACTATCATCCTTCCTTCCTTTCACGGGCCTCAGACGTGAAGCTAGAACGGGGTAAATAATGCCTCTGTCCCTCTATTTTTCATTTCTCTCTTCCTGTCACTCCTCTCTGTCCCTTTATCTCTTTGAAATCATTTTTGTTTGAAATTTTGCTTTTTGGGTTTTGGAATTTAATATATATATATATATATACAGTTTAAGTATATATATGAATCTCATCACTCAAGGATTTGTAAAAACAACTTTAAGTTACATCGCAAATGCAGATCGCTGTACATTAACGTGGATGTGACTGAAGTGTTTTTCTTTCTTCACTTGAGTGCTGAAACAGATCTACTGTAACTCTAGAACTCTGCATTGTGTCTTATTTATAGAAAATAGGAGTTAAATTATATAATAAATATATGCTGCGTTTTAGTTATGTAGTGTAAAAGACAAAAAACTTACATTTTTATGCATAATGTTGTTTTTTGCATTAATGAACTTTGTTTTCACATCGAAAAAGTCTTAACCTTCATATGATGGAACTAAAAAGCTTACATTGAGAATATGTGTTTTGTTCCTAACAAATACATATAACTTATGAATTAAACCATATATGATCTAACTCTGTCTTGGCTTCACCATTTTTGCACCTAATATAACCCTATATGCCCTCCAATATTTACCCCACATGAGACGTCAGCTTGAGGTCATAATTAATCCAGTAATCAGGCATTATCAAAAACGGTAGGTTATGTTTGCGCACAGCAGTTTAGCGGTGCATTTTAACATTATTTGAATTTTCTGTGCAACAAATTCGCTGGAATTATCGAAGACAGATCATTCCATGCTGAAGGCTTTGAATGAATGTGATTTTCATGAATTTAGCATTGTTTATTGACCTCCTCCTTACCTGCCCAAACACATCTGAGCTTTAGGATTGCAGTAGGTCTGTCCCGCATGCTTTAGTATCGTCTACTGTATGTTAGGGCTTCATGTTGTAACTAATCCACCTCTGTGTTTGAGCCACAGTATATGTGAATGTATCAGTGTTCTTATATCTGTGTTATCATATATGCACATTATTGTTTATGTGTACAGTTTATGTATATGTGTTGTGTTATTTGGATAAAGTGATTCTGTAATGTGTCTCATTTTGTGCTACTATAATTCAGTCTGACTTGAAGAACTAGTGATTATGCAAAAGGCTGTCTCATTCCACTCCCTAGTTCACAATGAAGTAAATTGTTCAGTTTTGCCTTTTTGTGTTTTTTGTATCTTTTTTATTTTTTTGCTGCATTTTTACTAGCGCTGGGTTTTGACAGAATCGCGATTCGATTCAATATTGATTATTTTGGATGTATATCAAGTACAGTACATGCCAAATTTTCTCAGGGAAAAATACAGTCAGTTAATACTACATTGCTGTAATATTGAAGGTTAAAATGAACTGATTTGTGTATAATCGCTAGTTTTTACACTAGTTTTTTTAATACTAACTGTATTACAAAAACTAGTGTAAAAACTAGCGATTATACACAAATCGATTTATTCAAACATAAATTGAACATTGAAGAAGAGTAACAATCATAAGGAGTATGTTTTATGGTGTGTTTATTTATCAAAATGTTTTTTTTTAGCGGACTAACAAGCATTTTTCTAGCTGACTAATGAGTGTATCACCAATGTTTTTGTTAAATATGACATTACGTGACATTGTTTACAAGCTGTTATATTGACGTCACCTTGGTTGAAACACTGACTGAGCGATTACATGAGACAAGATGCGGATTTCGGCAAATTATACTCTCACTTTTTATGCTTAATTTGGTATTAAAGCGACAGAAATGTGACCCTGGACCATAAGGTTGCAAGGGTAATTTTGTCAAAATTGAGATTTATACATCATATGAAAGCTGAATAAATAAGCTTTCTATTGATGTATGGTTTGTTAGGATAGGACATTTTGACCGAGATACAACTATTTAAAAATCAGGAATCTGAGGGTGCAAAAAAATCTAAATATTGAGAAAATTGCCTTTAAAGTTCTTCAAATAATGTTCCTAACAATGTACATGACTAATCAAAAATTAAGTTTTGATATATTTACATTAGAAATTTTACAAAATATCTTCATGGAACATGATCTTTACTTAATTTCCTGATGATTTTTGCCATAAAAGAAAAATCAATAATTTTGACCCATACAATGTATTTTTGGCTATTGCTACAAATAATCCCCAGCGACTTAAGTTTTGTGGTCCAGGGTCACAAATGATCAGTTCATGTGCGCTTCACTCCAAATTAAACAGCGCCAAAATTGCAGTTATTGTTTGAATGTTGTAATATAATATACAGAATTTTAAATCAGAGGCTTTGTTTCATATCAAAAGTAATAGAACACAAAGCCTGTTTCAATTTATTGGATGGGAAGTGCCCTACAACTTTGCCTTTATTAACTGAAAATAGGCTAAACTAGTCGATTCTTGGGATTTAAAAATTGATGTTGTTTTGTAAAAACGAGAATTGATTAAAATCAAGATATCAATATGTTTTACCCAGCCCTAATTGTTACTGTAGCTTTTTTACCATTATGAAATATTACTTAGTCCTCCATGGTGATTTTCAAGGCTGTACTGTACTGATATCAGTGAATATAGAGGATTTGCACTCACAATTTGGTCAGTTACCTGGATGCGCGGCCATATTGGCGATACTAGGATGTAAACAATAGCATGGATTGCACGGTTAATGTACTACTAAATACATTGTTCTGCTAATTTATGCTGTGTAAACTATGGAAAAAAAACATGTGGTAGCCACTAAATCATATAGAGAAGGACTTAGTAAGCAGGAAAAGGCACATTAGTTTGACAAACCCAAGTTTCATTGGGTTCAGTGGCATTGTTAATGTGCAGTGCCGCCAACATGGCCGATTGATGAGCCATCGCGAAAACACTCTGTAGTGAGCAGCCTATGCTCACTGGTGCTGTCTGGGATTTTTCAGTGCACTAGGTGGGACACCTTGGTCGGTGTACTTAGTACTGAACTGGGCAGTGGATTGAAACAAAAGAAATAAATTTCCTGCTTATCTCTCACAGAAAAGGACGAAAATATTGCTGTTCTCACTAACATTATAACATTATAAGACTTGTGGCACTTTTCTCTAAGCTGTTTAATTAATCGCTGTCTTCCACTTACTTTCTCTTCTCAGTTCTAATCGGATTGCCGCTACACTAAACCTGTGATCAGTGTCACATTTTACATGTTCACATATATATGATGTGTTGCCACATATTTCCTTTCCACCGCATAGGTGAGAAGGTCATGGCTGATGATGAGTTCACTTGTGACCTCTTTCGCTTTCTGCAGCTCCTCTGCGAGGGTCACAACAATGGTGGGTTCTGAATCTGCATTTGAAGAGACAAGTTTTAAGAGTTTAGGGATTGTACAGATTGTACATTTAACCATCTGTGAGTTTCCTTCACTTTAGACTTCCAGAACTACCTGAGAACACAGACAGGCAGCACCACCACTATCAATGTCATTATCTGTACAGTTGATTACCTGCTTAGACTACAGGTGATGTCATTTTACCCTTGACAACTGACTAATTCAGACTTAGCTAAATGGATAGTTAATCCAAAAATGAAAATTCTGTCATTAATTACTCAACCTCATGTCGTTCCGAACCCGTAAGACCTTCATTCATCTTTGGAGCACAAATGAACATATTTTTGATGAAATCCAAGAGCCTTTCTGACCCTCCTTAGACAGAAAGGGTCCTATTACGTTCAAGGCACAGAAAGGAACCAAGAACATTGACAAAATAGTCCGTGTAACATCAGTGGTTCAACTGGAATTTTATGAAGCTATGGGAATACTTTTTGTGGGAGCAGAATTTTTGAATAAAGTCATTATTTTTCTCCACACAAAAAGTATTCTCATAGCTTCAGAAAATTACGGTTGAACCACTGATGTCACATGGACTGTTTTGGTAGCTTTTTTGGCCTTGAGCATGTTCGGATACTTGGTGTCTATGAAGGGGTCAGAAAGCTCTTTCATTAAAAATATCTCAATTTGTGTTCCGAAGATGAACGAAGGTTTTCAGAATGTCAGGATTTTCATTTTTGGGTAAACTATCTCTTTAAGTACTCTTGAACTTGTAGACTGATATTGTTACTTTAAATGTTGACACACGTATTACTTATTTTCTCTTTCCAGGAGTCTATCAGTGATTTCTACTGGTATTACTCAGGAAAAGACATCATAGATGAACCAGGAAAGAGGAACTTCTCTAAAGCAATGACTGTGGCCAAACAGGTGTTCAACAGCCTTACTGAGTATATCCAGGTACATCATCTTACTTCCTTCGTCATTGACATTCATATTCCATTTATTTATTGTATTAATTTAACATTTGGTCTCTACAAGTAATACTTGTGTGTTTTCAGACCCCAGTGTCTACTTAGACTCTTCTAAAATCATACATTTATCATGCGGCTGTCATGTATTTAAGTTGTCTTTCTGTCTCAGGGTCCTTGCACAGGAAACCAGCAGTCCCTGGCCCACAGTCGCCTGTGGGATGCTGTGGTGGGCTTCCTGCACGTCTTTGCCCATATGATGATGAAACTGGCTCAGGTAACCCATCTGAACTTGATTCTTCTGTTATCTACACATTTTTTTATGTTTTGAATCTATCTGAATGCTAGATCACATAGTTGAGATCAATGTACATTCACAAAGTTGGCTTGTACAAGTAATTTCACAGCTTGATTTGAATAGTTTTTGTATCTCAGCATCTTGTATGTAACATAAAACCATATTGCACATCTTCTCTGTCTTGTCAGTAGATCTACACACTTTCTACAATAGCAAATGTGTTTAATTTCTACTAAAAGGTCTTATTTATTACTTTAGTGGCTAATAGGAAATGCATGTAAATGAAACTAGTTGCATATGTATAGCAGAACTATTTTAATGATTAGATTACATGCTAAATTAAAGAGCATGTTATATTCCTTTTCTCAACCTTTAAACGACTAGTATGTTGGAATGTAATATTGTTTTTACTCTCAAATGATTTACTGATTACTTAAACTGTTTTTCATACGCTGTGTGCAGGGAAGAGTATGTATCACTTTATTTGTCTATTGAAGTGGTTGTATTTGAGTTCCCCCCTTTATGTTCCAGATTCCCAAATCCAGGTTGTTTGAACCCATTTGGCCTTTTTAGACACAAAATCTAATTTTACTTTTCATTTAACATGCCAATTTCTTTTAACGTTTCTGCAAAACAAACAAACAAACCAAAAAAACAAAAACTGCCAACTCTACAAACAAGTGGGTCAAACAGCCAGTTAACATTACCCAGAAAAACCATGTGTTTTCTGCTCTATGTGAATTTGCTGCATTAAAAAGTGGTTTGTCTTTTCTACAGTTCTGCTTTTGGTGTGCTGTTTGATTGTTTTGTTTTTTTTCATCATCTCGTGTGTATGAAGTGTTTCCGTTTCTAGTAATTAACCCCTGTTATTGTTACTGCATGCAACCTAACCTACATTTAAATGTTACAGTTTTTACATTATTCACAAATAATGAAAATGCTATGTCTAAAACAGTTTTTCTCCATTTTTAAGAATTTTGTTTTTTAAATTAATTATAATTACAATTGTTTTGTGTTAAAATTTTGTATTAAAAAATGTAAATGCCACTTTATATATTCTTTTAATTTTTTAAATGATACAATTTATACGTTTTTATAAAAGCTGCTGATTTAGATTATTTATGTTATGGTACAGATAGCATTTCATTCTGTTGTCTTGTAGGATTCCAGTCAGATTGGTCTTCTAAAAGAGTTACTGGACCTTCAGAAAGATATGGTGGTCATGCTACTATCTCTATTGGAGGGTATGAAGAAAATCTTGCATTTACTTAAATCGGTTTCACACCATTCAGCCTAGACCTGATTACACTGTATAACTCTGTATTTGACAGGTAATGTTGTAAATGGCACCATTGCTCGCCAAATGGTGGACATGCTAGTGGAGTCATCCAGCAATGTAGAAATGATCCTTAAATTCTTTGACATGTTCCTTAAGCTGAAGGACATTGTTGCGTCTGATGCATTCCGCGACTATGTGACAGACCCTAGAGGTTTGATATCCAAGAAGGATTTCCAGAAAGCCATGGACAGCCAGAAGCAGTACACACCTGCGGAGATCCAATTCCTATTGTCCTGCTCTGAGGCGGATGAAAATGAGATGATTAATTATGAGGAGTTTGCTAGTCGGTTCCAAGAGCCAGCGAAAGACATTGGCTTTAACATAGCGGTGCTGCTAACCAACCTCTCTGAACATGTTCCTCATGATACCAGGTTGCAGAACTTCCTCGAACAAGCTGAGAGCGTTCTGAACTATTTCCGCCCATTCTTGGGTCGTATCGAGATAATGGGCGCCAGCCGGAAGATCGAGAGAATCTACTTTGAGATCAGTGAGGTGAATCGTAAACAGTGGGAAATGCCTCAAGTCAAAGAGTCAAAGCGGCAGTTCATATTTGACGTGGTCAACGAAGGCGGTGAATCAGAGAAGATGGAGCTTTTTGTCAACTTCTGTGAGGACACCATCTTTGAGATGAATATCGCCTCACAGATTTCAGAACAGGATGAGGAGGAGAGAGAAGAGGACGATGAGGAGGAACCCGAAGGAGGAGGTGGCGGAGATGAAGAAGGTGGTGGAGAGGAGGGCCAACCAGAATCAAGCTCCGCCTTTGCCGATTTCATCCAAAGCATCATGAATTTTCTGGGCATGTTTACCTTTAGGAATCTTCGTAGACAGTACCGTAGGATCAGGAAGATGACCATCAAGGAAATTGTGGTCAGGGTTGCTATCTTCCTATGGACAATCCTCATGGGCATCCTATATTTCATTTACAGTGTGTGTAAAGGTTTCTTCCTGCTCATCTGGCATACACTTTTCGGAGGTGGTTTAGTTGAAGGGGCCAAGAACATCACTGTAACTGAGTTGTTGGCCAGCATGCCGGATCCCACGCAGGATGAAGTGCATGGAGACCTACCGGGAGAACCGAGGGGCGGAGAGGAGCAGGATACAGGAGGGATAACAGACTCAATGGAAGTAGGAGGGGGAGAGGAAGAGGATGAGGACATCCAGGAAAAAGATGGCGGAAAGATTCCTGGTATCGATACACATGGTGGACTTGGAGATATGGGTGACACAACTCCCGTGGAACCGCCAACTCCAGAGGGCACTCCATTACTGAAAAGGAAGATGGTATGGTGTTTATTCACAAGGTTGCTCGTGTTCCTTCACCAATCTTCTACACAAAGATTATTAATTGTATGTGTCATGTTGGTCCTTGTGTTTTTACGCTGCAGCAACCAGAAGAAGCAGGACCTGAGCAACCTCCTGCTATTGAGGAACCTCCTCCTGAACCTGAGAAAGCAGAGTGAGTGACTCCCAAATGAAAAGGAAACAGGACTTGGTGTTTGTGTTCGATGCTTTGTTGTTTATTGGGTTTTAATGACCATCTTCAATGTCTAACAGCACTGAGAATGGAGAGAAGGCTGAGAAGGAAGTAGAAGTCAAGCCTGAGATGCCACCAGAAGAACCAAAACCTGAGAAAGCCACTAAAGCCAAGAAGGAAAAGAAATCAGCCAAGGGAGCAGGATTTGAGCTCTGGAATGAGTTGGATGTTCAAAGAAATAAGTTCATGGTAGGAAAAAAAAATTTTTTCTTCTAAATTTGAAATCTGTGAATTTTAGTAGTGATTTACATGTTTTGATTTGCTGTTAATCTCCACTTCCATTTACAGAACTGTTTGTCTCGTAACTTCTACAACCTTCGTTTCCTGGCCTTGTTCATTGCCTTCGCCCTGAACTTCATTCTTCTCTTTTACAAGGTTGAAAACCTAGTTTAGATTTTCACACTGTTTTCCTATTTAAATTGTCTATGCATCCTTTTGTTTAAACGTTTAATTTAATTACATCAATGTGGCATGCCTCACAATAATTTTACTTTGAAATGCACATAGATCTGAAAAACAAAAGAAGTTGAAGTTCCTGATAATTTACTCACCCCATTTCATCCAAGATGTTCATGTCTTTGTTTCTTCAGTCGCATTTGCGTTTTTTTCAAACATTTCAGGATTTTTCTCTGGCCAAATTGCAGTTTTAATGCAGCTTCAAAGGGCTCTACACGATCCCAGCTAAGAAATAAGGGTTTTATCTAGCAAAACAATAGGTCATTTTCTTTCAAAAAATTATTTATATACTTTTTAGCCACAAATGCTCATCTTGCACTAGCTCTGCGAATGTCTTTACACATTACGTAATCACATTATTTTTGTAAAGGGTGTTTGACTTTCTTTGCACTTTCACTTTGTAAACACTGGGTTTGTACTTCTGCCTACGTCACATGTGACCTTTCTAACATCATTGTGTAAAGTTTGAGGTCGGGCTGGTGCAAGACGAACATTTGTGGTAAAAAGTATATACATTTTTATTGTTTTAAGTAAATGACCCATCGTTTCGCTAGATAAGACCTTTATTCCTCAGCGGGGATCATGTAGAGCCCTTTGAAGCTGCATTGAAACTGCAATTTGGACCTTCAACTCAGTGACCATCACTGAGGTCCACTATTAGGAAACTTTTATTCTGGAAGTAAACTTCTCTTTTAAGACTATTTATAAGCATCCTTTTTTGTTTTTCCAGGTATCTGATACTCCTCCCAGTACTGATGAGTTTGACGGCTCAGGTATGTTCGAAGCCTCTGGGCTGTTTGAAGGCTCTGGGGAAGACTTTGAGGGCTCTGGTGGAGAGGATGGAGGCGATGATGATGATGAAGAAGGTCCTGTGTATTATTTCCTGGAAGAGAGTACCGGATACATGCAGCCCACTCTGGCCTGCCTGGCCATTTTGCACACCGTCATCGCTTTCTTATCCATCATTGGATACAACTGCCTCAAGGTTTATACCACTAGATTTATATTTTAGCTCTTGAATGCTTGCAACAGGTTTTTTTATTTAATTCTAAATATGTGCTATCATTTATTTGTGCTATCAATAATTTATTATGATGTTGTGGTCTGTTAGATTCCACTAGTCATCTTTAAGAGAGAGAAAGAGCTGGCAAGAAAGCTGGAGTTTGATGGCCTTTACATCACTGAACAGCCAGAGGATGATGACATCAAAGGCCAGTGGGACAGACTGGTGCTAAACACACCGTAAGTGTGGAGAAGCCTTCATTATGGAACATATCTAGTTTGAATAAAACAAAAGTTGAGCGATCCATTCAATTAAAACTCTTTATCATTGTTTTAGCTCCTTTCCCACCAACTACTGGGACAAATTTGTTAAGCGAAAGGTAAACCATTGTTCTTTCTGTTAGTTGGTGTTTAGGTTTAAAATCAGTGTGTTTATGAAGCCATGTTGTTCTTGTTTCCTTTGGCAAGGTTCTGGATAAATACGGAGATATTTATGGACGTGAGCGAATCGCAGAGCTGCTGGGTATGGATCTGGCATCGCTGGATGTCAGCAAACAACAGACAGACAAGAAACCCGAAGAGCCAGACAACTCTATGCTTGCATGGTATTGAAAATACATTGCAAATGACATAATTCCGTGACGTTATAAGATATTACATTTCAGTTACATTTTATTTCTTTGCCACTAGTGGCAGCAAACAGAATTGCAAAAATGCAGATTTTTCAAACATTTTTTTTAATGCTCTTCCTGTCTGCTATTGGTCAGCCAAACAGATAACCCCTAAAACTACACTATATGAGATCAAATATTAGATTTTCCTTCCATGTTTTTCAGGCTCACTGCCATTGACATCAAGTATCAAATCTGGAAATTTGGAGTTGTGTTTACAGACAATGTAAGTCTTTTTTCAGGTATTAAAATCTACAGTATTTTAAAATCGCAGACTTTGCAAAACAAAGATTTAGTCAAGTCTGCTAAAGTGTTCTTCATTTACAGACTTTCCTCTACCTGGTGTGGTACACAGTTATGTCACTTCTTGGACATTACAACAATTTCTTCTTTGCTTGTCACCTGCTGGACATCGCAATGGGTGTCAAGACTCTGCGTACAATTCTTTCCTCAGTCACACACAATGGAAAACAGGTACAATAAACAACTCAAACTGGTTCTGAAAATACATACTTATAATAGGCTAGAATAGTTAGAACTACTTCCTAGAACTATTGGCGGAAGTGTTCGCTTTTTGGCATGTTCACACCACAGCAACAAGAAAGGTTTTAGTTCTAGGAACTCCAGTTGGAGGAATTAAATTAACTCCTACTTCAGAAGGGGATTTGCACTGGGGATTTTGCACTGGAGAAACCTTTTCATAGTTCCTAGAACTATTGGTGGAAGTACACACTTTTTGGCATATTCGCACTGGCTTTAGTTCTAGGAACTCCATTTGGAGGAACTAAAAAGCCATGTAAAAATACTTACTCAGCGAACATGGAAAACAGCGATGACTGCATTTACCTGTTGTCTGCAGGTACTATGTTCTTTTCTTAGCCTCGATGATATATAAAACTGCAAAGGTGCTTTCACAATGCAAAGTTCTAAGAACCCCAGCATGGTGGTTCCTAGAGAATCAATTTCCCCCTCAGGCTGTTTTCCTGGTTGCATTCGCACCGGCAGCAGGAACTCTGAAGCGGCATTTACAAACGTCAACAATCAGTGATTGGAAACGTTGTGATCAGAGCTGTTTTTGTTGTGTGTTTCGTGATAATGAAGATGGAATATAAACATGGAATTTACACGATTAAAAGGGCATGAAAATCTGACTAAATCTCCTATGACAACTTGCAGTGTTACATATCGAGACTGAGGAAAAAAACACAACGCTGCAAACACAACAAATAGCTAAATGGCGTTACTATCACCGATTTCCATGTTCGTGGAGTAAATATTTTCACACAGTTTTTTAAAAATGTCGGGTAGCCAGTGATTTGTATGCGTTTGGCCAATCAGCATACACTTACGTCACTGGTAGTTCCTATAGAACTGTTTTGGGGCCATTGACATATCACGTCTTTTGCATGCTCAAGTTCGTTATTTCAAATGTAGACGCGCCGTAAGCGCACGCAAATACAGAGAGACTCGCTCATTTTTTCCAGGTATGTCTGATCTTTTTTAAATCCCACAAACGCACCGCAGGTCATGTGACAAGGACCAACCAATAACTTTCACCTTTTCCATAACAACATTAAAAGTTCAGCCTAGGTGGAGGAACAGCTGATCATAGCTGTGCAGGGATACCCGTTTTAAATAAATGTAGTAGCAGAGCTATTGCAAGCAATTTAGTTAATAGGAGCTTATTTAGTTCCCCCAAACGGAATTCCTAGAACTAGATCCTAGTTCCTGTTGTGCAAACACGCCAAAAAGAGTGAACTTACGCCAGTAGTTCTAGGAAATATGAATAGGTTCCTCTGGTGTGTTGTGTTCTTTTCTCAGCCTCGAAGATATGTAACATTGCAAGTTGTCATAAGAGAAATTGGCCAGAGGGAGAAATTGGTTCTCTAGGAACCACCATGTTGGCTAGTTCCTAAAACTGAGTTTCTAGAGCAGGGTTAGGCAAGTTCGATCCTAGAGAGCTGCAGTCCTGCAATCCTGCAGAGTTCAGCTCCAACCCTGAAAAAAAAAACCTCACCTGCCTATCCACCTGGAATAAATGGGTGAGACCTATCCGCTATAGGAGAATAACGAGAAGAATATCAACAAAGATAATATATTAAAATAATATGGTAACACTCACCAATTTGTAATATCATGCCGCAAAAGGGGATGTTTTGTACAGCTAAAAATAGCTGCAAGTAGATGAGACCGGAAGGCAACCCATAAATTTTACAAATGGCCTCACCCACTCTTGCAGGAAGAAAAAAGTGGATAGCCTTAGTAATCCTGAAGACATTGATTAGCTTGTTCAGGTGTGTTTGATTAAGGTTGGGGCTAGGGCTGTGCAAATAATCGGATTCGATTATCATGCGCATCTTGTCACTAATGCCGGTTCTGTGATTAGTCGTAAATCTCCATCACCTGCTGTCAGATGGAACTGCATATACTACACAGTACCGTAGTTCACTGACAAGCTACACAATATCGCGTTCATCATCGGAGGTGATACATCTGACATTGATATTGCGCACTTGTGAGTGCCGCTCCATCTGACTGCACGTGATGGAAATTTATGACAAATCATGGAACTGGCGTTACTGATGAGATGCACATGATAATCGCTTCCGATTATTTGCACATCCCTAGTTGGGGCTGAACTTGCCTACCTCTGTCCTAGAGCTATGTGGTATGAAAGCCCCTATACACTGGTTGACTCTGTTGGTTTGTTTCAGCTGATGATGACTGTAGGTTTGCTGGCTGTGGTTGTGTACCTCTACACTGTGGTGGCCTTCAACTTCTTCAGGAAATTCTACAATAAGAGCGAGGATGAGGACGAGCCGGATATGAAGTGTGACGACATGATGACGGTCGGTTGCTTCGTTATACAACACTATTGTCAAATTGTCTTTTATTCTCCTTCTCTAATTATTCCTTTGCAAGTTGTACCTTTTATTGGGGGTTGCTCAGTTTTTTCTGCAATTCTTACCTAACCAAACACCTGGTGTATAATCAAATCTCTCTCTTTCTCTTCACAGTGTTATCTGTTCCACATGTACGTGGGTGTGCGGGCAGGTGGAGGCATAGGAGATGAGATTGAGGACCCAGCAGGGGATGAGTATGAACTCTATCGGGTGGTTTTCGACATCACCTTCTTCTTCTTTGTCATCGTCATCCTGCTGGCCATCATTCAAGGTGGGACTCATGTTTGTATTCAGCTTGGCTTAACAAATCTACCATGTTAAATTGTATTAGATTAGAGTGAAGCTGCATTGCAATTGACCGTTCGCAAACAGCTTGATTGACAGGCGATCAGACCAACCATAACGCCAAATCTGCTATTCTGTCCGACAAGAACAATCTGTGGACTTAAACTTGAAACATTGTGTGTATTGAGGTTTTTCTGCAGTTGAAATAAAATATATTCTGATGTTCTTTTTTCATTCCTTAAGTAAAGAAGAAAAGACAATCGGTTCCTGTGTGATCTGTCAGTTGACCCTTCGCAAAGACCTACCCCACTTAATTACTGTTGCTAAGTCCGACAAACAATGCCGCTCTCACTCTAAACCAGTGTTGCCAAGTCCGCCATTTTCACTTGGAATTGGGCTACTTAAACACTGTTCCCGTGGGTTGGTTTTCATGTCCGCGGGTTGAAGCAACCCCAATAACATGGTATTTTACCAGAGGAAGCCAGCCAAAAAACTTTTTTAGCCCAACACGATTGGGCTAGTTTTGAGTAGCATTTATGTGGGTTTCATTGTGAAAACCTGGCAACCCTGCACTACACATCTTGTTCTCAGGCAGTGAAAAAAAGGCCTACATCACGGAGCAAAGAGGGAAACTGACACACCGACAGACAAAACAGGGCAGGTTACTTCTGGTATAAAACAAGGTCTCAGCTTTCAAAGTTTGTCATTTTTTAAGAAATTCATAAAATAAGTACCGTTTTGTGTATTGCCTCACTTCAAACAGCATGTGAACCAATCATCTTTTCATTTTCCATAAAGCACAAAATAAACATGAATGAACATCAGAATGTACTTTATACGTTCAACCATGGGAAGACGTCAATACACACAATTTTTAAAGTTTATGACCACCGAAGTTAATGTATTCTCCTGTTTGTCAATCAAGCTTTTTGCAAAGGGTCAATTCATAACACGTTTGTCTGCACAGGTCTGATCATTGATGCTTTTGGTGAGCTGAGAGACCAGCAAGAGCAAGTCAAAGAAGACATGGAGGTACTGAGATCTTTACTGTTCGATTAAAAAAATACATACATAGGTTTTAAATACTTAACCTTGTATCTGATTTTCCGCTTTGCATTGTCAGACCAAATGCTTTATATGTGGTATTGGGAGTGATTACTTTGATACAACTCCACATGGCTTTGAGACGCATACGCTTGAAGAACACAACCTGGCCAATTACATGTGAGCAATTTGGTTTTATGCCACCTTTCTGAAGTTATACAGTCTCTTCATCTTCACACAAGAACTGATGTTTCTCTCTTCACTAGGTTCTTCCTGATGTACTTAATCAACAAAGATGAAACTGAGCACACTGGACAGGTAAGACATGTCACAATGTTCGTAATTCAGAAACAAGAAAAGTGATCTAAATATAATAGACATGTATGTGTGTTTGACAGGAATCATACGTGTGGAAGATGTACCAGGAGAGATGCTGGGATTTCTTCCCTGCTGGAGACTGCTTCAGAAAACAATATGAAGACCAGCTTGGATAAATGCTTTTCTGTTTTGTACGTAGCTTTTAACAAAGTTATACCAAATTATACATAAAAGTAATGTTATGGACTTGCACAATACTAGATTATTTTACTCATATACAATCAAAATGCATGCTATTTATTCATAGGAAGTTTTTGGGGGTAATTTTAAAGTATTTGCTCATTTAAAATGTTCATGTGCCTAATGATTCTCTAGTGTGTCTCATATATTTGGAAATTTTCATGTATTTACCCATTCAACAAGATCTACTGTGAAAAAAATAAAAATAATAATTTTATCAAAATATCTAAGTAAACATCACAGACATTGTGAAAATCAGAATGTTTTTATTCAGAGATTGTAAAGGCATTACATTCTTTAGGTATAAATTTAAGCTTAAAACAGCAACACGCTAAAAGTGCAAAAATATATCCTGATGAAAACACACAGCTAATAGACAATTAAGATATCAATATATATATATGCTACCAGCATTCTTTAAGCTTAAGATTTTAGCTGCCTTTTTAGGCCCTTTTACAATATGGTTTGACAAAGATACGATACATTTGAAACAAATATATATGGTGAGGAAAAACTGAATTATCTCAAAGTAAAATGTCAGAGCAACTGGTCTAGTTGAAGTGAAACTGCAACTACAAAAATTGCCAGAAGCACGAATCAAAAATAACACTCGGCTAATAATCAGATAATACATAGGTTGCTGGGTGATGGGATTTTCCCACCAGTACAAAAATCAGATTCTAGAATTTACTTTGTACTAAGTATATATGTTATCACAAGTCACAACGGTCACTGCTTGCAAAAATGCTAATATCTTAGAAGCCTTCCTACAGAAATCTCACGTACATTACTGTGAAAAATGTAGGACAATAATTTTGTAAAACACAAAAAAAGAACACAGTTTCAGTTATAAACACTACATAACCCTGCTTAAACAATACCCTCCTTGTTCTGAGTTTATTATTTTAAAAACAAAGTGCTAAAAGGTTATTTTTAACAAGCTAATATTAAACTTGACTGAGATTCAACTTTATATAACACATGCAAAAGCCCTTCTTCACGTGTAAATGTTTTTCTTTTCAAAACTTCAAAAAGACTCATTTCTAAACTCTCCAGTTCAATTGCCTTTTTAGGGCCTTTAACAATATGGTATGATAAAGATACAATACAGTTAATACAAATGTATACGGCAAGGAAAACTGAATTATCTCAAAGCAAAATGTCAGAGCAAGTGGTTTAGTTGAACTGAAACTCAACTACATAAAAAATTGCCAGCAGCATGAATCACAAATAACTATTACCTAAATAATCAGATAATACATAGGTTACCGGCTAGTGGGATTTTCCCACTAGTATGCAAATCAGATTCTAGAATTTACTTTGTACTAAGATTATACGTTATCACAGACACATTTTACACTTTGATACAGCGGTCACTGCTTGCAAAAACGCTTATATCTTAGAAGCCTTCCTACAGAAATCTTACCTAACAAACGTAAGACTGTGAGGATAATATTTTTGACACACGATTAAAAACTGAACAGGCACAAATAACCTGAAAAAAAAAAAAAAACATTAAAACATGACTACTATGCTGGGGCCAGTTGCATAAACTTAGCCTCTATGTTAAAACAGTGTCTTAAGAACCATTCTGAACAACTAGCAATTAGCCAAGGGGTAATCAGTCTTATTTTTTGGATCCAGTCTTAAAGAAAAAAATTGGATACAACCGGCCCCTGGTATTCCACCTGACCTAATACAAAAAAAAAAGAAAAAAAAAAGAATGCAATTTCAGTTATAAACACTGCATTACCCTGCTTGTTCTGAGTTGATTATTTAAAAAAAAAAAGTGCAAAAAGGTATTTTCAAAATCCCAATACTGGATTTGATCTTTATATAACACATGCAAAACCCATTTTATCACGTCTATGTGTTTTTCTTTTCATCTATCAAGATTCTAATTTCAAAAACACTCTTTTCTAAACTCTCCACTTTAATTCCCTCAGATTAAGACGAAGATTTAGACTGGATTATCCACTTGCAACAGATCTTGGGTTTGTAGGGTTTCGGCAGATCCAGGTATGGTTGAGGCTGACGAGTAGCTATGCATACACTGGTAATCTGAAGACAGGTCTGTTGGGTTGGAGAGGATGCTTTCGGTGTCAGTGCTGGACTGGGACATTATCCTGTACTCGCGCACAGGGCAGGCACGCTCTGTGAAATTGGGCTTGAAGCCATTCTCCAGATCTTTAGGCATGGACAGCCATTTCTGTATGACAAATATAAGATTACATCTCACATTGCCTCTTATCCACTATGAATGAAAATAAAAATTAAAGGATGGTACATTAAAAATAGATTGAAACTGTTACTCACCTCAACATTGCCATCATAATTGTCGAATAAGTCTGCAAGGTAATTGCTCACATTTCGTCCTGCATTTGGTACCACTGGTATTAAAATTATTCTTAACCTAAGGAAAGTTAAATATTAAATTAGCATAAAACACTGTAACAATAAAATATAATTTTACTGGGGAAAAATAAAATAGAATGTCTAAAGGACAAAAAAATGGATTCAAACCTCTCGCTATGGACGAGCAAGCAAGAGAGAATGACAAGAACTACTGTGGCTCCCACTGTACACAGCAGCAGTGTCATCACAGACATGTTAGCCGGACCCTCTGGAGAAAAGAGTTGCCATTAAACCCCGTCTCAAAATTAGGAGTTTATCTCAACAGTTCTGAGAAAAAAAGTCAGAACTGCAAAATACAAACTCGCATTTGTGAGAAAAAAGTCAGAATTGTGACTTTATGTCTTGCAATTCTGACTTTTATAACTCGCAATATCGATTTTATATCTCACAATTCTGAGAAACAAGTAAGAATTGCGAGTTTGTATCACAAAAAAAAATAAGAATTGTGAGATAAAAAGTCGCAATAACCTTTTTACTCGCGAAAACGGGCTTCCGTGAGTAACAGTAGGAGACTTCGCCTTTAAACACTTATAAACACTACAGTCTTATTAGACCGAACGTACCACAACGTCATGTAATTGATGATCAAACGTGAAACTGGCCGTGGAAAGATTTTTTATGACAAATTTCTCACTTTCAACATGTAAATATATATATATATATAAATTATCTAGTCTGGTAAAGAATCACGGAAAACATGAAAATAAAACGTGCAGGAGGTGCGTTTCAAGAGTGAAGCTCATGGGCAGAGAGAACTGCTCTGATTGGCTGTTATGATCAGGCGTCACGCCATATTTTTGCGTTCGATGTAGAATAGATAGTGCGCTTACAGCTGTGCTTGACCAGCTTTTTGTCTTTTTAAATTGTAACATCCTTGGCAGATAAAGCACTTAGAGACTTGTAAAACAGTTAAGATAAGTTACCTGAGGTGTCGTTGGTTTTTAAAGTTCCCCAGTAGATAGGCTCACTCCATTCGCTCCAAAATAAGGACTGTCCGCAGGATGACTCTATTCGAGACCTGACCTGGAACTCGTACCGTTTTTTTGAGGGGAAAGGCAAACAAAAAGAGGTCCTAGAGCCTAAAGAGTTCGTCTAGGGAAGAGAGAGGTTACTGTGCCGCTTTCTGTGGTTGGCTGTCAGAGGACCACAAGGTGAGATGCATAACAATGACAATTTTTACAACAGTTACGGTCGTCAAAAGCACTGGGACTTTCTCTTTTATCCCAACAAATCACTTTGCCATTTAATAAGCAGTTCCTACAAGATATAACATATGGCTTAGTAACAATTAAAAAATACGAATGGCTCTATTATTATTGTTGGACTTTCTACTTAATTTATCACTTCGCATGTTATGACATTAAGCCAGTAAGTGGCGACAAGTGACTGTCTTTTCCAACGAGTAAAGGATTAGTTCACTTCGAGAATTTGTCATTAAAAGGTATGTAAACTTATTTTTTTATTTTTTTATTTTTTTATTTTTTAGAAAATGAAAAGTCGTTTCGCTAGATAGGACCCTTATTCCTAGGCTGGGATTGTGTAGAGCCCTTTGAAGCTGCATTGAAACTGCAATTTGGACCTTTAACCTATTGAGCACCATTGAAGTCTGCTATATGGAGAAAAATCCTGAAATGTTTCTCTCAAAAACCTTACTTTCTTTTCGACTGAATAAAGAAAGACATGAACATCGTGGATGACATGGGAGTGAGTAAATTATCAGGAAATGTATATTCTGGAAGTGAACTAATCCTTCAATACAAGAAAGAAACAAGTGTCATTTTTTTAATGAGTGAATCATTAAATTATTCACTCAGTCAATACATAAGTTCAAAATCCGTATTCAGAGACTTGCAATAGTAGCTTTGGTGTCATTTGGAACTGGGTCAAAGACGAAAAGGGGTTTTCAAGCATCAAAACAATAATAGTTTAGTAAAGCTTTAACATTTTTGGTACATAAACGTTTCCTGTTGAATTATTTATCTTTCTGAGCAAAAAAAAAAGACTATCATACATTTTTACCATGATTTACAGGGAAAAAAAATGGCATTTCGTGTAATAAGCTAAATACCAAAAAATCTTGTCAGGCATATTTAGAACAAGAATCATTAGAGGACATTAGAAGACGCAAAGTTATATTGTAATTTTAAATCTTTGCCACTATCCTTCAAGTAGGTTTTACCCATTTGTCCGCAAGACGTTTTTAATCATTTTTTAATAAGTACAGGTCAGAGTAAGTATGTCATTTCATTTTACTTAAAAATATCTGTGAGGCTGAAAGCGAACATTATTTCACCCATATTTTGAGATTTTTTCACAAAATTGATTTGAAATATTAGACACTATAGTTGCATTTGATATACTTTCTGTGTATATAAAACCACTTTCGTACATTTATTTTGATGTGATTTCATTATCAGCCCATTTCTTACAATACCTCAATAAGCCATTAGAGACCATATTCATTTAATATACAATGTCCATGTGTTTGATATGTAGTCAAAGTTTAGTTTCAAAAAAGAAAATTTCATACCCTCCAGTCATTGTTTTCTGTACTGTAACGAACTTCGCTCTCAGTGCAGCTGATGTTGTTTGTAATATTCCAGTACAGCCAGAGTTCCGTATCTTTTTTCTCCCTCACAGACAGGTTGGACGGAGGGTGAAGCTTCACTGATTAGCAACACAGTAGATAAAGTATCAATCCATCAACTGGTCATTTCCATATAATTATTGTCAAATCGAAATAAAAATGAATAAGTTCTAATACCATATTCTTTCAGATTATGATCCTGCTCTGCCACCAAACTGCTGTTGGCACTGTACAGCCATGTTTTTAACGTAGTAAACCGTTGTGGTTTTTCGTAGGGGAACGTGCAGCCCACAATAATACCATTATTCCTGTGATATGTTGGACAATCCAGAATGTTCCTGTTGGCAAACCTAACAAAGAAAATACATGCAGAGGTCAGTTCTGACATTTTCATCCAAAAATGCTGTTTTTTCTATTTTGTTCAACATACGCACATGCTCCTGAAACTGTAATTGTGCTGAGGCTGACTCCATGTGCAGTTAACATAGTCCAAATTGATGATAAGGCAGCTAATTTCTGGGTAAAGGAGAGAAAAACAATATAGTTAACATTTAAACGCAGCTTGTAATGCATGTAGCTTGTCAGCAGAGGATGCTCAGCCTGTGAGGACTGTAAGGAAACATATACATACAGGAAATATGTACATTTTCAGTCAGAATCACGATTTTATACAATCTTACTGATTTGAATTAAATCACAGTCTTACATAAGAGGTTTTAGAATATTTTGATTTAGTCATTATATGGAAAAACTAAGTGTTGTAAGCTCATGTTGTGTCAAAGTTGTCTTTGGTTGTGTGTGTGCGCATCATGGCCACATCAGCCATTTTGGAAAGCAAGCATCTGAGCATTGTCAACTCTTCAGTGACAGGTTGCTGAAAAATTTCACAATTTCCTGAGGATGGTCACCTCTGCTGATGAAATAATTGCCGTCGCCAGACTTTTTAGGCAGTATATGTGTTAATATATTCGATTTTAACATCTTAACTGTCGTAGAACCACACACTTCCGTAGTTTTAAAGAGTATGTAAAGCCACAAAAAGAGGAAGAAATGAATAAAATCCAGTCTGTTTTGTTTAACAGTTTAGAAATTACTTCTGTAAAACTTTAGTTTGTTAATACAAGGTATGATGTGTTTTGTAAAGGCAACAATGTAAAATCAAAATAATATGGTAAAAACTACATTTCAATTCAAAGTAGTATTGTAAAATACTCACCTGGCTGGGATGATGCTGAAAATGCAAAAGAAGGAACGTTCCCAAGGAAAAGGGCGACTAAAAGTAATATCATCTTGGACAGGATCACATAACGCACTTGTTGTTTTAGGTCTGTTTCAGTCTTCCCTGTTCTAACCAAAATGTATCTAGTCTGTGAGAGCTGACGTATGTGAGATTTCCTGTTCAAGAGAAACCACATTTGCTGGTTACATGTTATGAGAAGAACTGAATGTTAAATGTGTGCATTAAAGAAAGTAGGCATTAAAATGTTAAAACATTTTATTTTGCTTTTACATAATTCACTTTTACATGAAAACACACACTGTTAACAAAAAAAACTAAAATAAGCTATACTAATATGTTTAAGGAATAAACATGTATTCTGGCTTTTAATTAGACATTATAACAATCAAGTACAGCAAATTAACTGATTCACATCAGAAATCACTGTAAACAATCTGTGTGCTATCATATAGTTGATGACCGTTGTCTTTCATTATATTTCAGTGGAGAAACTGACTACTAAAGAAGATGAACTGTTAAACAAACTGATTATGAATTATATGTTGTTTTTACATCATATGTGGGAGAAGCTATTACTTTACATTTTTTGTGATATTTTCAATGTATTTTATATATATTTATATATATATTGTGTATCAATAGCATATCATGCACTTAAGTAACGTTTAATTGCCATGTTAGTACTATGTGGCAAATAAAAGCTATTACCGATTTACACATTGAATATGCAGCAGATTTTCTGCTAAATAAAACCTTTAATGCTCATCATGGCAAACCTCCCACACAAAAATGCTGACTTTAAAACTGCACCCAATGCAGAGATCGCATTGACGGAACATTTTCCATCATATGCTGAATTAAACAGATGATTCAGAGTGCACCATTTTGGTCTATTGCATTACCCTATATGGTCAATTGAGCTAATAGACTAAAAGTCGTTGTGAAATCAATCTCGAGTCAACAAGACTGTTGGATAAAAACAGAACACGATGGAAAATTACACTTGAGATATATTAAATCCCTGAATAATGATACTGAGCCTTTCATTAAATGGCAGAAAAACCAACTATTGGCTGTTTCAGATATCACAATGTAAAATGCATTAGAGTTTTAAATGACAAACGGCAGCTCTAAAGGCAGTGTAGTGTTACTGAAGGAGAGGCTAGACGCTTCCTGTGCCAGTTGTAGAAGGGATGGCAAGATATCCGAATACTCTCCACTATCATAGTGCTCCTGCTCCGGGTCTGCATTTTGTTGCAGGCTCTGCTGCTGTGTAACTGCACAAACACAATATAGTGAACCAACATATTAGCAAACCGGAAGTGTAAGTTCTGAAGTCATGTGGTTTGTGCAGGTGATTCATGTGTGGGTTCGGGACGGTGTGTGGAAGGGAAGTGCGTGGGTGTATATTCGTGTACCTGTGTCGGCGTGAGGTAACGTGTCGGCTTCATTCTGGCTTCTCTGTTTGATCTCGGCTGTTGTGTTGGAGTCTTTAACAGCAGAGATGTGGCAGCCAGGACTAAAGATCTGCCATGAACATGAAACCAAACATGTCAGATTATACATATGCTTGTTAACTATAGTACCTGTGTTTTATTTTTTCAAAAACGTTGTAAGTCAGACCTTGCTGAAATTGTCCAGGTCTGGTGAGGGTGGAGAGCATGAGCGGATCGCTGCTAAACTGGAGTTGATAAGCGCCAATGGATCAGACACATCATTTCTGTTCTCAAGAGAAGAAGGGGAGTGAAATATTAGGGTTGAACATTTAATGTATTTCAAATAAATATGTGACCCAGGATCACAAAACCAGTCATAAGGGTCAATTTTTCAAAATTGAGATTTATACATCATCTGAAAGCTGAATAAATAAACTTTCCATTGGTCTATGGTTTGTTATGATAGGACAATATTTGGTTGAGATACAACCATTTGAAAACCTGGAATCTGAGGGTGTAAACAAATCAAAATATTGAGAAAATTGCCTTTAAAGTTGTCCAAATAAAGTTCTTAACAATGTTTACTAATCACAAAATAAGTTTTCATATATTTACAGTAAGAATTTTACAAATTAACTTAATGGAACATGATCTTTACTTAATTTCCTAATGATTTTTGCCATAATAGAAAAATAAATAATTTTGACCCATACAGTGTATTTTTGGCTATTGCTACAAATATACCCCCAGCGACTTAAGAGGTTTTGTGGTCCAGGGTCACATATATGCTCTGTGTGTTTTAGAGTTAAGTGCGGCACTGTTCATTTACACGCGAGCTGCTCAGGATAACAGTGTTTTCAGTGTCTCGCAGCAACTTGGTTTGCAGTAAATGCGCACATATGCTTCACACAATCACCATCTCTGCAAGTGCAGTTAGTTTGACTTGCACATAATTTGCATTTGAAAATTAAACACGCCCAACATTTAACCAGATTTTTATTTAAACGCATTTAGAAACCTGTTGTCAACAAAGGAAAATCTTTAAAGGATTAGTTCACTCCTGAATTAAAATTTTCTGACAATTTACTCACCCCCCATGTCTTCCAAGATATTCATGTCTTTGTTTCTTCAGTTGAAAAGAAAATAAGGTTTTTGAGGAAAAAATTCCAGGTTTTTTCTTCATATAGTGGACTTTCAAGGGGATCAGGGGGTCAAAACTATTAAAATACATAATATATTATAAACAATAAAGCAAACGTACATTATGCATTATAACAAATGACTGCTGAGGGCGCCAACAGCCTGGCGGTTGTTTTTACATTTTACTGCGCGATCTAATCAGTGTTTAATATTGACTTAACATCATTTAAGTCAAACATCCACTTAATCTTTAATATTTGGCCATTTCTTTATTATAGAAAAGCTACAGCCACTGTCATTTATTGGTATGTGGACATCAAAATGTGTAAACTCGTGAGTGAGTGTTTAAACTTTTATTTTGAAATTGCGATAAACAGTTAGCATATTGAAAAAGATAATGATGTATTCTCCTGTGTTTGCATGGGTTTAGAAATGATTTCCCTTACAAATCTGATGAAATAACGCATGTTGCGTTCCCAGATTAACATTATAATAAACCCAAACTCACAGCAAAATGTAGAAATGGAGTTTGAGATGCTCCACATGTAAATGATAACAGTTTGTGTAGCAGCATTTACTGTGAACGGAGACGCTCTGAGATGCATGTACGTAACCTACACGCATGTAGATAATTAAAGGGCATATTTTAAACCAGCATCGCAAATGTTTATTTAATTGAATCGTAACATCTGTGAATTCTTAATAACATCATGCTTTATTATGATTTTTAAATGGTTTTAATATGTGGAATTTTCGGTATTTTTGCGATTACTCGACACGAGCAAAATGCAATCAAGGATTTTTTAAAAATAGAGTACTCGAATGGAATCAAGGAATAGTTGCAGAATCGTTGAAACGGTCACATGTGGCGTAGGAGGAAGTGTCGAAAGTCAAATGCTCTTTTCAAAAAAAGTTAAAACAATGATGTTGGACGACCTTAAAGTTGGAGGAGAAAATGAGATGCCGTTTTTTGCCCTACCTTACCTTTTTGAACCGAAGTACACCGATGAAGAACTAACCACACGTGACCTTTCCGACATGATTCCAACGCATCGCAGAGATAGTACAAGACGTGCATTTGTTGTTAAAAAGTATAGAAATTTGTATTTTTTTTTTTAGAAAATAACCAATCGTTTCGCTAGATAAGACCCTTATTCCTCAGCTGGGATCCTGTAGAGCCCTTTGAAGCTGCATTGAAACTGCAATTTGGACCTTTAACTTGCTGATCCTCATTGAAGTCCACTATATATAGAAAAATGGAATCCAGGAATCCTGGAATGTTTTCCTCAAAACCTTCATTTGTTTTCGACTGACGAAAGAAAGACATGAACATCTTGGATGACATGGGGGTGAGTAAATTATCAGTAACTTTTAATTCAGGAGTGAACTAATCCTTTAATGCGTCCTGTTATATTTCTAAAATAAACAGCACACATGATCAGTTTGCTATCTGACCTTTCCAAGAGTATTTCCTCAGACTCCTGGGCAGCTGGGTCATCCAGCAAAGTCAACGCTAGCTCCATGGAGGGCAGAGTCGGGGAGGCGGGAGCTAAAAATGTGCTGTGAGTTCCGGGAAGAGTTTCTGTCACTGACTCCCTGTAAAACCAAAAACGCAAATGAAACCGGAAAACAGACCACGAAACCCTGAAAAGTACTTTCAGTTCCTTTTACATTTGACCCAGCGATGATGCACATTTAAAAACCTCAAAAGATTCTAATATACAAAAACATGTGTCCTGTAGATGATAAAGACTACAGGTGAACTGCTGCTGTGTTACCTGCTAGGCTCAGGTGTGGGATCCAGCAGGTGGGTGATGTCAGAAATGATCATGCCATTTGAGTACACATCAGCTGATGACACATCCAGCTGCCCAGAACACAGTGATGTCACTTACTTTCAACATGACGGTAATCAAGCTGCTTTTATAACTAAACAGCATCGTGTTTAATGAAGTGAGTCAAGAATTTAAACTTAGAACAAAACAAAGATTTTAGCAGGCACCTCTTGCAGCGAAGGGATCTCCTGGAGGGGGGAAGTGGTAAGGATTGGATTCACACTAATAGAACGGGCGTATTTCGGCGCTGACTGAAACTCCCCAGTATTGTCGATCATGGGGCTTTTAGGGTGGAGAAAGGAAATGTGATGTGAGAAGAGATAACTGAAAGTGCAAGCTTCTCACTGACTATGAGAACTTTTTGTGTGCTTTAGGTGAATAAACTTACAGTTTTCTTTTGCATCCTTTTATTCCATTTGACTGGACAATGTTGATGATGAACTTTATAATCTGAAAAGGAGTGACAGAATAGGAGAGTTTTGATTTGTGGTACTGTTGTTATTATTTATATAGTTTGTAAATGCATTTTCATTTACCTTGCGTAAGATTTTGTGATGCTGCTGATAGTTCTGTCTTAGCGAGTCCAACTCTCTCCACAAGCTCTCATTATCCCTTCACAAACGAATAAATGGTTAAAACAGTTAGTCATGAAAGAGAATTGATTGTTTAAATGCTATTAGCATTGATCTGCAGTACCATTCAAAATTTGGTGTTAGTATGTATAGATTTTTAGAAAGAAATTAATACTTTTATTCAGCAAGGATGCATTAAATTGATCAAAGGTGACAGTAAAGACATTTATAAATGTTCTTTTGAACTTTCTATTAATTAAAAAACAGAGTCAAAGAGCACAACTTTTTTCAACATTGATATTAAAAATGAACTTTTTTTGAGCAGCAAATCAGCATATTGGATTGATTTCTGAAGGATCATGTGACTGGAGTTATGCTTCTGAAAACTCAGCTTTGCAATCACAGGAATAAATCACGTTTTAAAATGTTTTAAAATAGAAAACAGTTGTTTTAAATTGTACAAATACTTTAGGATATTACTGTTTTACTGTATTTTACTGTAATTACTTTTTTATGTTTTTTTAAAAAGTCTTTTCTGCTCATCAAGGCTGCATTTATTTGATTAAAATACAGAAAAATATTCTGACATATTATTGCAATTTAAAATAGCGGTTTTCTATTTTAATATACTTTAAAATAGAACTTATTCCTGTGATGCAAAGCTGAATTTACAGCATTATTACTTCAGTTTTCAGTGTCACATGATCTTTCAGAAATCATCCTAATATGCTGACTTATTATCAATTTTGGAAACATTGTGCTGCTTAATGTTTTTAGAAACTGTGATGTTTTATTCAGGATTCTTTGATGAATAAAACATTAAAATGCAGCATTAATTTAAAATAGATTTTTTTTTATAACAATATACACTACCGTTCAAAGTTTGGGGTCAGTAATATTTTTCTTTCCTTCTTTTTTTGAAATAAATTAATACGTTTATTCAACAAGGATGTGTTAAATTGATAGAAAACTGATAGTAAAGACTTAGATTTTTATTTTGAATAAATGCTGTTCTTTTAAACTTTTTATTCATCAAAGAATCCTGAAAAAAAAAAAAAAATCACAGGTTGCAAAAAATATTAAGCAGCAAAAATTATTTCCAACATTGATAATAAATCAGCATCTAAGCCTGGTGTAATAGCTGATGAAAATTAAGCTTTGCATTACAGAAATTAATTATATTTTAAAATATATTAAAATAGAAAACAGTTATTGCAATAATAATTCATAATATTACCTTTTTCCTGTATTTTTTATCATACAAGTTGAACTTTTATGAGCCTAAGAGACTTTAAAAAACATTAAAAATCTTTCTGATCCCAAACTTTTGAACGGCAGTGTATACAGCCTTGGTGAACAGATGTTATATTTATAAAATCATAATGTTTTTGAATGGTATTAGAAGTGACATACTTGAGTGAAACACGGGAAATATTAGAAAATAAGCACTAACTGACTTTAGTTCCACTTACGTCCACTTTTAAGTGTATAAACGAGGCTTAAGTGCAAGGCTTAAGCTTTACACTGATGAATAGTACATGTCATGTAGAAAGGCTCACCTGCACAAAGCCATGAGTTTGAGGTCTGAGGAGTCTTGCCAGCCTCTGACATGACTAAGCTGAATGAGTACCTGAGACACCTGCCCACCCTCTTCAACTCCACGGCTAACTGAAACCTAGTCATGAAATCACATATACACCACATACACAACACAAATATTTACACACACATCTCAACATGAGAGAATGTGAGGGTTAGCAACTGTGCATGAGTGCTTTGCAGATATCAGTGCTGTTCAAGCACTGTATGATAATGTTTATCAGCTTCACCTTCCTGCGGATGAGGCCCAACAGATGAGGTTGAGCTCTCCGGAAGTTCTCGTGCTGAAACTCGACACAATTCACCTGCCCGTCAGCTTTAGGCAAGCCAGCATCCATATGTACCACTTTGTGAAAGCCATCTGTAGGTGTCAGACACGGGGGAATTAAAAATAATGCTGTATATATTTATGCAGTGTGTTTTATCATTGGGTGAACACATACACATGTTGAGCTGGCGCACAAAGCTGGTCATGTTACTATGTTTGAAGTAAAGAGGCAGGACTTCCTTGCTAAACCGCTGCTCGTCCTGGACAAGAAAACTGCAGCCATCCTAATAGACAGGAAACAGGAAGATGTGGTTTGACTTACATCAATTGATATATGTCAAGCTGTTTCTAAAGAAAAGTGCTACTCTGACAGGAAACACTATTTTGTACTTGCGCATAGAGCACTTTACTGCACATTACTGTAGGTTTCTAGAATTATCAGAATTTGTTTACTGCTTTTACTCGTTTACTGTTATATATATATATATATATATATATATATATATATACAACATGAACAATACAAAGCATATTTAACATTAAACGAGTAAAAGCAGTAAACAAATTTTGATAATTATATATATATTTATATATATATATATATATATATACACCTTTCATTATAATGGCCGATATATAATATAAAATAAATATAATCTTTACCACTAGACGGAGACATGTTAATAAAACGTCAACTTTACGGTACATAAAGGTAAATACATTCACATTTACTTAATTACACATAAAAAATACAAAAAGTTGATATCCAGAAATTCATTCAATAGCAATAAAGTAAAACAAAATAAAAACAGAATTTATAGCGGTCAATTCGCGTTAGTGTCGAAATTAAACGCTAATGTATTTAACTTAAATGGACATAAGCATCTTGATGATAAGCATAATAAAAATGAGACTTTCCTTGACTAGAATTATTTGAGTCTTTTTTTTTATGTTTATCACAAACATTCTATTTTAGGGGCGGAAACGCAACGTTCTGTTCCCCCTCATTCTGTCACATGACACGTACGTTCACAGCGTTCCAAACTCAATACTTGCAGATAACTTTAGGAAGTAGTACGTTCTTAAAATATACTGAGCAGCCATTGGACGGACAGTGGACCAATTGCGAGCTGCCTCCACCTGCATCCGCGTAATACACGTGGATCTGTTTTGTAAAATGGGTCAGTCAGCGCATTAAGTATTACTAATATGGCATTTAAAAATAAACATCTTTCTAGGAGGTAAACTGAGTAATGTTTAAGTTTATTATTTTATTATTTAAGTTTATTATTCTGAAGAGTTAATTTTGTTGGTCTGGCTTGTGTTTGTACTAATAGTACTCAGGACACGTAATACACGTAATATTTTTGTATTATGTGTATTACGTGTCTTGAGTACTATTAGTATAAACTACTATAGAACTACTATATAGTATTTACCTCATATGAAAAAAAAAATGCATTTTGCATAAAATACTCACTTGGCTCCAGGAGATCAGGTTGTTTGTTGACGGAGCCTCTACAAGTGTCCAGAGTTTGCTGACAAAAGCTGGGACGCAATGGCTGTGTTTCATCTCTCCTGTTTAAAAAAACAGAGGCGAAGAAACCTTGACTTTCGTGAAGATAAAAGCTCGTCACACTGCTCTAGATTAGCCGGCTGTGAGGAGGTAAATAAAGTCCCTGGCTGACCTACACGTGAATTGTCCTGCTGCGACACACCCCCTTATCCCTCTATCCACCAATCCTGAACACGGCTCCCTATAGTATACATAAGTGTGTTGTGCGTACTTGCATTTTTCCTGTCTTACATAGTCACTAGTATTAAATAAATTAACTTTTATCTTATAAAGAGGGGCTCTTATAACATCCCGCGTCAGTAATACTGGGAGAATAAAAAATACATGTATAATGGGTCATTTAAATGAGACTTTACTGGCTTTTTGTTTTGATGAGATTAAAAAACAGCAAAATAATGTTCGCGTCTAGAGTAAATCGACGAATTAACGTCGTTTTGGTTTTGCAGAATTGCTTTATTGCGTGCAATAATTTACAAGTAGCCATTAATCGTTAACCAGTAGCCAGTGAGTAACTTAATATGATGTCTTGTACATCTTTTATTCAAGGTAATATTTATCACGCATGTATTTGATATTACTGAACGGGTAGCATATTAACTAACTCGAACATTATTAAAAACTATTAATCCGGTTAAATTAATTTGTAGTAAACTAGAAACGAGAGAAGAACAAGTTCACATAATTTTAGACTGCGTTTGATGAAGCTTTTATTTTGAATGCGCCACTTCCGGTGGAAACAGTATCGCTGCTGTTGCTGTAGCATCCGCGTTCTTGTTTGTGCACTGAATCAGTAAGTATAATTTGGATAATTAGACACTGGAAATTATTTAAAAATCATTACTCATCGTTTTAATTCAGCCTATTACCTGTACTATTAATTTCGCGACGTTACCGCCTTAAATTCATATTTTATGCTGCATGCTTGCACAGCATGCTAGAATATTCTTGGAGCGCGGGTTGTGGGTGTCATGGCAACAAACGCAAACACAGTGAGGCGCTTGTCGCGCAACGCAAAACATTTCCTCAGCACTGCTCTGTTGTTGTTGTCCGGTGATTATATATCAATTTTGTCTTAAATATTCCTGCACAGGACAAATTGAGCAAGTGGGAGATGGTTCAGCTGCACGTCAAACGAGGAGATGAGAGTCAGTTTCTCTTCAATACTTCAGTGGATGTCTCTATTGAAACACTGACCCAGCAGGTCAGCGACATCTATAATGGACGATTAAAAGTGGACAGGATCAGCTCTGGTATGACAATAATATTATGTATGCTTATGATGATGTAAAGTAGTAAAAACGCATCACGTTCGTTGGGTTCAGGTGGTTTATGTTTTTGACAGAGGAATTCATACCCTAAAATCCAGGTATTGTGTAAGTGGCAGTTGATTGGATATTATAGCATTAAAACCTGGTTTTAATTCATGTCTCCATAGAAATTACAGAGCTGGCAGATCATGGCGTCTCTCTTCCACCGAATATGCAAGGCTTGACCGATGATCAGATCATGGAGCTCAAGATAAAGGATGAATGGGAAGACTGCTGTATTCCCAGCGGTGGTGCTGAGTTTAAGAAGGATGAGCTTGGACGTCGAAATGGACATGGTAGTCTTGTCACATTTAAAGTTTACATTTAAATTGCCTGATTAAGTGCTATAACTAAACTCTGCCTTTCCATTTAGCTCCAAATGAGAAGATGAAAGACGTTTTAAGGAAAACAGTGGAGGAAGCCAAAGCTTTAATCTCAAAAGTATGAAGCCAATTTTTAATTTAGATTACAATATGTTGTTACCCTTTTGATATGTCTTGTGATATTTGTATTTTATTTTTTCTAAAGAAACAAGTGCAAGCGAGTGTCTGCATTACCATGGATATGGTCAAAGAGGCTCTGGACCAGTTACGAGGAGCTGTGATGATAGTTTACCCAATGGGGCTGCCGCCACATGATCCAATAAAGATGGAGTTTGAAAATCAAGAGGATCTTACTGGAACACAGGTAATTGAGATAATTTCGGCATTTCGTAAAGAAATACTTCACCCATAATTAAAAGTCTGTCATTGTTTAGTCACCCTCATTTTGTTCCAAACCTGTATGACCTTCTTTCTTCTGTGGAACAAAGAAAAAGACATTTTAAGATTTTTTTTTTTTATTTGTCCATACAGTGGAAATCTGTGGGGTCATGTCGTGTCAAATCAACCAAATTTCAGAAACCTCCCTGGCACAATTTTTTGATTTTGCTAATATTTTTTTTTCTGACGAAAGATAAATATGTATAGTGATGAAAGCCAAAATAATAATTGTCACTGATGAATATTTACTGAGCAATCCACTATTTTGGAAAGGTGGGTCAAAATGGCAATTTTCTCAGATTCAGAGATTCAGAGCCAAATTATAGCGGGTTAAAATGACTTCAGAAAGATGGCAGCATCATAATGTTATTTTTACACAGAGATTGGAGTTTTTACTCCAAAGTTTGCATGCCCGTAACTCAAGAAGTATTTAGGATATCTTGGTGTCCTTTTAAATATTTGATCTCAACAGACTTTCCTTTTTGGCATCTATGGTTCATTTTTTGGCATACATGGTTCAGTTCCAGAGATATTGGAATTTCAATATGGCTTTGGGGTAAATTGTTAAACTGTACACATTTTCAATGGTCAAAAACCCAATGTGGGTCAGTTTGCAAAAATATGATACTTCTTTTCTTTTAAAGAGGAATGTCTGAAGAAGAAATAATGTTAGAACTTAAAATGTATCTTGTTTCCCTCTGTCAAAAAGGAAACCGTAGATAAACATACCTATCTGAGTGCCGTAAACATCCTTTTTCCAAAGTTTGCGTGCCTATAACTCAAGACACATTAAAGATATTGCCATATCATTTTAGGTTTCTAGTTCTTAATAAACTTTTCTTTTGGAATCTTCATTTTCAAGGCCCTACATCCTTTGGTCCCAGAGATATGGGGATCTCA
The DNA here is from genome assembly GCA_012976165.1 of Labeo catla. Classification (NCBI taxonomy): domain Eukaryota; kingdom Metazoa; phylum Chordata; class Actinopteri; order Cypriniformes; family Cyprinidae; genus Labeo; species Labeo catla. The sequence continues at coordinate 362,873 of VONZ01000568.1, read as the reverse complement.
GTGAGGCTGTGTGTCCAGATTGTTGAATTTGACCCTTTTTCAATGCTTGGAAACCAAATGTCGGCCTGACACGGAATGACCCTAACATTCTTCTAAATATCTTCTTTTGTGCTCTGCAGAAGAAAAAAAGTCATACAGGTTTGGAACGACATTAGGCTCAGGGAAATTATGACAGAATTTTCATTTTTAGTTGGAATATCGATTTAAATAACTACATGCGCATTGCTCAATTTTGTTTGATGAACATAAAAAAGGCTTGTAATACTGATATGAAGGCTCTCCTCTGCAGGCCTCATTACAAGTGATTCCAGAAGAAGAGGCTCAGCTGTGGTGGGCGTCTAAAGAACTGCAGAGGGGCAAAAAGCTGCAGGATTATGTCGGGAAAAATGAGAAAACTAAAATTATTGTGAAAATTCAGAAAGTAAGTGTTCGGTGTGAATTTCAGTTTTAATTTGTGTGACTGTGGTGTTTAAACACATCTTCAAATAATTTAATTTGTCCCTGATTTTCCATAAAGATGATTTGACCTAGTAAAATTGAAACAGATCACCGTTGTTTGCACATTTATTTTAGAGAGGCCAGGGTGCACCAGCGCGAGAACCAGTAGTGAGTGAAGACGAACAAAAAAGGATGATGCTGCACTATTACAAGAGGCAGGAAGAGCTAAAAGTGAGTGGCCTCAAGCTAACTCTTTTGATTTCATTTTATATCCCTATTGCATGTTGTGTTTATATAGTTGTATTTAATTAATTATAACAAATCTATCTACCTATATATATATATATATATATATTTGTATTATTTTAGAGCATTCATCATTGTTTAATCTGTTTTGTTTATAGAAACTAGAAGAGGCAGAGGATGACTCGTATCTTCAGTCTGATTGGTCGGACAGACAGGCCCTAAAAAGACAGTTCCAGGGACTCACAAATATCAAATGGGGCCCAAGATAGATGAACAGAGAAAATCACAGTTAATCTACAGTTCCTTTCCATTTGGCAAATCGGAGACTCTACTGCTGCTGTTTTTATGCAATTTGGTGCCTTTATTATATATGAAAGGTATTTATGTGACTGTTTGTAAATGCGTGTTAATGCAAAGTGAGAGACATCAGATTGCTCTGTTCTGATTCGTTGGCAGAAGGATGCAACACCTTTCCTCTCTTTGTCTGTGCCTCTGGCAGTTACTCAATTGAAACTTGATGCTGTTTAAAGACAGGATGTTGCTGTGTGGCTCTAAGGATTGCTGTGGCACCTCAGAGTTCATTTGGAGAGCATTGAGAAGGAATTGCAGAACATTTTAGTATCCTTGAGGCAAAAGAGAGGTTAGAGTATCGGGAAGTGTGGTTTCTCTGGAAAAGCTGAGTGTGATGTTGTGTAATAAAAGAACATGCGGTTAGTGTTCATTTTTCAGTTTATTATTCCACATTTAAATATAATACATTTTAATTAAAAATATTTTACCAGTCTTCTTAATTTGAATTGGCTTTCAATACCACATACATTATTCATCCAGTGTTTAATAGAGAAATAATTTATAAAATACTTTTCTCTTTACATGGCTTTATTTTGTGTGAAACGTAACACATTTATAGAATAATTTTAGAGAAGAATAACTTTTGCCCTCAGGTATTGCTTGTTCTGTGCTGTTACACTGTGCCTCTAAAGGTGATGTGTGTAATTTTTTTTAATGTTAAAAAACCTCTTTAATGGCTTATTATGAGACTGTTGTCGGTTGATTCAACTCAAAAAGTGTAGCACAGTGAATCTGTGATGTTTTCAAAATATTAGACTGTTTTTTTTTAAGCTGCCTGACAACAGCAAAATTAGTTTACCCAATAGTGTGAGGCCATTTGTGTAGCTGACCAATAGCAGCTGAGCGGAGTGTTTTGGAAACCTGTTTGAAGACAGTTTTGGCAGTTCCACTTGTTTTACACACAATTACACACTTCAACTTTTCATTTTAGTGTTTTGGTAACAGAAAACATTCAAAATGTTCAGTTCTTTTGGTTGAAACTACAGCTACTGCACATTCTGTGTAACACTTGGCATGTATGATTGTAGGATGCATGTGTTTCCATTGAGGTATGCATTCATCCTGATCTCCTGAATCACTAGCTCTCTGCGCTCAATCCTCTCCATCAGCTCTGCTGCCTCTGTGGTGTACGTCACGTCTTCCCAACAATACACCTTCCTGCCGATCTCTGACAGGTTAGAGCTATTCATTAGTGACACTTTCTCATCCTCATCTTCTTCCTCTTCATTATCCTGGTTCATTGGCTCCTCCTCTTCCAAATGAGTTGATTTACTCTTCTTCCTGAATGTCCTAGTTTTGTTTAGATGTCTACTGCAAGTAAGCTGTGTTGAAACAGCTATTAGAACAATCAGAAGTCCCACACAAACACTTGATGTGAAGAGCAGTCCTGCCATCTCTGGATGCTCTGAGAGAAAGAAGAAAAGTACTTGTGACTTGTGAGTACTTGTAGCTTTGGATTTACTTTGAAACTATTTTTGTTACCTGTAATGTAGCCATATGCCATTAATGAATTGCTGACAATAATCCTGTTCTCTGGAACTTTTGAACTTCTGATAACTGGGTGTTCCTCTATGAATAACAATGAAAGAGTTTAACGGTTTATTTACCTCAGCTGCACAGATGTGTTATACAAAGTGAACTGTATGGTGTACTGTCACCACCTTTGGTGCTTTGGTTAGGAACTGAGGTAGTCTGGAAACTGCTGGGATCAGCCTCCTTGAGTAAACTTTGAGGAACTGAAAAAAAGGCACAGTACAAAGAGTTAACATCTTCCGACTCCCAGGCGGTATCTCCCAGGATCTTTCAATGCAAGGCTGATGAGTAATCTTTATTTTTCCTGTGAACTGAACCTGCTTTCCAATCAGTAACAAAAGCCTGGCATTCAAAGCAATCACAGGAAGTTTTACAGGAAGCCCCGAGGCCTACAAATGCCAGGCTCATTCCCTATTTTTATTCCCAAACACGTTTTGTCTTCATTGTAATTTATGAGACGGAAAGAAAACAGACGGGTAAATCAACAATCTGAGATGAGACAAAGGCCACGTGTTAGTCTTTTCCCACACTCTCAATCAGTGATCTGATTAAAGAGCTGCCATGACGTAAAGATGGCACGCCATACTGTAACTGTATTCAAAAAAATTCAAGACATTTATAAACGCATTCAAACACGTTTTGCTTTGGGAAGATTTCAATGGATATGAGAGCATTCATACCGCATGCATAGAGGACAGTTAAATACTTTTTTGTTCCACGGGGGCAGGGGTTTTTGAAATGTTTCTCATCTACGGTAAACGAACACCTCTGTTTTCCATAGCAGATGTTGGATACCACGTCATCAGCCTCGTGAAAAAGACATTCTGTAATATTAAAGAGAAAAAAATCATGAAAAATATTTATCAAGTACCACATCACAAAAATAAGCAAAACATTTTTTATGAATATTATAATAGATTCAACTATATACAAATGTATTTCTGTGACTTTTTAATTAAAAGAAAGAAATTAAGGGTTTTGAGGAAAACATTCTAGGATTTTGCTTCATATAGTGTGTTTAAACGGTGGCCAATGGGTTGAAGGACCAAATTGCAGTTTCAAAGGGCTCTACACGATCCCACCCAAGGAATAAGGGTATTATTTAGCAAAACGATCACTCATTTTCTAATAAAATTAAAATTTATATACTTTTTAACCACAAATGCTTGACCTCACACATTACATAATCATGTTGGAAACGTCACGTGACATAGGTGGAAGTACCAACCCAGTGTTTACAAAACAAATGTGCAAAAACAGTCAAACGCCTTTTACAAAAAAAGGTAACATAAGGATGTTGGACGATTTTGAAGCTGAAGGAGAAAATGAGATGGAGTTTTTAGCCCTACCCTACTTTTTTGAACCTAAGACGAAGAACTAACCACACGTGACATTTTCAACTTGATTAAGTCGTGCTTGAAGTTGTGAATACCCATCGCAGAGCTAGTGCAAGACAAGCATTTGTCGTTAAAACGTATATACATTTTTATTTTTTTAAGAAAACAACCGATCGTTTTGCTAGATAAGATCCTAATTCCTCGGCTGGCATCATGTAGAGTCCTTTAAAACTGCAATTTGGACCTGCAGCTGGTTTGCCACCACTGAAGTCCACTATTAAAAATAAAGGTGCTTTAAAAGGTTCTTCACAGTGATGCCGTTGGAAGAACCATTTTTGATTCCAGAAAGAACCATTCAGTCAAGGATCTTTAAAGAACCATCTCTTTCTTACCTTTTTATAATCTGAATAACCTTCTTTCGCCACAAAGAACCTTTGGTGAAAGAGAAAGGTTCTACAGATGTTAAAAGTTCTTTTTGAAACCATTTAGACAAAAAAGATTCTTCTCTGGTATCCTGAAGCGCCTTTTTTTTAAGAGTGAATGGAGAAAAATCCTGGATTGTTGTGCTAAATTAAATTATTAGGAAATTTTTAGTCTGGAAGTGAACTAATCCTTTAAACCCAAAAAAACAGACCAAATGGTGGAGGTTCTCGTTCCTGTGATGGGCACAAGTTTTTCTCCTCCAGCTGTCTTCCATAAACAGCAGAGTAGATATTCAGCACTCTTGGATACTTGCAGTGCAGCAAAAGTCGATCTCCCTCACATGTTACTTTCTTCTTGTGCTCTGCTGTTAGACAATTTTTTTTTTTTACTGATGTAAAGTAAATATTTGAGGAAGAAATAATCAATTAGGGCTTTAAAGGAGGAAATACTTACTAGGTTTACATCTGTATGATACATGGAGGTATTTAGGAGTTCCAGGACAAGGATCTTGACCAAAGACTTGATGATTAACCAGAAACTGGCAATTTCTATGACCTTGGCATTCAGAGAGCACTTTCTAACAAAGAGGGATAATCAAAGAACGTAGAATATGCGTTATACAAAAGGCAGAGAAAATGTAGTAGCCTTGTCCTGATTTCTGGAAATCACATATCTTTTCTGAGCCAGAAGTGAATATGATCGGTTACCACAGGAGTCTAGTCTTACAACAGAGCCCTCTTAGGTCTGTTTAGTGTTTAGTGCATGTAAAATGAAAGGTCTGATATTTGTCAGAAAGCAAAGTACAGCCTATTCACCTGCAGTGCTGTGGTAGCAGAACAGCTGTGATTACGCCATTGGCATCTCATTCCTGGCACAATCCTGGGAAGGGCTGCACTCTGTCCATAAAATGCCGATTGAATAGTTATGGTGGAGTGCCGAGGACACCTGAGGAGCAGGTGATCTCCATCACAGGCTTGAGCTGACTGACTGTTGATGATCCTAAACAGATAATCTAATGAAAAAGTGGAGAGGATGGATCTATTAAGTTATTAAAGTACATAAAGTAATGAAATTGTTTAATTAATAATGCAATTCAAACATATATTAGGACATGCAATACATAAGTTTTGGACATTGGACATTAACATCTACTTGGTGCACTTGTCCAGGTAATATACAGTTGAGGTCAAAAGTTTACATAATCCTTGCAGAATCTGCAAAATGTTACTTATTTTTCCAAAATAAGAGGGATCATAAAAAATGCATGTTATTTTTTTATTTAGCACTGACCTGAATAAGATATTTCATATAAAAGACGTTTACATATAGTCCACAAGAGAAAATAACAGATGAATTTATAAAAATGTCCCTTTTGAAAAGTTTACATACAAATTTTTTTTTTCTTTTTTTTTTGTGATAGTTGTTCATGAGTCCCTTGTTTGTCCTGAACAGTTAAACTGCCTGCTGTCAGAAATATCCTTCTTTGGTTTTAAATATCCTTCCTATCTTTGGTTTTTCAGACTGAGGGACTCATATGCAACTATCACAGAAGCTTCAAACGTTCATTGATGCTTCAGAAGGTAATTTTGTGCATTAAAATCTGGGGGTGAAATTTTTTTGAATTTGAATATCAGAGTAAATTGAACTGATTTTGTCTTCTGGGAAACATGTAAGTCTCTGTAGCTTCTTAAGGGCAGTACTAAATGGAAAAAAATGTGATATTTGGGCAAAATAAGAAAAATGTACACATCTTCAATCTGTTCAAAAGCTTACACCCCTGGCTCTTAATAGATCGTTTTTCTTTCTGAAGCATCACTGAGCGTCTGAACCTTCTGTAATAGTTGTATATGAGTCCCTCAGTTGTCCTCAGTGTGAAAAGATGGATACCAAAATCATACAGTCATGGCTGGAAAAGGTTCAAATACACAACAATGCTTAAAAACTAATAAATTTGTTGAACCTGAAGGATCTTTTTGAAGAACAGTGGGCAGTTTAACTGTTCAGGACAAAGAAGGGACTCGTGAATAACTATGACTAAAAAAAATACAGCTGTGGATCATTAATGTTTACTAAATCAAAATTATTATTGTATAAAAAAGGCATCAAGCCATCATGAATACAAACATTCCCATTCAATACAAAAACCCCATTCATGTTTATGTATTTATTTTTGATTTCTGAACCATTTCACAAAATGTAAGAAAAATACGACTGCTTTAAAATTTTAACTTATTTTCTCATTATTAGTGAACATTACACCCATAATATTTTGTGCTCTTATTGTTCCATCATTATTATATTATCGACTTACTTGAGAAATCGGAGAGTCCGTCCATTTCTTTGGTCCACAGTATGAGAACGCTGTAAAGTATTTGAACACACAGCCCAGGTACCCGGCAGGTTCTCAGGTGCCGCGCTAAGATCATGTTAAAATCCTTAAAATTATTTCTGCATCAAAGCTCGTGCATTCAAGCGCGTGCTGGAGAAACGCTGTCAGGAATTCCCGTCTCTCACCTGCCAAGGATTTTTCACCCGGCTAAAGTATATTTATATACTGCGACTCTGACATCCCAGTACTTTCAAGCCAAAGTCCAAGAAAGTGAACTCCTCGAAATAGCTTCTCCCTTGATTAAAAAGACGTCAGAGGATATAACACGAAAAGAAAACATTTCAAAGCGACGCAGTCACTGAGTTGCAGCCTATAGGGGGAATAACAAGTGCGCAACAAGTCAGGGTTGCCTAAAAGCGGCTACATTCACATGATTCATTCCACTGTTGATGTTTTAATCTACTTGGTTAAACATCAGATGATAATATGTTGTTCCTTAGCACTCACAAAGTGATTTTTGAGGAGGATGTTGAGGAATAACGCATTTGAACGGGGCGTGGCGGTAAATGCCTCAAATAGGCAGTGCGGTAGGAGTTGAGGGGCACTGACAACACTATTGTTTCCAATCTGAATGAAATGCATTCACAATCATGTCATTCGTGTTATTAATATAATATTTCATATAGTCAGTTAAGTGACTTTGTCTTCGAACCCAAACTTTTCTTATCTATTGATCCTTTATAAAAAAATGTATATATAGTTAAAAATACCTTTTCTATCCGAGAAAGGTTTTGTTCATGTGCGTGTGTGTAAGTGTGTTTATGTTAGAAATGTATTTATTCTCTGTTTGCTTTTGTTTATAATATTCTAAAATAGAACCTAACATGATGAAGTGAAACTGTTACTCCGTTGCAGCAGGGGACGCTGTGCGCTTGTCGTTTTATCTGCGCTCCCTACAAATCCGTAGAAGTACAGGTGCCCGCGTACGTTTGAAGACATTTTAATAGTGGTGGAAATATATACTTAAGATTTGAGATTCCATCTCAAATGGCAGGCAAAATCAAACTTACGGATGACTGCAGCTATAAAACATACTCTGTTTGTGAGAGTGCAGCTGATAGCAGCAGCAGCAGCAGCAGAGTGGAGGAAGACGGAGAAAGCGACGGTCCAGCGGTGTTTATGTGCGGCAAATGCAAGCTGCCCATCGGTGATAGTTTGTCATGGGCAGGCAGTGATGACGAGCAGAACCAAATTATGCTCAAACGTAAAAGATTTTTATGTTTTATTACTCTTGTTTGTAAAATGCTGGTTATAACATAGTCTTGAGTTGATTACCGTTACGCTACCATTCAAACGTTTGCGGTTTGTTGTCTGAGATATATATTTTTGAGAGGAATTAATACTTTTTATGCAGCAAAGATGCATTAAATTGACCAAAGGTGACAGTAAAGACATTTATGATGTTGCAAAAAAATATTAATAACATAAACTGTTAATCAAAGAATCATGAAACACATTAAGCAGCAAAAACGGTTTCAACACTAACAATATTATTAATATTTCTTGATCACCCAGTTATCATATTAGAATGATTTCTGAAGAATCATGTGACACTGAAGACTGGAGTAATAATGCTGAATTCTGCTTTGCCTCCTAGAATTAAATGACATTTTAAAATAAAGTGCAAAACAGTACTTTAACTGTACAAATATTTAACAGTGTTACTGATTTAATGTAATTTTGATCAAATAAGTGCATCCTTGGTGAGTATTATAGACTTTTTTTTTTTTAAAACATGAAATCTCATTGACCACACTTTTGAATGGTAGTGTTTATTATCTGTTGACTCTTATACATTTTGAAATATTGTGATTTTTATGTTAGTTTTTACTTTGCATGCATTTGTTCTCTGCTGAAAAAAATAAACAGCTAAAGCCACCCTAAGCTGGCTGACTGGTCTTAGCTGGTTTAAGCTGGAAGGAGCTGGTTTTAGCTGTTCTAGCCGGTCTCCCCACCTGACCAGCTAAGGAAGTGGCCAAAACCCCTCTGAAATCAGCCTGCTGGTTTTAGCTGTTTTTTTCCCCCAGAAGGGTTAGAATAACATAATACATTTGTGGATGACAACTGTTTAAACATAGCTGAAATCAAAATAGAGGGTTTGAACTTCCGTCACGGTTTGGTTAGTTACCTGGATGCATGGCCATATTGGTGATACTCGAATCTAAACAACAGCATGGATTGCATGGTTAATGTACTTCTGAATATGTTATATTGCGCTAAACCACAGAACAAATGTGTGGAAGCTGCTAGATCATATAGAAAAGGACTTAGTAAGCAGGAAAGGGTGCAATATTTTTTATAAGCTAAAGTTAATAGGTGGTAAAAATACGTACAAGCAGGATTAATTAAGATATTTGTCTAATATTTCACCTGTCTGACCAGAAATGATAAGAACAAATGCAAATGTTGTTAAGATTCTTGCCCTGGAAATCCTGGTTCAGTTTGGCAAACCACAAATGCTTTTCAGGCAGATTTTGTACTTTCCTCTTTGATTTGTTGTACCTTTTGCCAGTCTATAGTACTCTAAATGTTTTTCCTGGTCTGACCGATTAGTAAAGCCAGAAAAAACAATAATTAACCATTTTCAGCAGCAATAATCAGCAAAATATGCGAGTTTCGTTTGGTTCAGTGTCATTGTTTACGTTCAGTGCTGCCAATATGGCCAATTGATGACGCGTCATGAAAACACTCTATATAGGCGCATATATATTGATAACAGTGACTATGCAAACAAAAAGGGGAATATTAGAGTAATATTTTTTTTACCGCATTCAATGTCATTTGCGTCTTGATTTTCAGGGATCACTGACAATGTCGTCATAGGCAAAGATCCCTTTGTTTCTGGTACCCGCAAGGAGCTTGGATGGTGAGACTTTCGTTTTAATAATTTGTATGTGTATGTAGAATCATAAACTTGACATCAATGTCTCTGTAAATTTGTCTCTTTTACATTCAGTCTTGTTGTAAATCTCACCTGCCGTGGCTGTTGCTCAGAATTAGGAATCATGTATATATCAACCCCAAAAAAGCTTGATTACAAGAGATCTCTCTTCTGCTTTAATGTTGAAAATATTGAAAGGTAAGTAGATTTTTTTTTATGGTGCTATGTATCACGTTGAGGACATGATTGTGTCTCTCTGTAGCTATGTTGTTGGCAGTCCAAGCCAGCGGGTGCCAGAATTGGACAGAGAAGACAAACCAGTGACCCTGGAGTACCAGAACATTGTGGAACAGCAAATGACAGAGGTAAAGTAGCTCGTCTAGAGACTGTTTAAATTATTGATCTGCGAGCATGATGTAAACCCATGCAAGTCTCTCTCCATTTAAAAATAAACTATTTCTTTAGCACTACAAATGCAGAGATTAATGGCAGTATTGAATGTGTAGGGAATATGACAAAAAAATATTTGTTATACAATCTTTATGAGGGGAGATTAGTTGCACTTAAAACATTAGGTACAATATAACCTGTATTTATATTTTTCACTCTTAATAAGAAATTCACTCTAAAACAAATGTAAAAGAAATGTATTTCAGTATGGGTGGGGTACACAGGAAAAAATAAATTTAAAGGTGTAGATAAAAAAACATCTCTGCTTTTTAGTGGTTTTAACACACACAAGTAAACAGCAGATGGCGCTCTTGTGGTGCTGCCAGAGCTCTTTGTTTGGTCACTGAGTCCGGCAAACAATAGATATTAGGAGCTGTTGAAGAACTTGTTCTAGAAAAGGGTGTTGACAGCTCTGTCTGTCTGAAATATATTAATGTTTTAATTTCATCTTCCTTGTCTGTGCACTTGTCATATACATCAAATAGAACTTCTGACAAGATTTACCACAGGATTCCTGTGGATGATGATTAAATGTCTATGTAAATGTTGTGAATGAATGTCTAGTCATTGTCTGGATATGTATTTGTACTTCATGCTCTCGCAATAATGTTTTCATTATTTGTTTTTAAAACAAAATCTTACAGTCATGTCCTCTCTATTCTGTCTGACCTGCTATTCTCTAATGTACCTTGCAGATAAAATCTCTGTCAGTGATAATAGGACAACGCCTACTGGAGATTGAAAATAACCTCCAGTGCAGTTCTGGAAAATGAATGAAAATGAGCTGTCTGTTTTATGACTCAGGCTAATAATCCTGTGTGTCGGGTTGTGAATGAGGTTTTGTCTGTCAGTTATGTATTTATATGTATTTTCTATACAGTTGTATGCAGTTGTCACGTTTGTTTCCTAGCTTTTACTACACATTCTAAGAGATGTCATTGGATATAAACACACATTAGATATTGTAACATAAAATTGTATTCTGTAAATGTACTGTACTGTATGTTAGGAAAAACACACGTGTTTGTCTGCATCTGGTATTTTGTCAGGTATAATCCTTGCGTTGTTGTCATGATGCTAGTATTTACAAGAAGGATACACACAGGGTGGACATGCATAATAAATATACTAGTAAAGCAAAACACGTGTTGTTGTTTTTTTTTTTCCTCCACTTGTTTGTTTTTGATCCTTCATCTTTCAGATCAAAACCTCCCTGCCCAGCCCACTGAAAAACTGGTTCAATAACACGCATGTGGATGGCGGGAGAAGGGGGGGCATGTCGGCTCAAGCCATTTTTTTTGTTTACAGTTCCTGTCTAATGTGCCTAGCAACACTATCCACCAGGAGGCGGGAAAAGACTCGTGGAGACCCTGAAGGCGCGCACCCCCAACCCCGAATGCTGGGGTAGCATAACAACAGCGGCTGAGACAGAAGCCGCGCTCCTCGGACCAACCAGAGAGCTGTATCTAAGGGGCATGCTGCCATGGAAACAAAGCGCGCATGCTGTCGCTAGAGCCTGTTGCCATCGCATCCGTCGTTTCCTTATTTGCCGGCCAGCGAGTCAGCCAACCAGCTTGCGAGGGGGGTCTGTCAGACTGATGACGTCGCGCTTCAGTCGTTCGTAGGGGTGTGGTCTCCATCTCCCGCGCCCGCAGAGACTTCTTCATTCTTGTGCCTTTGAACTCCTCCTACGTTCTGCCTGTAAACCCAGTAGAGTTAAAAATAGGAACAAGAGGTAAAACATGCATATGGCACATGGTATCATTGCATCATATTTACTCTTTGTGTCCAGTAGAGGGAAACATCACTCTACATGTGGCAAAATATGTATCATTTCTAGCTGTACTATTTGGTGAGGGTTCATCGCAGTAAAGCCCAGTTTACACCAAGAATGTTAACTATAACTATGTTTGTATTAGCGTTCACACCAACAGTCTAAAACTATTCTATTATAATCGTACGCTGCAGTTTTGACGTCAGCCGCTTTTAAATGCTCGAGTTTATATCGTTTGTCAGCTGGAAAAATGTTTTATTTATTTATTTATTTATTTTTTTAAAGATTGTCATTTATCGTTATACCTGTGTGAACTTTCCTGTTCTTATTAATTAGAATGATTAGTTATTGCGTTCACAAAACGCATTGAAGATACTCAGCACATGTACGCCTGCAAGATGTCTGTTAAAGATTGCTTCATCTGGAAAGTATCTGCTGTGTAAAAACATCTGATAAACTTCTTTGAAATAGACTTCCAGAATGAAAATTTCCTGATAGTTTACTCACCCCTATTTATCCAAGATGTTCAAATCTTTCTTAAGTGGCAAAGAAAGTAAGTTTGTTTTTGTTTTTGTTTTTTTTTTGTTTTTTTTTAGGAAAACATTTCAGGATTTTACATATAGTGGACTTCAATGTTGGCCAAAGGGTTGAATGGCCAAATTGCAGTTTCAGTGGAGCTTCAAAGATCACTACATGATCCCAGCCAAGAAATAAGGGTCTTATCTAGCAAAACGGCCAGTCATTTTCTTAAAAAAATAAAAGTTTATATACTATACACAAATGTGCATCTTGCACTAGCTCTGCAATGTGCATACGTGTCTTCACGCATTGCGTAATCACGTTGGAAAATCGTGCGGTTAGTTCTTCATCTGTGAAGGGTAGGGTAGGGCTAAAAAATCAATCTTATTTTCTTCTCCAACTTCAAAACCGTTTGACATCGTAGTTTTACCTTTTTTTGTAAAGGGCATGCTTTGTAAACACTCAGTCTGTACTTCCGCCTATGTCAGGCGTGTGCGATTACATAATGCGTGAGGTCAAGCTAGTGCAAGCTAGCTACAGGGTTGTCCTCTTATACTTAAAATAATTGTGTAAGTAGTAAAACGATACAAACGCAAACTTTACCAAAAAAAGGTTTAAAGGAGAACTCCACTTCCAGAACAACAATTTACAAATGATGTACTCACCCCCTTGTCATCCACGATGTTCATGTCTTTCTTTCTTTAGTCGTAAAGAAATTATGTTTTTTGAGGAAAACATTTCGGCATTTTTCTCCATATAATGGACTGCTATGGTGCCCCGATTTTGAACTTCCAAAATGCAGTTTAAATAAGGCTTCAAACGATCCCAAATGCGGTTGTAAACGATCCCAGCCGAGAAAGAAGGGTCTTATACCTAGCGTAACAATCGGTTATTTTAATAAAAATAATGCAATTTATATACTTTTTAATGCCAAACGCTTGTCTTGTCTTACTCTGCCTGGACTCTTTTTGTTCCGGTACATGACAGTTAGGGTATGTTGAAAAACTCCCATCTCATGTTCTCCCTCAATTGCTGTTTTACCTTTTTTGTTAACGGTGATTTTCTTTGCATGTTCACTTTGCAAAGACTGGGTCGGAACTTCTGCAGTGATGTAGGATGATTTTGAAATGATTTTTGAAGTTGAGGGTGAAAATACGATCAGTTTTTCGACATACCCTAACTGTCTTGAACCATAATACAGAGTTCAGACAGAGAAAGGCAAGATGAGTGTTTGAGATTAAAGTATTTAAATTGTTTTTTTTTTTTTTTAAAATGAAAATAACCGATCATTACGCTAGATAAAACCCTTCTTTCTTGGCTGATCATTTAAATCTGCATTTAAACTGCCTTTTGGAAGCTCAAAATCGGGGCACCATACCAGTCCATTATATGGGGAAAAATGCAGAAATGTTTTCCTCAAAAAACATAATTTATTTACGACTGAAGAAAGAAAGACATAAACATCTTGCATGACAAGGGGGTGAGTACATCGGAGGAAGTGATTAGTTTCTCTTTAATACAGATAATGCTGAATCATTATTCAAGTAGTAATAACAAAAAACAAAACACATGAGTCTGGTAAAAGAGTACACAGTTCTTTAGTAGTTGTAAAAATCCAGTGGGCTCTCAAGGCTATTCACTTTAAGCGTAGGGGGAAGTGATCCGTTTCTCTTTAAAACAGATGATGTTGAGTCATTAGTCGTTTAGTCATGGAAAAAAGTGGATGATGCAATTATTATAGGCCTAATTATAATATGAACCTGCGGTGAACCAAACTATCATTTTAACAACTATCACTGCATTAACAATAGAAGTAAGGCTTCCCTCTATATACCCTTATACTTACAAATAGAATTTTGGCTCTGTTTGTGTTCCTTCACAATTTGCTCTTGAGGAATTTTGTTTAAAATGGGATGTATTTTTCAGTGTGTTTTCTCATCTGCAATATCTAGGACGTTTCCTGTCAAATAGGCATTTAGAAAATGTCTTTAAGGTGTTTATGATTTAGAATGAATGTAAAACTGACATCTTAAAGACGTTTATCAGATGTCTGTACCATAGACTGTAAAAAATATGGATGTAGTGTCCGTGACGTCACCCGTAGGTTTCTGAAGAGCATTTCTGAAGCTCTTAGTGGGTGGGAGTTGGCCGTCGCCATCTTGGAATCATGTCACTCTGTGTCACTCCCGGATAATCAAAAATGGGCAAAGAGGCGGGATGTGGGTAGAGCTGGTTGCTGAAACCACTCCCACCTAGCGCGACGGTGGTGACAGCAGCGGCAATCCACCTGTCACTCCAGTGGCCACGCCCTAAATTATGCAGAACTTTAAGGCTTAATGTAATTTAAACGGATGAGTTATAAAAAATTCACCCCCCTCACAGTTTACATGAAGGGCACTATTAGCTATATAGACCAAAACCAGTTTTTGTACCAGGCTGTAAACTTTTTTTTTTCTGCTGTAAAGTTGGGCATTTTAACATGAGGAGTCTATGGGATTGACTCCCTTTTGGAGCTAGTCTAGCGGCCAGCTGATGAATTGCAGTTTAAGTCACTTCCATGTTGGTTTCAATAGAGAGAGCGGGAGATTGTTGCTTGGTATGTACACAGATCAGGTGCTATCCACCTTAAGCTGTGTTCACGCTAGCAGCAACTTCTGTCGCTGCATGTCGCCAGACGCTGGCGACGATGTTGCTAGGGGGCGTTCTCACTGCTGGTTGCCTTGACAGCGAATCAGGTTTCTTGCCGCTAAAGTCAAACATTTTGGAGGCAAAAGACTAAATATAACATAAAAATAAATTAAATCTGTACATACAAACAAAAACGAATGAGAAGCAGAGCATATATTTTTCCATTGCGTATGTTTATCTACGGCTGAGAGGAGAAAGATCACATGAGCTCTACCATCTTCTTTCCTATTGGCTGTCGCTCTTGTCGCTTTGTCGCTGCCTGTCGCTTGTAGTGTGAACGGGGCTTTATTTTTCAACGCGGAAGTAAAGCCCCGTTCACACTACAAGCGTCAGGCGGCGACAAAGCGACACGATCCCATTCATTTCAGCTGGCGATTTCCGGCGACAAGAGCGACAGCCAATAGGAAAGAAGATGGTAGAGCTCATGTGATCTTTCTCCTCTCAGCCGTAGAAGTCGCTGTTAGTGTGAACACAGCTTAAGGTGGATAGCACCTCATCTATGTACAAATCAAGCGACAACCTCCCGCTCTCTCTCTTAAAACCAACACGGAAGTGACTTAAACTGCAATTTATCAGCTGGCCGCTAGACTAGCTCCAAAAGGGAGTCAATCCCATAGACTCCTTATGTTAAAATGCCTAACTTCACAGCAGAAAAAAAATGTTTACAGCCTGGTACAAAAACTGGTTTTGGTCTATATAGCTAATAGTGCCCTTCATGTCAACTAGCTACAGCGACCGTTGGCGACCGGATGGGGCGTGTCCAGCGGCGTGACAAAGTTCAGAATCCCTCAACTTTATGCAAATGAAGAGAGACTTTCGGGAGCGAGTGTGAACGCAGCTTCTGTGAATGTGTGAAACTTCCGGTTTATTAGCCGCTGTAGGGAAATAGCCAGAAGAATAACAAACTGCAATAGGTGAAGCTGTTTGCACTACAAACCAGTGTGTTCAAAATTAAGATAATACGTAAAAAAAAATAAGACACACCTGTTTGCAGTATCAAGCAGTAAAACGATTTGTTGAGAACCATTACATTTACAAATGGCCGCGGGAAAATAAGGTGATATTTGTCAACGTTTGCTTTAGTGCCACTATCTTCTGGTTACATCTTTAGGACATGTGATAAAAGGTGAGTGTTTCTGTGTGTTCTGAATCATTGAATCGTTCACTTTTCGGTTCTTTAAACAACTCTGAAGCGTTAAACAACACAATTGTCGTATTGTCCTTATTTATTACATTTGCATGACCTCCAGAAACGACAAAATCGTACGAGGCTGTACGAACGAGCCACCTTATAAAATACGTACGAATTGGCCGTTTAGGATTGTGATATCTTGTTCACTTCCTTAACGAACTAACGTTACATGACTGCTTCAGTGCTGAAATTAAATTTCAAATCATCGAGTTTACTGAATAAACATATCGTTCAGAGGTCAAAAAATGAAATACTCCTTCATAACACCTTGAATCTTGGAACAAAAGCAGTCCCGCCCTTTAAAAGGACGTTGGTGAATGAAAAATAGCCTATATGAATTTAGAAAGGGTGTTCGTTTAGTTAACAGATTCAGAAACACTGATTTGTTCTCCAGCGGAAGATAACTGAAATGTACACATGTTGTTCTCTTTGTTACTGGATTTTTAATTTATGTATTTTTCCTCCCATAGCCTAATTTTTTCACCTGCTCCGCCAGCCGCTGTCATTTTGATTAATGGACGCTGGCTGCAATCTCAGAGTGCATCTCACTTGAACTGAAGTGCTGATGCACTGCACTTTCAGTACGATTTTACCCACCCCATCCACCTCCCTCTCAGTGTCCAGACATAAACACACTCACACACACGCACGCGCGTGCACACTTTGTCCTGGAGGACTGGTGGGCTTGTAATCAATAATGTAGACAGTCTGATTAAGCGAAGGTTACTTCTTTTCAAATAACCCCGTGAGGCAATCGACACAAGGACTGTAGAGACAAAGCCTCCAATAGCAGCGGAGCTCAAAACAGGATTTGCCAGTCCGTTCTTGCTAATATGCAAATTAAGTGTTTTGTAGAACAGCTGCCGCCTCTTTTGCCTGTATTCGCCTTTACCATTTCCTTGGAGTTATGAGTGAACGAAATATGAGGTGTTGAACTTCCAGACATGCACAGAATGTTCTTTTTAAGAATGCTGCATCCATTTATTATTTTGCAGGTCAAATGCTTTGGATTCTTTTGATCTAGTTTAAAACGCTTTAAGTAATTGTAAAAAAGTCTAAGATTGTTTAATCGTGTTTTCTGTGACAACTTACCCCTTACAGTATGATGGCGTTCCAGACAAACTTGAAGGTGTCTAAATACAGAAACTGGCTTTCAGAATTAAACTTGTGACATCTAGCCCTGTAAAGACAGTAGATTAATTTTTTTTTTTTTTTTTTTTTCAGACACAAAGAAAATATTCCTGAGCTGGAAAATAAAAACCCTTTTGAAAACAGGATTAGTCTCAATCAGGGTCTAAGCCCGAACAGATTGAGAGATTGAGAGGTCTAAACGCAGCAAGAGGGCCTTTATTTGACTTTGACTCTAATGATGGTCTTAGCCATGTAACAACAGTAAACAGTGATTTGCACACCCTGTCTAAAGGGTTGGGGATTTTAATTCGTGACAGTGCCCCATTAACATGCCCTGGTAGTCCAACTAGGGATTTCCTTGATTTCTATATCCTTCTTTGTGCTCAGGTTATGATGTCAACAGGTTAACTCGACATTTGTGGAGCTGTTCTATTTTTGTGTTAAGCTTAGACAGCTGAAAAGAATAGCGACACCCCCAAAACACAAACATCATTAGTCTGTCAAAGCCATTAGACTAATAAACAACAGTCAAATACTATAAAAGTCATGTTTTGTTGGTTGTTTTGGGAAATTCTTTGTTGATTCATTTGATATTACCACAGAACTGTCACAGTGGTTCTTTGTAAGGCTTGATGGATGTTTTTGAATCAGTCAGACAGCTTAAACATTGAGGTGAAATTCAGGTTTGTTCTGCATCATCTCACAGCCAGTACATCTTCAGCTCATGTTGTTGTTGTTATTGCTCCAGATTAGATGCTTAGATAAGAAGTGGAGTTTTTCTCAAAGATTGTTTTCTCTGCTTGAGTGCCAAAGGATTTTCAATGTGTGTCGTCCTGTGTAAACAAAGAGTTGCTTTAATATACTCTGTAGCCTCTTTTGTCCTTCAGCTTTTATCAGCTTAGCTGCACAGACTTATCTGGGCTTGAGTGTACATGTCTGTGTCTCACCCCCTTCCCTCCCCTTGTCTCCTGTATGGGGGCACAAGAGGGCGTATAATATGAGTGTTTGTGCATGTGAGGGTGCAGCTGACTGGATTATCTGACGTAGGGTCTTTCAGCTGTCACTCATTTAATGGTTATTGCTGAGTTCTCGTGGGAAAAGCGTACAGAGTTACCCCAAGTCACCTGTTTCTCTGTAAACGACTGTTAGATTTTAGATTCTGTGACAAATTGTTTAAATACCATCAAAAAAGAGACATGTACACTACCAGTCAAAAGTTTTTGAACAGGAAGATTTTTAATGTTTTTTAAACATGCTCACCAAGCCTGCATTTATTTGATTCAAAGTACAGCAAAAACAGTAAAATTTTGAAATAGTTTTACTATTTAAAATAACTGTTTTCTATTTGAATATATTTTAAAATGTAATTTATTCCTGTGATCAAAGCTGAATTTTCAGCATCATTAGTCTTCAGTGTCACACGATCAGAAATCAGAAATCATTCTAATATGCTGATTTGCTGTTCAAGAAACCATTATTATTATTATTATTATTATTATCAATATTTAAAACAGTTAATTTTTTTTCAGGATTCTTTGATGAATAGATCCGAAGATCTGCACTTATAAATATAAATAAATTATATATATATTTATATTTATTAGGGATGTCGCAATTCTCAATATAATATTGAACAGTTCGGTACGACCTCCACGGTTCAATACCCGCTTGTGAATTGCGGTTTTTCGGTTTTGCATTTAAATAACTTCCTTGTTTTATTTCTCTCGGAATTTGCTGTATGTGTGCCCGCGATTTCACGTGCTGAAATGAGGAAACGCTTCCCCGCTTATGTTTGAAAAAGCAACACATGCAGAGCATCTTCCATTTTAATGACATGCAATGACAAGCCTTTCTAAACATGTTGTCCAACAAGAGTTATAAAAAAAAAAGTTATAAAACATTATAATTGGTTTTTAATTCTCAACATCAGTGGAGTGTTTGAAATAACTTCCTTGTGTGATCTGATGTGGATTCTTATCACAGAATAAGGCAGATGATAAATTCTATGCTCATATTCAATGTATGTCGATTAGCAATGGCTTATGAAAATACACGAGATGGCTTGAAGAACACAGATAAACCATATATTATTGTAGACGAGTGTTTATTGTCCTTAGATTTCATCATTCAAAACGTTTAACGTTATATCTTTTTATCCAGTCACAGACTCACAGCAATAGCAATGCCTTTATCCACATTAGAGAAGCTGGAACCGAACGTAATCAGTGCTACTTCTTTGACGTATATGTGGATTTACTGCACGAGGGCGCCCTCTGGCGTCCAGTATGAATGAAACCCATTCTATTTTGCTTAAAGGGGTCATCGGATGCACATTTTCCACAAGTTGATATGATTCTTTAGGGTCTTAATGAAAAGCCTTTAATATACTTTGATTAAAAATTCTCAATGGTTTTGTAAAACAACACCCTTTTTACCTTGCCAAAATCAGCTCTGCAAAAATCATCTCATTCTAAGGGGTTGTTCCTTTAAATGCAAATGAGCTCTGCACACCCCGCCTCTCTCTTCTCCCTGTGGAAAGACGGTCTTGTTTACATTAGCCGCATTTAGCCGCGTTTAGCCGCTAAACTTCCTAACTACCACGTTATAAGGAAAGCCGATCGCAAAGATGCATAAAGAAACGCGTATACACACTTCTGCTGTAAGTGAAACTGGATCATGAATGATTCGCGCGAACATAGACGGATATATGTATATCGGGAGGTGCATTCCCTTCACAAACAAATGTAATCTACTGCATCTTCAGCGGCTCAGATATCGGGAGTAAATGACGACCACTGTGTGCATTATTACATCCAGCAACACAACACCTCAATCGCTCAATCGGAGATATTCTTGTCTAACTTAATCCCTGCTTCGGAATCGAAACAAGGAAAGTTACTGGACTGTGACAGCTGGTCTAAGGTAAGACGCTCATGTCAATCAACTATCATGGGCGCGGCCTCTGTCGGTGTGACGCCACAACGACAGGCATCTGAGAACGGCTTGATTTGAAAAGGGAGATATTATTTTTACAGATTAATTGGAAACCACTGCATGGATTTTTATCATTATAGGGTAGATTTGTACATACACTGCCAACACACATTAATGTTCAAACAACATGAAAAAGTGAACTTACCATCCGATGACCCCTTTAAAAATCGAAAAGATAAAACCTCTCTGAAAAGAAAAATAAACAGACATATACTAAACCACGCTTTTTTCAATGTACAGAGTATTTTGTTAATTTGTTCGAAAAAAAAAAACACTGAAGTGGCAAGATATCAGAACCGAACCGAACCGAAAACCGTGGCTAAAAACGGAGGTACATATTGAACCGTGGACTAACTGTATTGTTGCATCCCTAATATTTATACAAAAATTATAGAAATTAATACTTTTCTTTAGCGAGGATGCTTTAAATTCATCAAAAGTGATATAAACACATTTAAAATGTTACAAAAGACTTCTATTTCAGATAAATGCTGTTCTTCTGAACTTTCTTTTCATCAAAGAAACCTGAAAAAATTCTACTTGGGTGTTTTCAACATAAATGTTTGTTGAGCAGCAAATCAGAATATTAGAATGATTTCTGAAGGATCATGTGACTGTAGTAATGATGTAAAAAAAACAGCTTTGAAATCACAGGAATAAATTATATTTTAAAACATATTCAAATCGAAAAGTTGTTTTAAATAGTAAAAATATTACGAAATTGTACTGTTCTTGCTGTACTTTGGATCGAATAAATGCAGGCTTGGTGAACAGAAGAGACTTCTTTAAAAAACATTAAAAATCGTAATGTTCAAAAACTTTTGACTGGTAGTGTGTGTGAACAAAAGAAACACAAATCTGTATTTAGTGTTTTGTGCATTTATTTGTGTGTCAAAAAAGCAATACATGCCGATTTAAAATAGAAAATTCAGAACAGAAATAATATTTTTTGAATATAAATATTAAAATCTTTTTTACAGCATTAAAAAAATCTTCTTTTCAACTTGGCAAAAAGCAAATCATTACAAAACTTACAAAAGACCTTCAAATTCATTTTCACCGTAACAAAAGTACAAAGACATGTCACCAAAAAACTGACATCACATTTTTTAAAATCCTGGTGTGCATGCAAATAGTTGAGATTTGAAGACAAAAAGTTCACAGTTTAGTCTTCTGTGCACGTGAAGACTGTGAAAGAGGTCTGCTTTGTAAATCTAATGTGTAATGACAGCATGAATCACCGCTAAACACATGGAATGAAAGACACTTGTGTTCTATGTACAGGCGGGTTTGAATCACCACCCTGGTCAAATATATACACACAATATTGCACAATCTATTTTTCACCCAACATGATGCTTTGTAATGAATCTTATACACTAAGAATTCAAATAATGCTGAAAATCTTTCAGTACAGCCAAAGGCTGAACACAAGATAGTTAAGGCTATACAAAATGCCAGCAATCCCCTAAAGAGGAAAAGCAAGAGGAATGTCATCTTCCCATTTAATATTGACAGCTTGACTACAGGTTTAAAAGTGAGGCTACTGGAAAAGTTTAGCATCTTTGACCTGAGTGTCATTACAATTTGAGGTTGAATAAAGTAAGAGTTTAAAAATCACTAATATTGTTTGATCAAAAACTCCTCCAGTCGTTCATTAACAGTCTTATTAGTACACACATTATTGTGGGCAGTGACAGCTTTGTGCGTTAAAGGTTGTGGCTCAGCTGCTACATGGCACTTAGACTAAGAAGCATGTTGTACGTGCTGCTGCATGTGAACTTGACGTTCGGTGTCTGCTGTCCTGGGGCTGTGCAACCTCAAGATCTAACTTTACACAGTGTTCAGAGCCTATATGGTCTCTGCAAGCCTTCACTCAAGGTATGTGTATGACACATGCCAAAAACCTCCCTGTGGGCTCTGATCTACGTGTGGGAAGCCCAGCAGTACAAACTGCAAGCATTGTTGGTTACTGCATACATCTGACTTAATATAATCGAAAAGTTCTCTTCCTCAGCACAGGGTTTTAAGAGCCCCTGAGGCACAGAGCAGAGTTTGCATATGGTAGGGAGTTGGAGACTCCACTTCCACCACACGCTCTGGCTTGAACTGGGGCAGCTGGAAGTTGAACGGCCCCACTTTTTTCTTTAAAATCTGCCCGATGCCCATGGAAGGGAACTTGATGCGGAGCTGAGGGCTGTCGGGCCCCTCGCTAGCCCCGCTGCTGGGCGGGCTCCCGCTTGAATCTGAGGAGCTCAACCAATCTGAAGCGGGAGCACATTTCTTAGGCTGAGGTTTGACGATGAGAACAGGTGGACTGGGGATCGTAGCCTTCTTCAAGTACGAGCTTTCGGGCTGAAAAGCCGACACGTGTCGAGGCGGAGAGAGCTGTCCATTGGTCAGCTTGAACCATGGCGCTGGAGGAGGGTCTTCGCTTAGTTCCTTTCTTGCGGAAGCCCAGGAATGAGAGCCGAGGGAGGACGGTGGACGTGGGGAGGGGTTGACAGCTTTTGGGCGATCTTTGGAGCTGTCTTTCTGGGCCGGCTGGGTCTCGGGTGTGGGATGGGTTGGGGTCGGATGTGGAGTCGGCTGTGGGGTCGTCTGTGGGGTCGGGTACAGGGGGTGGATCTCCATGTACTCCAGAGAGGAGGAGGTGATGCAACCACCACGTCCTGAGTAAACATCTTTAAAACCTCCAGTCACAGCTTTCAGAAGACCTGAAAAAATGAAAAAGGAAAGATTCAGAACCGATCCAACTTTTGTCTCTGGGCCAGTTTTACTAACAGCTTGCGCCAGCGCAAACCGTCTTTTGGTGTTAAAATTGTACTGTCAGGTTTTACTAAACACGTGCAGTGAAGAATTAGCACTGAAAAGGTGTGGACATGGTTGTTTTTGTGCCTGACCTTATTGAAAATACATTTGTAAGAGTTTCCCTTTCAGACGCAAAAATTTAAATGTTTTACTAACGTTTGTGCTCGTCAAATTACTGGCATTTGCACCATTATTTAACTCCCCAAAAAAGCATGTCTTAAACTATTTTGTGCTTGAAATGGCTGCAGTTGTTGTTGCTAGGAGGAGGCACTGCAGAGAACGGAGAGTGTGTAGTAGAAGGAAGAGGATTTTTTTCCACATGTATTAATTTATTTGGAATGCCAGAAAAACACATTATTCAAACATATAGTTTGCCAAGCCAATGAGCCAACAATTTTTTATTTGCTTCAGGAAATAAAAGACAACTTGGAACTCTCAACTAGGAGTCACGCAATACCAGGTCTATCAAAACTTCTAGTTGTTTTGGAATTGCGCTGGAATTGTGCGTTTAGTAAAACTGGCCTGTTTAACGTTATATTGAGTTGAAGTGTCTTTGAGGCTCTGAATGCTTTGGTACAGTCACATGACAAGCAAACAAGCAAGTAAGAGTGAGTGGAACAGGTTTTCTATATGTGCCTGATGAAGTCATCTTTAATCTTCAAATCTTTCTACATGATAACAACCTGAACAACCCTAAAGGGTTTACATTTGTCTCCGATTGATTTACTGTCACCCTAGTAAAAATTCTGGAATTATCCCTCGGGTATCAGAGCTTATTTCAAAACTGCTTTCGCCAAAGAGCTATATTGAAAAACGGTTTAATTTGTATCATTGTATATGTAGTATGTCTTCTCATTCTCAAATAATTGTCATCACATACGATTAAAATACATCTCAACCACATGATTGGTTCATACATGTCTATAGTCTAGTTTCAATAGGCTCTCACCATTTCTAGGTTGCTTCTTCTTGGTGGGGCCTTTGTTTGCAGCGAGATACACGGGCGTCTGTTTGGGTGGAATCGTAACCTTCTCAACGTGCTTCCTCCATTGGGTCTGAAACAGCTCGTATCTTTTCTCCGACTCCATGTTGTACTCTTTCTCCTGTGAGAAAGGCAGAACGTTAAACTCAGGAGATAGAACGGAAATGGTTCTGTGCAGGACATACAAAATCATTGTTTTTTCACACTTACCCTGTACTCTTTTGAGAGTCTCTTCATCTTCTTGTTGAGGAGGAAGTACACAGTCAGCGTGTGGCAAGCTTTGTTAGTGAGCACCGCACTCAGAACCTCACTGTGTTTGTAGCCCATTTTCTCAGTCATGTGGAGCAGAACCGTGTGGTTGATCTCCTCAATGTGGATCCTAAAGACATTTTAGGTCATAAGTCATAAAAAAGCAAATAGACAAGATTCGGCATTGACCTGCAAGCATGTTAAGATAACCAACCTATTTAAGTAAGGAACTCCAGTGTGAGGGTTGCCCAACTGCAGCCACTGATCAGCCATCACTTGGTGGATGTTGGGTCTCTTGTTGGGGTCAGGCTCGAGAAGTCTCCTTAGCAGACTGGTGGCAGCTGTGAACGCAGACAAGAAGCTATGAGGCCTTTGTGCAATGTTACTTTAAGAAAACATTGAAAAAACTCCTTGATCAGTCTCAATACCCCATATATTACATAAGTCAAAGGATGAGCATACAGCCTTGCGTCCTTGAGATGCTAAATCCAGGTGTTATATAATGAGGCTAATCTCATTTCAACACTGCATCATCTTGTAGTAATATATCCACTCACAGATTAAGTAGTGAATGAATCACCTATTCTTGAGAACACTCATGTAAGTATATCGCAATGGAAAACAGAATGCGATTAACCGCAATGTTTACCACATCATCTTCTCAAAATATTTTTTTCTGCTTGCATTATATTGGTCAATGATACATACTATGGAAACACCTTACTTCTGCGGTTAAGAAATGCCGTTAAGAAATCTGAACAAAGCAACTGCTATAATTTCTTCTTGACTAAAACCAGTTTTTCTTGTAGTTGTCTGGCATGTTTGCAGTAAACATAGTGTTTATGAACCGACGACATTGCACTGAGAATTTAAAAAATGAGTTCTTGAGTATTCACATTTGATGTAATTAAAATTAACCATGATGGTTACAGGTAAATGCATAACTGCTGTTGCAAGATAGTTCCAATGAAATCATTATGTAGGTTTCATTGTCGGACCATGAAGATTCTCTGTTTTATTAGATTTGGCTTTTATCACCTGAGATGTTTAAAACACCAGCACCATGCTAGAATAAAAAAGATGCAGTTTCACAAAGACTTCATTCATGCACAACATTTGGAGCATGATACCCATTACAACGTAATTGGTAGGAGGACACAAGCTTATTTCCAGCTTGCTTGTTCTCGCTCGAATGTGAGCTTTTTTGTCATAAACGTCTTAGAGATGCAGTTCTCTCAATACCTGAAGAAATCGATGGAGGTAGAGGGTTCATATCCTTGTCCACCATCCTCTGATGTAGTGCTTTCAGGCTAAATGGCTCCACGGTGAATGGTAGGGTACCGGTGAGCATAGCATACATGTTCACCCCTCTACAGTGAAACACATACATAGAGTCAAATTCAGAAAAATGTACCAAATGCAAACTTAGTTCATGGTGTTTCACGTTTCGTGAACTCACATTGACCAGACATCCACTTTGGGCCCGTATTTCTTTCTTGAGAGAAGCTCAGGGGCGGCGTATGCTGGGCTGCCACACTGTGTGCTGAAGGGATCAGAGTATCCCAGAATGCCCGCACAGTTACTTAGTCCAAAATCTGTATTGGGAAAACAGAGAGAGGGTAATTGCATGTACTTTCTCATAGAGGGATTGACCTTCCCGCTAGGAGGGGTGCAAAAGGGTTTATGGCTGCCCAACACTAACCCTGTCTGTCACACACAGCTGCTAAATAAAAGTTAGACGTTTGTCAGCCGTCTCACAGAGAGGTGAGAGGTCATTTGTTTTTAATGAGATACTGATTGCTCAATCAGTCCTCACCAGATGCTAAAGATGAGCACTTCCGTGTCACTTCACTTTAGGTCATTAAATGTAAAAACTTTTCATAATGTAGATCTCAGACGATGCTTACCGATCAGCTTTATGTTGTCCTGGTCATCAAGGAGGAGATTTTCAATCTTTAAGTCTCTGTTGAAATTAAGACAGAAAAATGTATCTACACGTGGTTTCTCGGCTTTCAGAGTTACTTTATAATTCTTTGAAAAGTCTTATTTAAAAGTCGCCACTCACCGGTGAACGACTCCTGCCCTGTGCAGGTGCTCCACTGCCATGACTAGCTGGCGTACGTATTTCTGGGCTTCTCTTTCTTCCAGCCTTTTCTTTTCGTAAATGTGGTTCATGAGGTTTCCACCAGGGCAGAGCTCCATGACAAGGTAGTAGCTGTTCTCAGTCTCCAGGATGTCCAGCAGTTGGGTGATGTTGGGGTGCCGGATCATCTGCTGAATCTGTCCTTCACGCCGCAAGTTCTTTGTGACATACGAGTCCTTTTTGGCCTTCCTCTTGTCAATCACTTTCACTGCCACCTGTCAGGCAAAATAAAAAGGAGATTTAGCCAACACATAAAACACAGATGGAGTGTTTAGTGCATGTACAGAATCATTCTAATAGCCCTGAACAGGTGAGGCAAGCCAGACGGGACTCTTATTTCACATTTGCCTGTCTCCTCACATCTCAAGGGTTGAATGTTCGACCCTGAGATCCTGTGGAGGACTCGATGGGGGAGGGATAAGGACAAATGACCGATGTGTATCCTTTCAAACACCTCCAAATGGCTTGTTAATGCCACCCATTTGTCACCAACACGCTGTAAACCACTAATGCTGTATAAACATTAAGTTGAACAGAGATCTGCCCCTTCAAAAAGCATATGTTCATGGTATATGAGAGAATTAGCATGACTGTGTTTTTCGATTAGGTGGGAGGGGAGGGTCTTTGTTCTTTATCAAACCAGATTTCTTTGTCCTAGGTTGAAAGTCCCCCTGTATGCTGTAACAATAGCCTGGTGCTATTGGTTCCGCCCTTGATCAAAGAGCCCCCCGAGCGTGACCTGAAGAGGGTTCAAGGGGTGACCTGCCGTGCCACCACAAATCATCAGGCACAAAAAAAGACTGTCATACGTGGCCAATTGAGAAGATAATTGGATCAATTACTTCAACGTACCGAGCAAAAAGGGGAAGATTCCCCTCCCTAAAATGCTAATCCAACATTACTGGATCTTATCCGCCGTGTTCTGCCAGCATTGTTGATGAGGGCGATTGGTGGTCGATGGTTAAAGGGGGGGTGGCGGGGACCCCCAGAGCCTCAGACTAACGTGTTGTTTTTCTCTCCGGCAGACAAAGGCGGCGAGGGTGAAAGTGGGTTAGATACGCACACAACATACATGGGGGAAGCATGTGCTATTGCCAACCGATCGTGAGCCCCGCCCCACCCTGTCTGTTTTTCTAGGTGATGTCAGAGAACGAGAGCGAGGCTGGAGACAAGAGGAGCACGAGGCAGCCTCGCTTCTCTTTGTGATTGCTAGCGTTTGCATCATCGCCCGGGACAGACCTCTTCTCCTTCCCACAGCAACAGGGAAAGGAGGCAAAAAGGCTGAAAAACAAATGGCTGATATGCCAAGAAGGTATTTCAAGTCATTCAGTGAAAGAGTAAACAGCTTTCATTTTCTACACGAGAATTGAAGTTCCAAAGAAATTCCAAGGCAGCCAGTTCTAAAGAAAATCACACCCTGCTTAAATGGAAAGTGTTATTCCAAGTCAACAAATTAGAGGTAATTAATAAACACAGTCTATAGACTTCATATATTTAGCATACAGTCTGCTTTACTTCTACACTGCTGAGAAATATTTCTTCATTCATTCTGAATGACTGCACACTTTCTCTGGGGTAATCTGAGATTAATACAGACACCTGAATGCAAACAGGCTCAAGGATTGTCTCTGTTACCTAATTGAATTTTCGTGATGAGGAACATGAGACCAGTGAGAAACATCTAAACTCAACCTGATGATCAGGGGATGGTGTTTATGACATTCCCTGCCAAAGGAGCCACCCAAAGACAACATAAACTGACATCTAGTTGCTTTTTAAATAAAATTCATCTTTTAACTTATCATAAACAGTAAACTTGTAAGCATTACTAAATAAGAAATACAAGCATTCAAGACATGGTCCATAGAGTGGCTTTGCCTGCCATAGGCACTGAGGTTGACCAAAACAAAGACAGATGTTATTTCTTTTTAACTTACAACCTTTCGTATTCAGACAATGACATAAACCAGTAGATGAACTAGCAGTAGTAAATAATAAATGCAACAGCATTCAAGTCATGCATTGGCTGCATTTTCAACAGTTTGGACTGCACTTGTGTTAACATTTCTTATTCAGACAATGGAATGAACAAATAGATCAACTAAATGTAGTATATAACAAATGCAGCAGCATTCTAGTCATGCATTGGCTGGATTTTTAACAGTTTGGACTTCAGTTGTGTTAACATTTTCTTTTTCAGATAATGATATGAACATATAGATAAATGTAGTAAATAAATGCAACAGCATTCAAGTCATTGTTTTGGCTGGATGTTATAGAATAAATAAATATACATGCATATATAGAACAAATAAACAAACTGCATATTGAAAACACTATCAATATGCAATGTTACTGTTATTTAAATGTCACTGCTGAAACACAATAGAACACAAAATATTCTAATGGTTTCCACTATGAACAAACCATCAACTTTAAACCATTAAAACCATTAAAAAATGGTTTTCTGTAATGTTTTTTGGGACATATTCCATGAGGAGTTATTGGTTTTAACAAGCCACCAACAGAAGGTGACCAATTACCAGTAGAAACCAACAGGGTCCATTACAGTTTCCATTAAAATCAATACAAGTCCCATTATAACCATTACAAATTTTGTGATGGTGTCTATTGTTGGGTTTTTTTTTTTCAGCAGGGCTGACAGTGCTGCAAATTGAATCTTCTCACCTTCTCGGCGGTGGTCACATGAAGCCCCTCTCGCACTTTGGCGAATGACCCTTCTCCCAGCTTCCTGCCGATGAGATAATTCCCAACTCTTTTCGTGTGGTAAAAGTTTCGGAGGATGTCACCTGGAGGACCGCTGCTCAGAGACGAAGGAGGGGTGTTTTCTGTGGCTGCGGGAGCCGGAGCTTTCATCCCCAAAATCCTCCCGCTATCCATCCCCATGTCTGTTCCAGCGTCGGGCATCCCTGCGCCTGTTGAACAAAACCTGTTGTCCTCTGAATCTGCCGTTACTCAGTGGGACATCTAAGTCCCTGTCCCTAATACTAAACACTGACAAACGCGCCACCTGTTCGGCTCAGCTGGCTGTCAATACGCAAACTATAGGATTGTAATAGTTTTACGTAAGTATTGCATTCGTCATGGGATAATTAATACAGTCTTATTGATATGCGGACGCGATGTACGATAAAGCTAAAGTTCCCCGCAGCTCTCTGCATCTGAGTGAGAAGTAAGTGAGTGTCGGACTGCCGAGTCTCTCACATTTGTTATTTGGAAGTTAGTTTCCCGGGACGGGGTGGGGGCGTTTCTTATTTGCTAGAAAATCCCTTCTCAGTCACTGGGCTAAAATCAAATCCAATCAGTGGTCGCGCCGCGACCAGAGGCTCCGCCCTCTTTTGAGTTGTAAAATTAGCCCCTCCTCTCAATCATGCTTACCTAGACAACAAAGAGCATGTTGCTGAGAGGTCAGGCTCGCCGTGATACTTGATTTCTATCAGCTTTCCCCGGTGATGGTTTACGTAAACCGCTTTTGGCTGACCTATTGGTCGCGGCTAAATTATCTATCGATTATTCATTCAAATGACACAGACATGCTAATACACACAAACAAGTTTTATGCAGTGATGTCATACATATGTTGCGGAGCGTTGCTAATAACATTCACCACATTAGATAGAATCACACTTATATTATTACATAAACACTTTACTTTCTATCGCACATTATATTTTTTTATCTTTATTTTTCTATCGTTCCCCTATTTTTTTATTACCTCACCCTGTTTGTTTTCTACACTAATTCAATAGTTTAAGCATTTAATATTGTAACAAATATGCCAAATAATATAATATATAACAAATAAGCCTCAGACTGTTTTTAATATGCTTGAACTTGTTGCCATTTTAATATCATCCAATAAAACAAAACACTGTATCCTACAAAATAATAATAGAAAGACCACCAATGTCGTTTAAGTTCTTTCAAATTAACTACTTAAATTGTATTGATCATACATGCACGTGTTTTGTAAACGACATCCTTGGCTTTTTTATTCGTTCATCTTTTGTAATCTCTCAGCGATGACTATCCTGACATGATTAATAGACCTCCACAACAATGGAAGTTTTTTTTTATAAGACACACTATTGCGTCACCACACCCCGGCTAGCATGGAGCTTGTTTACATTACCATGCGGTCATGAGACGAGCGATGTACAGAGAAATGAAGATGAGTAGGTCTATTGCGCCCTCTATCGGTAATATGATGTAGAACACGTAGGACAAATGCCTATCTATTTATCCATCTATCAGGAAATTTTACGTGCTCAAAGGCACATAAGGTGAAAGACCAGACTAGAATCAGAATAGCCTGTTGTTCGACCTTTGTGTTAGCATCCTTTGTATGCTATCAAATCTCTGTTGCATTATGCATAAGCTGTCGCAATGAAATGTCAATAAATTGTACGATCCTGGCCATCTCATTACCTGCTTTGTTTAAATAAATATTTACCTGGAGCAAGCGATCAATGTCACTGACGTAGACGTAATCATTATACGCCACCACTGACCACCAGAGGGCGCACCTCACCAGCTTTATTGCTCGATTCTGGCGTATTCGGATTTGTTCTGTCTTTCTGCAGCCGGTGTGATACCCACTAGCTTTTTGGCACGCTAACCCCCCTTAAAAGCTATGCCTGGATACACTGCTGGATACAGTGTCATATATTTCTGCTATTTTCTGCTCCCCTTTGGTGAGTCGGCGATATTCACATTCTCATAATAAACAACGCTGGCTCTGTTAGCCAAATGAGAGCGTTCCTGTCACAACTGTAAACACACACCTGTCATTTTGTTACAAATAATTAGCGACATTTCCATGTCCAGTGGACCTAATTAAAATACAACAATTACATTAACTGTGTTTGTTTAAAGAAATGTTATTTTGTATATGCTTACAGGTAAACTTTCTTTTTCCCCTCAGTGCCTACTTGCATTGCTTTTAACGACGGAAACTCAGAAGTAAGACACTTTTAACGTTATATTTGTGCATAAAATGCATGATATATAATAATGTATTTTATGTTTGAAGTATGATTGTTTTGTGCATATTTATATCAAACTCGGGGCAGTTCTTGTCCTAATAAATGACCCCTCATAAGTTCCGCCATAAGAAAAAAACAAACCTACCTTAACTGTTACCTTCAGACACATTCAAACAGCCCGCGAAATTTGGCTATTTTCTGCTATCTATCTATTTTCTAATTATTGTTAGCATGGTAAATCAAATCTTCATATTCCAAATATTTATATCAGCCACTTCTTGGCTCAAACTCAAGGCCACCTTGTCCTGCAGAGCAGAGCACACTTATATCTCATAACAGTAGCTCTCGCAGACATCAGATTTACAGCCAATTTTAAAAACTCCCCCATTTAATGCACTCAAGTCATCTCTCTACGTAGCTGACAATAAGTCATGCTGAACATGTTGAAAGCAAATTCACATTAACTGTTCAACCTTTGAAAGCTTACACTGTCTCTTTGATAAATAAGAGCATTTGCACTTTGGTTATGTTCGCTTTCTATTTTAAGCAACTGGCCAATTTGCGTGAAATGTGTACAGAATAAATTCACATTATGACAGTAACATTAATGCCACATAATGTCACCTTCACAGAAACAGGAAAGAAGTGATTCACACGTCTTTGACCAGCTTACTGGTGAGTTGCACAATGTGACTTACTCTCTTTGATTATTTTAGTCAACATTAACAAGAATTACATGTAATTGCAGTAGGAAGATATCCAAACACACATCTAGTTTGAATGTACAGTGGAAATCAAAATTAGAGCACAATCATTAAATACTTGAATTTTTCGGAAACATTGGTAATCTTCATTGCTCAAAAATGTGAAGGAATATTAGCTGTAGGTATACTACTGTCCTAACATGTTTGACAAAATATCCAAGGCATTTCAACAAAAACCTTTGTTTAGTGGAAAACACAGTGATCAGAATTAGAGAACAAAATGTTTCCAATCAGACCCAAATAAATTAAACTTGCTCTCATTACTAAATTGAACTTTGGAGCAGTTCTTTTCTCTCCACACAACGTGCTCCTCAGCAAAGGTGAGCTTAGCCTTTTGTTTCCTTCTGCTGATGAGAGTCTTGGTCACTGCAGAGTGTGCTTTGAGTCAGACTCCTCTTAAACATGTCCGGACAGGTCCTACTGTTCAGCACTGAACTGGCATGCAATTCCAGCTGCTGTGTTGAACCAATTCCCCATTGAGAGTCTTTGCATTATTCTGTCTTTTCATGCACTTGTCTTATATGGACGAGCAGCCTTTTGGGGGGACATAAAATGAATTAGTGTCATTGTAAACCTGCAATATTCAAAAAATCACAGATTTTGGAACTTCTCCTGCAGTGGCTGACAGGATCATCCCTTTGGCCTTCATCTGAACAACCTGCCTGCCATCATGCAATCTCAGTGAAAATTGGAGGATTTGTTCTCTAATTTTTTTTCAAATATCTCATGTAAGTTTCTTACACTGTGCTTAAGAACACAATTGATTTATAAAATATGCTTAAAAACTGCCCTTCTATTCCAAATAGGACTACGCAATGACCTTGAAATGAAAGGTTGTTTTCTAATTTTGATCTCCACTGTATTTTTTTCAAAATGCACTCAAGGTCGCAAGTCCTATACATCAAGCAGATTATTTCCGTTATTTAGTTATATCTAACTGAGGCATATGAAAAATGTAGTAACTCTGCTAGGCACTATAGAGTGATATTTTTGTCCCATTCCTTGTTCTCGTCCTCTATGGCAGAAGTACGGGATGTGATATTTGTGATACGGAGTCAGAAAAACTCATATCATACCTACAGGGCTGAACAAAGAAGAACAGAGCTTCTGCATGAGGCTCAAATCCTTAACCAGGTAGTTTTATGGGATATTGTACAAGTCTGTTAACTGTGGTTTAGCATACTTAGTTTTCAGTGCTTTGGTTAATATATACATATGTGACCCTGGACCATTTATACATCATTTATGTAAGGGATAATCAATGGTTTGCCGTGCATTAAAGGATTTTAAATGCACAACATGGAGGCTAATAACCGACTCCGCGAAGTTTAATGCATGGCAAGCCATTAATTATCCCGCTTATTCCATGGTCATTTGCAAATTTATAGATTATTTATCAAAATTAGTATTGCTATTTGCAGCAAAATATTTGACAGAATAGGTAAAAATGACAGTTATTTTCGTCCATTAGGGCACATTACCTCTAACATTCTGGCAGCATCAAATCAGACACAGAGATGAAATAGTGCGGTAACATTTATTTGAATGAATTAAAGCATTTATTTCAATAAATTTTTGATCGAGAGAGAGAGAGAAGACGAGAGAGAAGACAGTTGTGTGTTAACTGCTGCGTGTCTGCGCGTTTCTCTCTACAAACAACTAACTATTTCAAAAACAGCGGTTTTACTACCTCGTTGCTGAGGAATATAATGTAGCGATCTAGTATCTAGGCTATTTTATTAATGAGAATCGCAGGGAGGCGTTTATATATGTGCGTAGCGCAATGCGATCTCCGACCTCTGTGTGTGTGTGTACTTGTTCTTGCTACATTGTGTGGACCAAATGTCCCCACAAGGATAGTAAAACCTGAAATTTTTGACATGGAGGCCGGTCCCCACAGTGTAGAAAAATGATTAAAATAGTAAATGATGTTTATCTGAAATTGTAACAATGCAAACATGTTTTCTGTAAGGGGTAGGTTTAGGGTTAGGGTTGGGTTAGGGGATAGACAATATCGTTTGGTCAGTATAAAAACTATAGAAGTCTATAGAAAGTCTCCACAATTCACAAAAACAAACGTGTGTGCGTTTGTGTGCGAGTGATGTGTTTGAGTTTGTGTGCATCAATTAAAGCAGCATATTAATATAGAACGGTGATTAAACTGACCTGGAATTACCTGTGCATTAAACGGTTTTACTGCATATCTGCCAGCCAATCAGAATCCAGTATTCAGACAGCCCATGGAATAAACATAAATAAGCTTTCCATTGATGTTTGGTTTGTTAAGATAGGACAGTATTTGGCTGAGATACAACTATTTGAAAATCTGGAATCTGAGGGTGCAAAAAAATGAAAAATTAATATAAATAAATACTGAGAAAATTGCCTTTAAATGTGTCCAAATGAAGTTATTAGCAATGCATATTATTAATCAAAAATTAAGTTTGAGTACTAATTGATTTTTGGCATAAAAGAAAAATTGATCATTTTGACCCATACGATGTATTTTTGGCTGTTGCTACAAATATACCCATGCTACTTAAGACTGATTTTGTGGTCCAGGGTCACAAATTTCCCTTTATAATATCTTTATATTACAGTAATATTAATGTTTTTTGTTTGTTTTTTAGATATGATGATAGATAAACTCTGCAAAAGGCAATCTTGAATTTCATTTCCTTGCTTTACTTAAAAAAAAAAAAAAAGAAAAAAAGATTAGATTATTGGTGGTTCAGGACACATCCAAAGGTTCCAAAGTCCAAAGGCTGCACTGTGTCTGCACAAACTTTAGTGTAAAGGTGCAGTTATGCCTGCATTTCTGTGCCATCTTTGCAGTGTAAATTTGGCACAATATAACAAACCATAAAGATTTATGCTTTCAGGAAACTTGTTCTCATAGCCACATGATGGCACTGTTGTTTTAGAAAAAGCCAGATTGTTTTATTTAGATTATGTGAAATTTCCTTTTCAATGTTAACAGTTGTTTTTGTGGTTTTCAAAATGTCTGTCACAATGACTACTCGGTGGGGTGCTACTTTTTGTGTTTTGCTGCTTTACTGATGTGAAAAGTCAAGTGCGTGCATGACAGTGTTCAATTTAGTGTGTGTGATGGCCGTGTGTGACGATGGATCTCTTCGTTTTGTCAGATCAATCAGGAGCATCCAGTTCTGCAGGTTTTTGTGCTAGTGTGATTACTAAAATAGATGGGTGGAAAGACACAGCATGTGTCTGTTGTGTGATTTATGTGGCATTTTTATGTCTACCAGCGTGAGAGAGCTTGTGCATGTGTATGCATCTTTGCTGCCCAAAACCTGACTGGTAAGGTGGACAAAAAATCATGTCTTCTCATATGTCACAATTATGGAAATTACAGTCTAGAAGTAAAATCTAAGTAAATCTAAGTTGGATATTGGCTTGACAAAGCCTTGCTTAAAATTGTTATTCAGTAAAGAGCTATAATGCATTTAGAATTAGACTTTAAAGGTATACAATTCTAGATGGAAAGATAGCTGCTTTATCGTTGGACCATTATTATAATAAATATGACCAAATATGGCTTCCCCAAACATTGACTTCTGAGGTACTTTTGTATTGCAGAGAACAGATGGTTCACTTCTGTCGGTTTTCTAAATGTTGATCATTTTGTGTTTTACAACAACAGCTAGTGTTTGAAAATGACTTCTGACAGGTGTTTGTTTCCTAGCAAGAACATGAAATATTGTACAGTCTTTGCAAAAAGTACTGTTGCAGTTAGAGCCTTAGGTAAGCATTTTTTATTATGCCTCTTATTTTCCCAGGTGAGGTTGTTCCAGACTGGTTTATCTTGACATTTCTTTGTTTCATCAAGCCATCTGTTTCATCCGAGCCTCTGGCCTTTAAGTGTTTTCAGTTCCTCATTGATGTATATTTTACATTCAGAAGATTCCCATGGCTAATTAGCTATCTGAACTCCCAACATACTTTTATTTAAAAAAGCAGCCAAAAGCAGATGTTTCTAAATTAAATTTCACCTTCTGTGAGTCATACCACGTAATGAGGCTCTAGATGACTCTTCTCCTTCGCACAGTTTTACCCGAGCCCACCTTCATGAGCTTCTGCTGATTTTTGAAAGCTGAGAGACTTATTTTTGGTAGTCAGCCTTATTAGAAGGCTGTTTTCACAGTGGGTGTTGTGGGAAGGATTGGAGGATTGGGGCTATGGAGCGGGAAGGTGAGAACGCTCCAGTTGGCATCTTGACCTCCCGTTGATCAACAGGACTCTTTGGGGCTACGGCATGTGGAGAAGGTTTCCCAAACATTGCTCTGTCTGACACATCAGCTTTGCTCATTAACCACCGTGTGCTAGGGCGAGAAACTCTGGCAAGGGCAGGCCCGCTGACTGGCTGTGACTTGGCACTAGAAATCACTTCTGGGAAGTGTTTCCATTGCATGGACTCTAAAAGGCCAGTCTTGTTTCCACCTCATTGTTTTCCTTTTCTCTGCATTCTGTCATAATCATCATCCAGGATCTCTCTGTGGGCAGTGTAAGTGGCACTCGAGTTGGGCAACCATGCTACTTTTGTCACTCCTTCAGAAATGCAGCTGTCTGGAAGCCTTCAAAGATCAGTCCACC
This sequence comes from Labeo catla, assembly GCA_012976165.1. Classification (NCBI taxonomy): domain Eukaryota; kingdom Metazoa; phylum Chordata; class Actinopteri; order Cypriniformes; family Cyprinidae; genus Labeo; species Labeo catla. The sequence goes on along the minus strand of VONZ01000568.1, from coordinate 325,961 downwards.
ATTTTACAGCTTACCATTTTTAAAGGTATAGTTCACTCTGAAATTAAAAAAATTCTATCATTAATTACTCACCCTCATGTCGTTCCAAACCCGTAAGACCTTCGTTCATCTTCGGAACACAAATTAAGATATTTATAATGAAATCCGCAAGCTTTCCTGGCCCTACATAGACAGCAGCGCAACTGACAAGTTCAAGGCCCAGAAAGATAGTAAGGACATTGATGTCAAATGGACTATTTTAACAATGTCCTTACTACCTTTCTGGGCTTTGACCGTGGTTGCATTGCTTTCTCTGCAGGGTCAGAAAGCTTTGGGATTTCATCAGAAATATCTTAATTTGTGTTCTGAAGATGAACAAAGGTCTTACGGGTTTGGAATGGTATGAGAGTGAGTAATTAATGACAGAATTTTAATTTTTGGCTGAACTAATCATTTAAAGGGGTCATCAGATGCAAAGTTTACTTTTACATGTTGTTTGAACATTAATGTGTGTTGGCAGTGTATGTACACATCTACCCTATAATGATAAAAATCCATGCAGTGGTTTTTAATTAATATGTAAAAATAATATCCCAAAATCGAGCCATTCTTAGATGCCTGTCGGTGTGCCGTCACACCAACAGATGCCGCTCCCACGATAGTTGATTGACACGAGCGCCTTATCTCAGACCCGCCCTAAATCAGCTTTAACAGTCCGACCTCCATTGTTTTGATGCCAGAGCAGGGATGTAAATTAGACAAGAATATCTCAGATTGAGCGATTGAGGTGTTGTGTTGCTGGATGTAATAATGAACATAGTGGTCGTCATTTACTCTCGACATCTGAGCCGCTGAAGATGCAGTGAATTACGTTTGTTTGTGAAGGGAATGCGCCTCCCGATCTACATATATCCGTCTATGTTCACACAAATCATTCGTGATCCAGCTTCACTTACAGCAGAAGTGAGTATAAGGTTTTTTTTTTAACGATTGTATTTTTTGCCAGACACAAAAAATTTACTCTTATGGGAAAAATAAGGTGGATATCAGCAGCTGTCAATGTTAAATAATCCTCATTTAAAAGGAGAAACCGAAACAAAGATATACGAGATAAACGCAGATATACGAAACGTAAACAAAACAGCGCTTGCTTACCATTTTAAATATCAGTAACATTGATAGCTTTTAACATTTTAAGCAGCTCATGTTGTTTAGAAAACATTTGCATATTGGAATGCTTGGGAAAGATCACGTAACATTAGAACAGCCTTCTGTCTGTGCCGCCTTCATTCACATGCTCGTTTTCATCGCTTTCGCTTTATTTTTAGACACTGACTGAACACTAAACTGAACATCCAATCAGAGTTCTCACTCACGCCGACGGCCCCGATACCGATTCAACATGGCCTACGTGAATAAACATTCAGAGACTTATTTTGATAATGGCACCCTTTGCTGTATTTGAAAATCTTGCTGCAGATGCTCTCAGACAAGACAGAGAAAAGCCTTGAGAGCGAGAGAAGTGAGCAGTAAGGTTGTACAGAATGTTCTAATATGGAAGTGGTTTTGGCGTGTTTTATACAAATTACTATTTGTGGGCACATAACTCTCTCACTCACACAATAATTGTGGATTTATTTACACTTGAGTGAGCTGTGGCTAAAAACAAATTTATCTGCAGACATGCCTTTTGCGAATCTCTTTTCCATGATAACATTTGCATTAACAAATGCACAAATTGTACAGGATTATTAGAGAAGGAGGGCTATTATTTTAGCAGTTCCTTTAGTGATGCTTGGAATACAGAAATTACAACGTTAACCTCTGACTAGAAAATGTATTTGTAAGTCATATTATTGTATATTGAAAACAGTGGACTGATTTAGTTAGTCGGAGGAAGTTAAAGGGACAAGTGCAGCAAAAAATGAAAATTCTGTGATTAATTACTCACCCTCATGTCGTTCCAAACCATGTAAGATCTTCATTCATGGTACTGTCGTGAACGAAGACTGACACAGAAGAGAAGAAACTGTTGAATAAAGTCGTTAAAAAGTATTCTCATAGCTTCATTAAATTAAGGCTGAACCACTGATGTCACATGGCAGGGCTGCAGACAAAAAAAAAATCAACTAAGGAGCCATTGTCTGTAAGAAACAAAACTGGGCACCAAATTATTTTTTTAGGTGCCACAGTATAAACGTGTTTTGCTTTCTTTTATTTTATTTTTTTAGCACTTCAATATTTCAGTCATACTATCATGTGTTTATGTCTCTTTTTTCTCTTTATCAGCATTTTATTCCATCTTTTAGATAGGTAGTCCTGGGAACTAAGGTTTACTTAAAGTGGGAACTAAATGTCTTTTTGACTCTCTGTTGTCGCATTCTTCATCTAAATAAGCTACTGTTTCAGTTTTCTAAACACATTTGGTGCATACAAATGCCCTCTGGCAGTCCATAACTCCTACCTCGTTCAATATCTGCATTCCTTGACCTTTCTGCGTAAAGGCCAATGTGAAGTTCAGACCTAGTTGAGCCCGTGGTCATAATCGGCACATAAACCAAGCAACTGTTTTGCTGCAGTATGCATTAACATATAGATTTTAGTATGTGAATTTATGAATTGGTTAGTAGTTCCTTCTGATGGCGTTTGGAGTTAAAATAGGTATTTTAAACATTTAATAAAATATTGAGTATTTAATTAAATATTAAAAAAATTACAGCTGCATCAATCTGGTCGACATAAGGTTTTAAGAGAACTGTTCTTCCAAAAATTTACATCTGTTGTTATTTGTTCATCCCTATGTAATTCCCAACCCTTTGGTTTTTCCATTTCAACAGAATGTTCATTTTTGGATGATGTATTCTTTTACAATTGGATTAACTGTGAATTCATGCATATCAATTGTTGCATGTTTATTTTTAAGTTACCTGGCAGCTTTCAGTGGTAATTCTGTCAAATGCTTTGTGAGTCAGTAGCACCTTTTAAAATGAATTGAGATTAAATAATGCTGTACAAAAAGTGCTTAAAATGGTGTCATTCAGTTGAGATGTTGTGTGCTGTATTGCAGAGTTCACCAGATGTTGTGCTCCTTCACAAGCTGTCAGATTATGATGGGAACTGGAGCGTTCTTCCGGCACTGCCACGGTAAAACTCAAAAACAAACACAACACAGAATGTACTCCACGTCTTGACATGTCAGAATTACGAGTGTTTATCCAAAAGGGCGTCTTAATCGCATATTATGCAGCTGTATGCTTGTTTTTCTTGTCTTAGCCTTGTCTCACGGTACTGTCAAACATCTTCATGGATCGTGTTTTTGGAAGAAGAGACCAACGTTAACTTAAACAACCTTCTGCAGGTGCTGAGCAAATTCAGCACAAGAAAGGTGAGTGGCCAATTATTCTGTCTTTTAGCTACTGTTACTGCTAAAGTGCAATATCAAGACTTCACGCCTGGTTTACCGTGGCACTCTTACAGTAGCAATCGGTGTATTTGAATCAAGAAAACTAACAGAGCATGTCATTGGTTGAGGTGCTGATCATAAATCATGTCACAGAGACTGGACATGCAAAATTTCAAGTTAGCAACCCGAAAAGTTACTTTCTCAGCCAAATGTACTTTTCAATCTGTGGACCCACAGCACTTGAAATTCTGTCACTTTAATTTTGGACATTCAATCATCAACAGATGCAAGGAACCTTAGGGGTCCATCCTCTCATAAATTGTTTCTTGATTGTGTGAAATGTCACCTGTACTGTTTTTATCCCTCAGAGACCCAAACATAATGTCAGTAAGCAAAAAAATAAATGCGAGGACATGAAGGATTTGGATCCTTAGAAATTATAAACAGGACTGGTTGTTCTGTCCTGCCTGTTGATATATTCTTGACTCTCATTGCTGCTGAACTGAAAACATAGTATTGTGCCACAACATCTTGGATAATTTCATTTAGGCCATATGAATTAAATCAGAAACTAAAGCACCATAGATTCTTTCAAAGTGCTGCTACTCCATGAGCTCCTTGGAGAAACAGTAGATAGGTCAGTGCGTTACATAAAACCATCTCCTGCAGATTTGAGGTAATGAAAGAGCGGTCTGAAACAAGACTTGGCAGATAAATTCAAAGCCTCCTTTTTCTAGTCCAAGTCTCTTTTCTCCGTAGGAGTGGTTTCTGGGCAGACCCCTCCATGATGATAAACCAACAATTATCCACCACTACGCTTTCTCAGAGGACCCCTACAGCTTCAGTTATCCTGACTTCATGGCTGGCTGGGCCCTCAGTTGCCCCCTGGCTAAGCGGTCAGATTTCATCTCTGTGCTCTTTGCGTACTTCTGCCGCGGGCTGCTACTTTACACCTTTAAAACAGATATTATTTGATCTGGTGTCTCAGAATTGCAGAGCGTGTGAATTATGAGCCGCCCAAATCGGATTTCACGATTGACCTTCAGCATGAGGTGAGAAAGATCTCAAAATATTTCGGTGCTGGTAGCACTTTTATCTTTTGGTTTGTTTGTTAAATACTCATTATCTTGCAATGGAAGCGCTTGCTTTTTGTAATAAATATGAATAATTTGAAATTAAAGTTGCGCTAATGCATCAGTTAGAAAGCATCTTCACAAAAGATGTTATTTTCCAAAATAACCCAGACACAGATAATAGACTTTTTTTCTCACCTCCAGATTTATCATTATAGCACTTAATCTACATACTCTCCTTTGACGTCTCGTCTCAATTCAAGGTGTCTGGCGTCTCCTGTTGAAGTAATTTGCCATCTGCCTACATATGGGAATATCAGTGTATATAATAATCCTCACTGATATTTCGTGGAGGAGCTGTCATCATTAAAGTGTTTTGAATAGTGTGACATTGAACAACGCTCGCTCTCTCTCTCTCTCTAGCCATCGTTTCTCTCTGCTTCTTTTCGCTGATAAAAATGAGACTGTATGTTCCGGAGAGAACTCTCAGTGCTACTTTAGTGATCTCTATTGATGCAGTACTCTAAGAGTCTGCTCAAAACCCTTTTACTGATCTGTCTGGATCTTAAAGGGATAGTTCTCCCAAAAATGAAAATCCTGTTGTCATTTACTCATGGGTCATGTCTTTCCAAATCCGTCTGACGTCTTCTCTTCCGTAGGCCTCGAAAAGATGTTTAGCAGAATGTTCATACTATGGAAGCCCATTTCTGCCACTGAATAAAAAAATAAAAAAAGGTAATTGTGACTTCTTATGTCACAATTCTGACTTTTTTCTCAGAATTTGTATCATATAATATCGCAATTGTGAAATATACATTCAGAATTGTGAGATTTAAACATGCAATTCTGACTTTATTTCTCAGAATTGTGACTTTTCTCAGAATTAAACTTGTAATTATGAGATAAATTCAGAATTGCGAGAAATAAACTCTCAATTGTGAGAAAAAAATCAAAATTGCACTTTTTTCTTGCAGTTTTGACTTTATAACTAGCAACTGAAAAAGTTAGAAAATATTAGTCTTTTATCCCCCTCAGAATTGGATTTAATTACTCACATGAATTTATATATCACAATATTATAATATAATATATATATATCAGAACATTATAACATAAAAACTTGCAACTGCAAGAAAAAAAAATCAGAATTGCATTTTTATCTTATAATTCTGACTTTATTTCTCGGAATTCTGAGAAAAAAGTCAGAATTGCGAAATATAAACTCACAATTCGAACTTTTTACTCAGAATTGCGAGTTTATATCTGTTTATGTCGTATGTTTAAGTCAGAATTGCAAGAACTAAACTTGCAACTGAAAAAAAAAAAAAATTGAAATTGCATTTTTATTTTGCAGTTTTGACTTCATAATTTGCAATTGTGAGTTTACATCTTACAATTCTGAAAAAAAGTCAGAATTGGGAGACAGGAATTTGCAATTGTGAGAAAAAAGTCAAAATTTCGTTTTTGTCTTGAAGTTCTGACTTCATTTCTCGCAATTCTGAAAAAAGGTCAGAACTGCAAGATATAAACTCACAATTCTAACTTTTTGTGAGTTTATATCTTGTATCTGTGACTTTTTGCGAGTAGTTTATATCTATTTATTTATATCTTATTATTAAGTCAGAATTGTGACTTGCAATTGTGAGAAAATATCTTTTTCCCCTCAGAATTGGACTTTATAATTCACATTTGTGAGTTTATATCTCACAATTCTCAGAAAAAAAATGTCAGAATTGCAAGATTTAAAGTCACAATTGTGAGAAAAGTCAGAATTGTGTTTTTATCTTGCAATTCTGACTTTATTTCCTGCAATGTTGTGAAAAGTCAGAAAAACTTTTTTCTCAGAATTGTGAGTTTATGTCTGCTTATTTATGTCCTAAAATTAAGTCAGAATTGTGAAATATGAACTCGCAATTCTGAGAACATATCAGTCTTTTTTCCCAACAGAATTGGGCTTTGTAACTCACATTTGCAGGTTTATATCTGAAAATTTGGAGAAAAAAGTCAAAACTGCGAGATATAAACTCGCAATTGTAAGAAAAAAAATTTAAATTGCATTTTTATCTTGCAGTTTTGACTTTAGAACTAGCAATTACGAATTTAAATCTTACAAATCTGAGAAAAAAAAGTAAAAACTGCAAGTTTGTATTACGCAATTGCAAGAAAAAAGAACTATGAGATAAAAAGTCAAAATTACCTTTTTTATTTTTTATTTAGTGGCGGAAACGATCTGCTCTTTTCCATACATTGAAAATAAATGGTGACCAGGGGCTGTCAAGCTAGTATTAAAAGTGCAATTGAATCATTATTCTATAAAAATTAGTTATTTAAAATCATAAAATTGAGACTGAATATTATGATAGTTTAAGTAATAATAATAACTGTATGGAGTGTTTTTAATGGGGTTTTTTTTTAGCAGTGGAAGTAAAAGTGAGGGTGAATAATTTTTGGGTGAACTCGTTTACAGGATACACTGTCTTTCTCTGATCTCTGAAGTGCTTAGTTCTTTGAACTTTTGTGTTTTAATTATGCCTTGTTTCTTCAGTACAACTCTTAATAGTCATTGATTCCTAAAAGCCGTCATGCTTTTCTTCTCATATTGACGTTTTAGATTGCCCTTTACATTTGGGAAGAAGGGAAAGGTCCCGCTTTGACTGCGGTGAATGAGTTTTGCTCAGAGCCACAGAGCTCGTCCTCAACAGGAGACTGTGCTACAACCGTCAACACCTACTCGTCTGCCTGTGTAAGTACTATATGAGCTAACGCACCTCCTACAATTGTTCTGAAAGATTTATACAAACTCTCAGCCATGTGAATTGATGAAATTATGATAGACCGTTCTGTTTAGACGAGACTGCCAAGAGAAAGTCAAGCCGTGTTAATATCTTGCAGTCAGTTGTCATTGCACTTCCCTGCTCTAATGCCCAAATAAATCACAGTCTTCAAACATGATCACCAAATTCCTGCTTGTGGCTTTTCGCATTTGCTGTTCTTTCTGAGTGCTAATCAAACGCCTGTGAATGAATATTCCTCAAAATAATCCACCTTTACAAAGTGTCCTTTCAGAGCTGACACACGGACATACTGTAATAACTTAATAGAAGTTCTACGACGTCTTAAAGTAAGAACAGGAGGTACTCTGGTTTTCACCCAAATACTGTGACGCCCAGGCTGGTAGCAGAAAAACGAACTGCTCAATGCAAGTCCCACTTGCATAAAGCAGTTTGTTGTGTGCTACAAACTGCAGTTGTGGCCTAATGGTTAGAGAGTCAGACTTGTTCGAGTCTCAGTACCAGCAGGAATTGTAAGTGGGGACACTGAATGAACAGCGCTTTCTTCCATCTTCAATACCCACGACTGAGGTCCCCTTGAGCAAGGCACTAAACCCCCAGTTGCTCCATGAGTGCTGTTCACTACTCACTGCTGTGTGTGTATGCTTGGAATGGGTTAAATGCAGAGCACAAATTCTGAGCATACGTCACATCATCTGTTATGTTTTTCTTAGGGAAAACCTGTGCAGGAGGAGGACATCTTTGTTGCTGTTAAAACATGTCAAAGATTTCATGGAGATAGAGGTGCGTCGAGTCAGCCCGTTCTTCAAAAACAAATAGACCATCATTTAATCATCATTGAATCAAACTTCAAACTTTATAGGGTGAAGTCTGTGTTGTTTATGTAACACAATGTGTAACATAAACTAATATTGATCAGTAGTTTCACAGAATGTATTAATGTTGTTTAGTGTTCATTTCTGCATGTAATAATACATTATAATATAGCTGCAAGCAGCGATTACCGGGGTTCAAGTGCCTAAGGCATTTAAGCACATAAGGAAAAAGACATTACATACTATTTAGCAAGGCTGTACCCACCTAAATCAATCCTTAAGAAAGTATTTTTGGCAAATCCAGGTAATTTACCATTGAAATATAATGTTATTTAACGTTTATGACGTTATAGTGCCAGCTGTGCTCCAATCCCCTTAAAACTTGGCATGCTTGTTTAGAATCACCTGTTGCATGTGCTCACCAGGTTTTGTAAAGTTAAGAGTTTTCCTTTAGGCTTTGTAGGATTTTGGGTAAATTTGGACAGGACCCTTTTCTACACAATGCCGTTATAGCTTCCCAAAGGGTAAATTTCAACATTTTTTAATTAAATAATAATAATAATATTATTATTGACATAGAGAGTCCAGAGAATTGTACTGCAGTGTTTGCAAAAGTAGGTTTTTAACACCTTCTCGACCATCTAACAAACAATTTGATTGACAGCAGTGGTTCTAACGCGGAAAATTTCGCGTATGAGTGAAAAAACGCACAACGTACAATTGTTTACACCCTTTAAAAATGAGCTGTCGCCCCCAGTGGCCGATTTCTTTCAAATTTCTCACAGTCCTTTGGGGCCATGAGTCGAACAGGCCCACCGAGTTTCATTCCGAACGGCCTCTTTTAACTTTGACTAATAGGTGCTCAAATGTCATCGGCCAATGATAAGCAAATTTTGAGATAAGCAAATGTCCTTATAGACATTTGTGGCTCTTTGGACCTAGACCGTGCACAGCGATTTTCATGTTGATGGGGCAAATGGTTGCACAGTTATAGCCATTTTTATGTTTTTTCCCTCTTATAGAGCCACCAAGTGGCCAAGTGTTCTGAGTTTGGCAAAGATAATTAATTCCGTTCAGGAATTGTGGGCATTTTACTAAAAGTGGCCCTCCCCCTTTCGTTTTGCCATCCCTTTGCGACGGTGAGTCGAAAGTTCAACCTTTTTTTTTAAAATATATTTATTGATATTCATTCTCCAGAGAACGCCACTCTCTAGCTAGATATTACGATTGATAAAGTTTTAAATATGGATATTTTTCTTACACAAATGTATCGATTTGCTTCAGAAGGTCTTTATTAACCCCCACTTTTTATGATGGATGGATGGATGCACTTTATTTTGCTTCAAAATCTCAACAGCCATTCACTGCCATTTAATATAACTCCGATCTTATTTGTCTGAAAGAAGATTGTCAAATACACATAGGCTGGCTCGAGGGTGAGTAAATCATGGGGTAATTTTTATTTTTGGGTGAGCCTTTAAGTTACACTAGATGCCATTTACAGAGAGAAATTTTCACATCTTACAAATATCTGTGACTGCATGTTTTATTTAACTTAAATTAGACTGAGTAGTAATGTGTTTAAGGTGGACTAGATCATTCGGACTTGATTACAAAGTGAAGCTCATGCAATTCAGCAAAGCTGAAAAGAGCCCATAAAATCATGCTTTGAGAGGATTACAGATAGAGAATAATATAAATGAATAATTACAGCTGACAGTCGCTTTGCATCTCTGCCCACACACAATGTCTGTAAGTGACAGTGAATTAATTTCATTGATTGTAGTCCAACAGAGTTCCATCATGGTAAAAACAAATCTCTCCCCGCTCCCCTTCTCTACTGTATAATAGGACAGGTATAAATGCTGTTTTATATTCCAGGAAAAATTCTATTTTGCAGCTGGTCAGGCATAATTGCACCGATTTGCATGATTATGTTTAAAGTTTGATTTTATAAACAGTCTCAGGGCAGCATTAAATGTTACAACATTTTGTGTGTGGTTAAAAAGATCATCAGTAACAGTGTAGGTAAAACAGCTGCAAATTTAAAACAGGAATATTTTTAGTTAAGTTAGTAACTTTATTGCTTGTCTTACTGCTATTTCAGATCTCAAGTAAATGTAATATTCTCTTGAACTGCATCTTCACAGTTCCTTTAGTTAAGCAGACATGGGAAAAAGACGCTGCCTCGTTGGAATACTACAGTGACATCACAGACCCATATATACCCACAATCCACTTGGGAGTCCCTAACACAGAGAGAGGTTTGTCTCTTCATTTTTTTATTCTGGGATGACAACAGGTTCAGTGTTGTGACCGTTTATCCATCATAATCTCAGAGGAACATGCAGCACTCCTCAATATAACGTTTCTAATCAATTACTGTGTTCCAACAAGCATCAGCTTGTCAAAATGAATTACAGTCTGAGCTCATACAAGGGATATGGCTGTAAAAAGAACCATTACAAGTGAGATTTTTTTTGAAAAAAGGAAGACATATATGTATTTTTGTCATAATGTCTATGACCTCTAAGAACGTGGCTCACATTGTCTCCACCTGCAAGCCAAAGAATTATAAAAGTACACAGACTCTGAAAATAAGCATTTAAATGGACTGATCATTCCCAAGTCAGCAAAATGTGCCATGGTGTCTTTTATGGAAAACAATTTTGTCAGAGAATTTGTTTTATTCATAGCCTGACTGCGGCAAGCCTAATGAATGAGGCATTGGTTGTTTCAAGTAGATTGACTTCAGTTTACCCCTCAGAGTAAATATTACTTTATCCTTGCTATTTTCCTCCACTGTTTACACACATTTTTTATTTTGACTGACAAATTTGCTGCAAAGACAGAAATAATAAAGCCTTCTTTGTAAAGACAGATGGACTGGGGGTGGATAGATGTTACATGTTACAAATTATATCATTAAAAAGTTTATAAATAGTTAGTTTTTCTAAGTTCTGAGTTTTTAGTGAGCAATCAGCATGGTGAAATGCATGTCTATAAATACATATTATGTAACGCATTACTTTTGAATTTCTAAGAAAATAGCTGAGTTACTTTTTCAAGTAAGTAACGCCAGTTACTATTTTCCCCATTTATTGATTGACAAGTCTCCTGTCGGGAAATTGGGAGTAAACATGATGTTACTGTATTCTAGACTAAATGTGAGCGTGCATTAATTCATCTCACTCACAAAAAATAGTATTCCTGAAGGGGGTTATTTTAATTATTTCAGCTATTCAGCTAAAATTTTTCGCTGTGGTGGAGCAGTTATGAAATACTGTTCTTTTAAATACTTTCCAGCATTTCAGAAATAAATATGCATGCAAATTACAGCGAAGTACAACAGTTACCGTACTGTGTTCTGCAGTTTTGAATCAGTTTTGACCTTTTTCCACCTGCAAAATTGAATCACACGACCCTTTGTCAAAAAACAGTAGGTAATTTGGCTGATGGTTTTTACGTGGGTGGTGAGAGATAAACATCGATATTCTGTATTCAGACAGCAATAAATCACCAACTACCCCCTGTAAATGATGAAAATAATTTACGTCAACCTGAGAAACAATTACCATCCGAATAGGGTTATGACTAATTTTACCGAGCTTTAATAGTTGATTCATAGATAAATAGTTGATTCATAGATAAAATAGATAAAAGTTAACTATTAAAAAGAAAAGCTGAGACATAAGTTCACAAATAAAACTTATTGTTTAAATTGTTAATGCCTTGAGTTATTACTTTGGAATTAATGTAAAATACTTAAAAACACTAACTTGATGAGATTCATACTTAGCTTTATTAAGTAGAACGTTGTTTACATTGTTAGATATAAAATATATCTTTTTTTGATAGTGTAAGTAATGTTCATTTAACCTAGAAAATGTGACTGGGACATGACTTTACACTGGACTCCTCATTTCAGAACACCACCGATAGATCTCCCCAAAATCCCCAGGGGCTACAAATCAATACAACTTCATATATCCAGTGTCGATCTCCAGGAAATTCGCTAATGATGAAAGAGCTGAAAATAGTCCCTGAGGACTCTCAGCACCTGTCCCCTAAATTAGACTTCTGCACCCTTCTTTGTCTCTCTCAGTTTCTTTTTGACTCTTCACCAGAATGGAGAGCTAAGGATCAGGGTGAGTGAGCAGTCTTTTCTTGGGTGTGTAATATGTGTGTATGTGTGTGTGCAGGAGAGCTCAGTCAGCTGTGCTGTAGTAATGCACTGGACAGACATTACTCCCACAGATCCAGAGAGTTGGTGTTCCGGAGCTTCTTTCAGTATGTTTTGTTCTATCCTCCTCCTGTCCGCTCCCCATCTCTCAGCCCATGTCTGGCTGACCTTTCCATTCGACTGTCATAGGAGAGCTTTTCTTTCATGGGTGCCGCAAAGCTTTTGTGGCACCTCTCGTTCCCTCTGTCACTCTGTTATACCACTCTTTCACTCATCCTCGCAGTGTCACAGAGCCGCTAGCAGAAGGAATTTTCTGCACTATCTCACCCCTGAGTTCTTGGATGAAAATCGTATATCCAGGCAATTTTTGCTGATATAGCTTGTCTTCTTACGTATCTACAATAATCAGAAGGCTAGGATTTATGAACCACGTTAAGTCTAATCCTTGTGGTTCCATTCAAACCTTGTAATGGACCACAGAAGTGTTATAATGTGCCTATGTAATGGCACAGTCAGCATGGTACGTTTCCAACCAACAATGGCAAGCAATTAATGGAATAACCTGTATTGATTTTTATAATCGACTTCATGTTCCAATGTATTCTTGTGCAGTTTTATCCTCACAGTAGGTATGAATGTGTTGGTGTTGATTATGTTTACAGTTGGAGTAATTAAGATGTTTTTGAAAGAAGTCTCTTAGGCTACGTTCACACTGCGAGCCTTAGCGCTCAATTCCAATCTGATTTTTTGTATAGCTGTTCACTTTTTTTTTTTTTTAAATGTGGCCAGTATCAGATTTCCAGTGTGAACCGATCATGGTTCTGAACTGACCAGTATGAGCAAAAGAACAGCACAAACAGGGTTGCCAGGTTTCACAACAAAATCCGCACAATAGCTTTTCAAAGCTGGTCTAGTCGCATTCTGGGGGGTTAATATAGCGTTAGTGGGGTCGATTCAACTTATGGAGTTTGGAAACAACCCGTGGCAATGGTGAAATAGTAGCCTAATTCTGCTGAAAACCTGTGGACTTGGCAACACCTTTGCAGCGTGCTGTCATACTGAAGTAAACACGGAGGACATAAAGTAAATATTTATGTGTTTATTTATCGTGCAATCTGTCACAGAAGCTAGTGAAATTATACACAGGCAATATGAAACATAAAGACAAGGATGTGACAGAAGAGAGCAGAGTTTTGAAACTTTTATGATACAAGCCCTCATGTTTTGCTTGTATATGGAGTTGTCACTTTCTGACTACCTTTCGCAATTGTCTTGATAACTTTAGGTATGTAAAATCTTTGAAGTGACTCCCATGAGCGCAGAATTGTGACGAATGTTGATCCAGAGTGATGTAAAAGTCCCATGAATTCTAATATGACTGTTCAGACTGCGGTCGCATTGCAAAACGTCTGACCTGTATTGGATTTAGTACCACTTATGGAAGTGGCACAAATCGTAAATGAAAAGATCAGATTCCATGCGTTTTTGTGCTGTTCACACTGTTCACACAACAGAGTCACATGTGAGCAAGAAATTCGGATTTGGCCACATTTGTCTGCAGTGTGAATGTAGCCTTATTTGATAAAAAAGACAGTACAGAAAATACAATGCAAACAATAGTTATGTGGTAGTAGTATTTAAATATAAAGATAAATAGCTATAAAAATAATGTGATATTATATTTAAAGTAAAATATATTTAAAATTAGTATTTAAAATAAATTCAATTTATTCCTGTGATGGCAAAGCTGAATTTTCAATAGTCTTCAGTGTCACATGATCCTTTAAAAATCATTCTAATATGCTGATTTGGTGCTCACTTATAAAGAATAATTAGTTCTGCTCAATTTTTAATAATATTTATTATAATCAGTGTTGAACACAATAACATTTTGAAGAAACAATATTACTCTTTTTACGGTATTTTTGACCAAATAAATGCAGTCTTGGTGAGCATAAGAAACTTCTTTCAAAAACATTGAAACAAATCAGAATTATTCCAAACTTTGAACCGGTGTTTTATTTAAAACACTAGTTTGTAGGGGTGCTCCGATTGATCGTCTACCGATCAATATTGGCCAATAATCGCTTGGGGATGTTTGCTCGGCGGTCTCTAAAAAGGCAGATGTCATAAACCAATCTAAAGCTGATGACGCGCCAGGTTTGATAGGACATGCAGCGGCACCGTCTCAGTCTCTCTTTGGCGCGGGTAAAACAATTACAATGCTGATATAATATATATAATTCATATTTCTTCATTAATAACTTATAAAGTAATTTGAAAACCTTATGTGAGCCGTAATTTCACAAACAGCGTGAGTGAATGACTGCGTGCTCTCTCTCTCAAAAGTGCGCTAATGGCTTCCAATCACCACATCGCGTCTGACTATAAGCGAGCTGCACAGTTGACACAGGAATTGTTACTTGCACGATAGATTCAGTGTCGCATCGTCACTGAAGTTTGTAAACTGCATTTCTTTTTAATTCTTTCCAGTGTTTAACCATTCAGAGCTCGTGCGCTCTCCTGGAGACTGGGCGCTCATGCACACTTGAAGCGTAAACACACAACGCCACCTTCACATACCTCCGTTTGCAGTGTGTATTTTTTTCGGCGCTCATGCTAACGGATAAAAGCGTTCAAGCTGTACACGGTTGCGGTCTGGCAGTGCGTTCCGGTGATTTAAAGTGACAGCGCATTGTTTGCGGTAAATATGAACAAGGATTGACACGAAAACGTCATAATTACACCATAAATGCATATCATTAAAGTCTACCATAAATGCATAGCATTAAAGTCTACTGTGTTTCACAGTCAACACATATGTGACCCTGGACCACAAAACCAGTCTTAAGTAGCTGGGGTATATTTGTAGCAATAGCCAAAAAACACTGTATGGGTCAAAATTATTGATTTTTCTTTTATGGCAAAAATCATTAGGATATTAAGTAAAGATCATGTTCCATGAAGATATTTTGTAAAATTCTTACTGTAAATATATGAAAATTTTTGATTAGTAAACATTGTTAAGAACTTTATTTGGACAACTTTAAAGGCAATTTTCTCAATATTTTGATTTGTTTACACCCTCAGATTCCAGGTTTTCAAATAGTTGTATCTCAACCAAATATTGTCCTATCATAACAAACCATACATCAATGGAAAGTCTATTTACTCAGCTTTCAGATGATGTATAAATCTCAATTTTTAAAAATTGACCCTTATGACCTTATGACTGGTTTTGTGATCCAGGGTCACATATGGGGTTTTGGCTAGGTTTAAAAGAAAAGAGCACTTTTAGATAAGGCAATAATAGATGGCACTCTTGGATGTAGGAAAACAAAATTCTTAATTTAGAATGTTTGTGAAAATGTAAGAAAAGTAGTTTAAATGTTGTACCACTTGCAAACTTAATATATAAATCTAAGTAAATGCAAAAGTAAAAATCACTGAATAATGTGTTGCTTATATTTATTGTGTTTAAACACATCTATGAAAGATTACTGTACTGCATTACTGTGCAGTGTAAAAAAAAATCACAATGCTGAAAAAGTATTTTCAATAACAATGTTTGGATTTGAAATCAAAATAATGGATAAATGTGTTTGTGGAAATCAGGCTTGTGCTGTGTGTAAGCTACTGTGCAATAATTGCACAATTCTAAAAACAAAAATGCACTGCATCATCAAACATTAGGGGAGATAAATATATATTTTTTAAAAAATGCTCCCCTCTCACAAAAAATAAAATAAAATAAAATAAACATCAGGCCCTGATTAAGTGTCTAAAAATCCTGACTAGAGTATAAATAATTCTACTTGATTAAAAGAAAGCTTTAAAAAGATTGTTATCGGTGATCAGATCGGCAGATACAGGAAGCACCTTTTATTTTTGAGCCAGGCTGATAAGGTCCGTGTAACTCTTCACAATTCAATTTTCAGAACATATGGTACAAATGCAAAAACGAAAAAATAAACCAAACATTTATTTTTTCATTTTTTTTTCAGTTACTTCATAAATTAATAATTGCCATTTTCACTCCTTTTTCAGTTTTTTCAGCTAGGTTGTGACTTCAGAAATGATCGTTTAAATAAATAAAATCTAAACGATTTTCAATTTTTCCCTTTTTTTTTTTTTAATCTAAACTATTTGCGCTGTGGGCTGTACCATTAGCGCAGGGGTGTGCGTTTTCGCAAACGCTTACCATGGCTTAATGTATCTAAAACAGTGACACTGGAGCAATTTAAACACTGTATTAACAATAAACACATAGACTACTATTGACAGAAAAATGGAAAATTTGAAAATTGTTCCTATTTTATTTATTCAAACGATCATTTGTGAAAAAAAAATAATAATAATGTTTAGTTTCATTTTTCCGTTTTTGCATTTGCACCATATGGTTTAAAGATAGAATTGTGACACTGACCCCATCCTACTTTTCCAATTGTTTCTGTGCCCCCTGGTGGTGGTTAAATACGGTTTTTGCAATAAGACAGGCCGCACAGTCTGTCTTCAGTCTGCTCAGAGTTCTTGGACAGAACATAAAGACACGTTGAGTTGAGTCTCATATCTGCTTCAATTAATTCAGCTGCTTTTTCTCTTCCTCATTATACCAACATATTACAGGAACATTGTCCAGAGTCCTGTCTACATTAGTTACAAACTGTGCTTGTATTTACAGGGCACTGTGCAAAAACATTTGCCATCCTGAGGAGGTTTGCGAGTGGGGTGGTAACACAAGCTCCTTGGTTGCTCATAGTGGATGATGACACATTGATCAGGTGAATGCCATTTCTTTACACCTGGTAAAAGACTATCCGCAGACCTGATTTACTACTAGATTACAAAAAAACCTTGCATTAAGATTACTTAACACACACTTAATTGGAAAATAAGTCTATCTCTTGCATGTCGTCTGCAGAATTATAATCTAGCAGTCTGCCCGAAACCTGAAAATCAAGTACGCCCACACGAAAATACTCTCATTGTGTGGCAGAGCACATAAGGTCATGATCCTGAAATCGGAGCAAGATTTGGATAAATTACACCCATAGATATTCTAGCTGATTCTATTCTATAATCAGGGCATTCAATGCCTGGCTTGTAAATCTCCAGTTGTGACCTTTTTTTCGAACAACAAAACCATGTGAATATTCCATTGTGAAATATGTGCCGTTTTATCTCTCAAGACACTCAGAGAGTGGGACAGATTTATCAGTCTTTAATACAGCATAAAACCTTCACGTTTAATTTTTTGTGATGGCGCATATCAGATCAGGCTGTATCTGTTTATTTATAAAACTATGTAGTGCGTTTAGTGTTAATAAATTGCATTGTGGTATTTCAGGATAAATGAATACATTTAAATGTCTTTAGAAATTTATCATGGTTGACAGTTTTACAGTCTTAATTTGAGATCATTAGCCTTGTAGGCACGGTCGTAAAAACTACAAGGTGCCTCTCAGTAAGAGAATTTAATACTGGCATTTCTACAAGTATCATCCCTACTGACAACAAAGCATCACATTGGCACTTGAGAACTATTTTATAAATCAAAAAAGACTTTCATCACTTTAAACAGGATAAAACTTGAAGGGAGATAACGTTGATGGATAACCTTGGTACACATTTTTAAGTCGTTAAGAATAAACTGTCAGCTGAAATGCATGTTTATTTTAATGTATTGTGTTTTCATCTGCCAATACAGCAGGAAAAGTTGGAAGCACAGGGCTGATGACAGGCCGAAAAGGTGGATAGTTAGAAAATGAATATAAATGAGTTGCAGGATTTTTGTTAATATTTTCATAAAATGTCTGTATTAACCCATGGAAAAAGTTGGCACCAGATCAGTTTTGATTAGTTTATGACACCAGTTTGATAAATTGACCCCGTGCATAGGGCTGTGCAAAAAATTGGATGCGATTATCATGCGCATCTTGTTAGTAATGCCGGTTCTGTGATTAGTCGTAAATCTTTATCACATGCTGTCAGATGGAGCAGCATTTACTACACAGAGCCATAGTTCACTGACAAGCTACGCAATATCGCATTCATTATCGGAGGTGATACATAACTACGGATCTGTGAAAAAAAAAATGCCGCTCCATCTGACAGCACGTGATAGAGATTTACGACTAATCACAGAACCAGCATTAGTGACAAGATGCGCATGATAATCGCATCCGATTTTTTGCACAGCCCTACCTGTGCATATTTGTCATGTAATGTACTGTATAACCATTGTCTTCCAGTCTACCCAGACTCCGGAGGCTGCTGAGCTGTTATGATCCAAAAGAAGTAGTGAGTGTTGGAGAACGTTACGGCTATGGGCTTCTCAGGGACGGCTACAGCTACATCACGGGAGGTGGAGGGTGAGTTACAGATAGTGTGCTTGGATATTACTATTGCCCATACTTAAGCGTATGGGTTTGTTCTAAACCTTTACCCCCAAATATTAAACCTAGGATATCTCACTCAAAAATTTAAATTGCCCCATTACTTACCCTCAAGCCATCCTAGGTCGACTATTAGTTGCACGTTTATTTTTTTATTTTTTTTTTTTTTGTGTGTGTTTTTTCGATTTTTCTTTGACAGGACAGTGGAGATATGACAGGAGGTGAGTGGGGAGAGAGAGGGTGGAATCAGGAAAGGTCCACTAGACGAGATTTGAACTCGGGACACCCAAGATGCAATTGCATCATATGTCAGTGCACTAGTTGCATGTATATTAATAAACCATATGTGACCGGGGACCACAAAACCAGTCATAAGTGTCAATTTCTCGAAATTGAGAT
This sequence comes from Labeo catla, assembly GCA_012976165.1. Lineage (NCBI taxonomy): Eukaryota > Metazoa > Chordata > Actinopteri > Cypriniformes > Cyprinidae > Labeo > Labeo catla. The sequence continues at coordinate 306,922 of VONZ01000568.1, read as the reverse complement.
TTTTACAATATCTGAAAGCTGAATAAATAAGCTTTCCGTTGATGTATGGTTTGTTAGGATAGGACAATGTTTAGTTGAGATACAACTATTAGAAAATCTGGAATCCGATGGTGCAAAAAAATCTAAATATTAAGAAATTGCCTTTAAAATTGTCCAAATGAAGTTCATAGCAATGCATATTACTAATCAAAAATTAGGTTTTGATATATTTACAGTGAGAAATTTACAAAATATCTTCATGCAACATGATCTTTACTTTATATTCTAATGATTTTTGGCATAAAAGAAAAATCGATAAATTTGACCCATCCAATGTATTTTTGGCTATTGCTACAAATGTACCCGTGCAACATAAGACTGGTTGTGTGGTCCAGGGTCACATATAAATCATAGTGCTTTTTTTTGTTTTCGCCTGAAGAGATGAAGTCGGCGACACTGACTCGTCATCTCCACAGTAGTGGATGTGCCTTTATGCATGTTTCATACGGATTACATAATCTGAGAATATGTTTTCTAATTGAATTTGTTCATTTAAAAGTAGACATTTCACAGAGGTTCGAAGTTCACAGAGACCAAGATGGCAGACAGCACATCCTGTTTGCTTTAATTATTTTACAAAAGCACAATGTTTCGTTGTTTTTGCACACAGAGTGCACACAAATAAACGTAGAGTCTTTACAGATTCGAAAGATGTATTACTTTTATCTGTACGACAGGAAATGACAGAGTATTTTAAGTGCAAGTGACCGTACCGGCGCCTCCATCTGTCATGCAATAAGCGCGCTACTGTTCATCTTACACACTCAGACACTTCAATAGCACACATTTTCTAGATTAACATTAGATTGAGCAGCCATGTAAAGTTACTACTACATACATCTTTCAAAAAGCCATGTATGAGGTCAATGAATGACAGGTAAGTGTTTGAACGTCCTGCCCGGTACTATTACCACACAGACCAGCCATTAACGATCTGTTTGTCATGGACTGCGTGACTTCGCCACTTCCTGTGGATTTTTTTTTCTGTGACTAAGCAACTAATTTACATTTTGGTCGACCAAGCCTCTTCTTGTTGACTAACGGTTAGTCGACTACTAGGGGGCAACCCTAATCAGAGTTATATTAAAAAATGTCCTGGCTTTTCCAAGCTTTATAATGGCAGTGAATGGGTGTTGAGATTTTGATGCAAACTAAAGTGCATCCATCCGTTCATAAAAAGTACTCCACATGGATCCAGGGGATTAATAAAGGCCTTCTGAAGTAAATCGATGCGTTTGTGTAAGAAAAATATCCATATTACTAACCTATAAAGCATAATCTTTAGCTTCCGCTAACTTACGTATGTACGTTCACAAGAGAGTGGCGTTCCAGCGGATGATGCAGGATATAGGTGCGGCCTGAGCTCCGGTGAGAATATGCTTGTCTTGCAAGAACTGAGTTTTGTTTACAGCAAAGGAAAATCTAATATATCGTAATCCTCTGACATTTTTATTTACAAATTCTTGTTTTGTACTTCTAATTCGTGACTGGTGTTTTGTTTTGCTCTCTCTTCTGTGCTTCCGTGTTCGTCACTTCTCACCAGAGGCCTTTATTAACCCCCCAGAGCTATGTGGAGTACTTTTTATAATGGATGGGTGCACTTTATTTTGCTTCAAAATCTCAACAGCCATTCACTGCCATTATAAAATTTGGAAGAGCCGGGACATTTTTTAATATAACTCTGATTGTATTCATCTGAAAGGAGAATGTCATATATACCTAGGATGGCTTGAGGGTGAGTAAATCATGGGGTAATTTTCATTTTTGGGTCTAACTATCCCTTTAAGTACATACTTCAGATGTCCTATTGACCAAACACCATTCAGTTGTTGGTTTAAGAGCGGTATAAAATAGTTTATACTGATCTGTTTGGTGTTGGAATCTTTTTGTTCTGATAGTATGCTGCTTAGTAACTGTTCTCAAGGGGTTTCTGCTTGCTTGTAGCATTCTAATTCGCAAACAGTGACCTCCCGTTGCAACGTGGGTATTTTGTTAAAGACACAGTGGTGTCGTGACTGTCACACAGGTGACTCACTCCCACTTGAGACTGGACATGTAACCTTGTCACATTGTTAGCTGTCCTGAATCATTATAGTATTCAGTATCTAATTTGTCTGTGTGAACCCAATGATGTACTGTAGAAAGTGTTCCATAGTGTGTTCCACTGTTTTATTCTATCTGTATTCATACAGGATAGTGTTCAGTAGAGTAGCGGTGCAGAATATTTTGGCAGGTGGCTGCGGCTGTCGCAGTTCGGATGCCCCTGATGACATGGTGTTGGGGATGTGTCTAACCACACTGGGACTCCCGGTCACACACAGCCCACTATTCCATCAGGTAACAAACACGCAAGCACACCCTCGAATGCCTTGTTGTCGTCTTCTCTGCCACTCTACACCAGCAAAAACACCAAGTAATGAGGCAGAGATTTATTTTTCATGTGTGCCATGATTTTGGCACCCGAGCAGAACAACAAATAAGCTGAAAACCTGTTCATAGGCAATCTTGTGTATATTTCACAGCCGAATTGAGGGCACAGGAAGACAGGTTCATTTATCTCTGGCTTGCAATCCCAAAACCCTGAGCCTCATTTATAATAAATTTGCCATTCGATCCTAAATTTCAAGGATTTGATTGTAAATTATGCAGTCAGTTGCTCATCCTCATGTTGTTCTAAACCCTAAACACCTTTTTTCTGAGAAATTCAATTAGTCACTGCATTTATTTGGTCAAATAAAGCATAAAAAATAATATTGCAAAATATGAATTTAAAATGACTGTTTTATATTTATATATATATATATATATATATATATATTATTGCGATGGACGAGATTAATCACTCATTACTCCAGAGGTCAGTGTCACATGATCCTTCAGAAATCATTTTAATGTGCTGATTTGGTGCTAACAAAAAAATGAAAAATAAATAAATTAATAAATCATAAAAATAATAATAATTTTATTATCACAGCTGAAAATAGCTGTGATAAATAGCTTTCTGTGATACATTTTATTCAAGAACCTTTGATAAATAGGAGAGCCAAAAGAGCATTTATTTGAAACTGATTATAATTATAATTATAATTTTGTAACAGTAAGTTTTAAGTGATATGTCAATAGAAATGTTAATGAATTTAAAGTATATTTAGTATGAAATAAATGTATTCAAAATAAATTATAGCATAGGTTTTTATTTTAACTAGGGTCTATTAAAAATTTAAAAAAGCTACTTTTTTTCCAAAAGAAGAATGAGATAATATAGGTTTCAAATAATATGAGGGTAAATAAATTATGACAGAATGTTAATTTCTGGGTTAATTTATCTTTAAAAGGCTAAGGAGTTCTTGAAATGTATGTTCCGAAAAATACAAAATTAATAAACGCAGGAGAAGACATAAAAAGTTAGAATTGATTAGAATGGAACATTTGGAAAATTATCATATTCATAATTAGGACAAGCTCATGCGCATCTATAAATGAGGTCCCATCTGTATACTGAGCTGTGCGAAACTGCTGGTGTAACCACATGCTTTTCTTTCTGACCAAAGGCCCGTCCACATGATTATGTGAAAGAGCTTCTGGCACGGCAGAACCCAATCTCTTTCCACAAACACTGGAACATCAACCCTGTGGCCGTCTACCAGCACTGGCTCGCAGAACCCAACCAGAAGAGACCACACTTGCTCACAAAGACCAGAGAGGAGCTGTAAATGAAGCTTATGGAGTGAGTGTATTTCAAAATTACAAAAACTCTTTTTTTTTCTGAAATATCACACATTACAGAAGTACATGCTTGAAGAAAAAGGCTTACCAAAACAAAGTTACTGGGTTGTCCTTTGTCCGTTTTCTGGGTTGGTAGATGCACTGGGGACCCGATTATAGATTTTCATTATTTGTCACCTTTAAGGTCATAAACTGTCTTATTCATAATGATGATGCTGTTATGAACGGAAGTTGTGGATTTAGATAAATTGGGTGCTTTCCAATACATTTTCTGTTTTACAGTGGTGTTAAACGGATGGTGTTTGATTTGATAATTGAAACTGAAGTGTAAAACTTGTTCAAATCTATTTGTACAATAAACATATAAATCACTTTGTCTGTTCTACAATAAATAAACCTGAGATATTCACGCATCATTTCCGATGTTATATATCACTGTTAAGCTCTATCTTTGGGTGTGTGTGAAGGCAGAGTGATTTAAGACCATTCAGACCACCATAAAACACAGAAATCTAGCTGTCAATACATGCACAGAAGAAGCTGAATCACATTTCACTCTTTCTGTGCATTTCACAAAACCTTGTTCTAATAAAAACTACTGAAATAAGAAAAGTTAAAGTTGAAAGTAAAAGTGACCTCATCTTGAAGAAGGTATTACTGTGACAGTTTAAATGGTTTATAAGCATGTTGCAATAAACAGGATGCCCAGGGACACAATATTCCATGCGTGGTTTAGAGAGTGGTCACATTTGATGCATTACAGATTCCATTTTGACAAATTAAGCATTTTGGGATTTTGTTTTTGTGGTTTTGTGCTTTCAGTTCTGTTTCGCATTTCCTTTAAATATGAAACTTGTGTAATAGTAAGCGAATGTTTTATCAGTTAAAGCACCAAATGGACATTCATAAATAACTGGTTGTAATATTTTTTGTTTTCAAACAGGCCTCCTGAACACTTCTACTGTCTTCAGTTAGTTGTTACAAGCACATAGTCCTGCCCCAAACTCAGGTTTGTTCCACAGAACTACTTTTGTGAGGAAAAATCAGCCTATGAGTTTTTTTTTTTTAAATAGCTGTCTCTACATATTAAAATGAAATAGGAGAAAGTATTTAAACATCAAAACATGACAGAAAAATACCTTTTTAGACTTAATTGACCCTTCCACAAATTAAGGCCTTAACAAGGTCTGACATTGGAGCAGAAAGTCTTTATAAAGTTATGACATTAAATGTTATATCCACTACACATATAAATATCTTTCTCAGTGTTTTTGACTTGTTTTCAATACAAATATTTCAATATCCTTAAAACAAGGTATATTCACGTGATAGAAATTAGGGAAAAAAAGAAAATACTTCATATCTTATGTCATTTTACTTCTCAATGAAATGTACAAAAATGAGGAAAAACATCATTTTCTTCTTTTATTTATGGTTATGGTTATTTCTGTATATTAGGGAGTGGGGACAGAGATAAGCATCTTTTTTTTTGATGAATGAATGAAAAGGTAATATTGATCAGTTGGAAGTTGTATTTGTATACTTTGAAGTGTTGCTAATACAACTTATTGTCTGATCCATTTACAGTTGAAGTCAAAAATCCACATACGCCTTGCAGAATCTGCAAAATGTTAATTATTTTACCAAAATAAGAGGGATCATACAAAATGCATGTTATTTTTTTATTTAATACTGACCTGAGTAAAATATTTCACATAAAAGATGTTTGCATATACATTGTCCATGAGAGAAATAATAGTTGAATTTATAAAAATGACCCTGTTCAAAAGTTTACATACACTTCTATTCTATTAAGAATGATCCACAACTGTTTTTGTTTGTTTGTTTGTTTAGTGATAGTTGTTCATGAGTCCCTTGTTTGTCCTGAACAGTTAATCTGCCTGCTGTTCTTCAGAGAAATCATTCAGGTCCCACAAATTGTATTTGAACCCTTTCCAACAATGACTGTATGATTTTGAGATCCATCTTTATGCAGCTATGACAGAAGGTTCAAATGCTCACTGATGCTTCTGAAGGAAAAACAATACATTAAGAGCCAGAGGTGTAAACTTCTGAGCAGAATGAAGAGTCATTTTTTTATTTTTCCTAAGTATCAATTTTTTTTTTCATTTAGTACTGCCCTTCAGAAGTTACAGAAGATACTTACATGTTTCCCAGAAGACAAAATAAGTCAAATTTACTCTTGAAAGAAGAGTCACTCCCCGGCTCTTAATTCACTGGGTTTCCTTCTGGAGCATCAGTGAGCGTTTGAACCTACAGTCATACAGTCATAGTTGAAAAGGGTTCAAATACACAAAAATGCTGAAAAGCCAAAAAATTTGTGGGACTGAAGCAATTTTCTGAAGAACAGCAGGCAGTTTAGCTGTTCAGGACAAACAAGGGACTCATGAACAACGATCACTAAACACAGCTGTGGATCATTCAGGTAACAACACAGTATTAAGAATCAAGTGTCTGTACATTTTTGAGCAGGGTCATTTTTATAAATTCTTATAAACTATTATTTTCTCTTGTGGACTATATGCAAATGTCTTTTGTGTGAAATATCTTATTCAGGTCAGTATTAAATAAAAAAATAACATGCATTTTGTATGATCCCTCTTGTTTTGGTAAAATAATTAACATTTTGCAGATTCTGCAAGTGTATGTAAACTTTTGAGTTCAGCTGTATATTTTGAGAAGATACAGTACTGATGGATTTCCTTCCTTTTATTCCTTACATTTTATTTACTTATTTAAAAAAGTCTTACATTTACCATTAGAAAATCTGCAGAAACCCTGTGTACACAGGACTTTCGGCAAGTATTTCGGGTGTACAGAATCAGTGCTTTCAATTCTGTGCTTTCAACAGTAAATTACTTTAATAACTTCCTTATTCTGAACACTTGGAAAATACATGCTTTTCTTTATGATTTAGATTTTCCAGTATTAAACTTAAGGACTTGTACCGTCTAAACGTAAGGAAAAACACTGTTAAGAGTTGACTTTCTATTCGCTTGTGGTATGCTTTATTTATAGCTTCTGCCTTGCAATATTTCACTCAAGAGCACACACCGACAGGGTCAAAAGTATGGCCAATGGTTCAATTCCTGTTTGTGTAGGAATTAATCTTGCGTGTTGTCCGGCCACCCTTTTTACCTTTTTCATATCACTGGCTAAGCTGCTGGAGGATAACATAGAATTTCATCCCAGAACGTACTCAGGCATGTTAAGGCTAAATCCTGAACTTTCCACTTGGGCTAAATAAGACATCTTAGCTCAAAGATCATCATTTGGCTGGTCATGGCGAATTTCTCAATATAAAGAATAGTCCTTATTGCCTTTCCAGTGCCAGCTTATTGACAGCAGAACAACTGAGCAATGAAATAGAACAGCAACCTTGGAACAATGAAGAGAAGAATTTAGTGAACTTTCAAAGCCCCATGGAAATTAGGGAGAACAACAAGAAATAGATAACACCTCAGTTAAATGCTTAAAACCCTTAAGGTGCATTTATTATTTCGGCATATTTTTTTCTGGTTAGAAATGGGATAAAATGTATTATAGTTAAAACATGATGTATTTTCCACCTGGACTTCTAACAAGCTCTGGAGTGGAGACATGAGTTCTAGCGAGCTAAGTCTTCTGTCTACATAGGATTTTTCTTAAGGTTTTTGAGGAAAACATTCCAGGATTTTTCTCCATATAGCGGTTTTAATGCCGCTTCAAAGGGCTCTACACAATCCCACCCGAGGAATAAGGGTATTATCTAGTGAAACAATCGGTCCTTTTCTAAAAAAAAAAATTAAAAATTTTAATCACAAATGCTTGTCTGTGATGTGCATCTGCAACTTCACACATTACGTAATCACATTGGAAAGGTCACGTGTGGTTAATTCTCATCTTATTTTCTCCTACAACTTCAAAATCGTCTGACATCGTTGCTTTACCTTTTTTTTTTGTGAGGGGCATTTGACTTTCTTTGCACGTTCGCTTTGTAAACACTTGGAGGCAGAACTTCTGGCTACATCACAGGTGAACTTTCCAGCATGACTAGGTCAAGCTAGTGCAAGACGAGCATTTGTGGTTAAAAAAAAAAAAATTCAATTCATTTATTTTTTAGAAAATGACAGATCATTTTGCTAGATAAGACCCTTCTTCCTCAGCTGGGATTGTGTAGAGCCCTTTGAAGCTGCATTGAAACTGCAATTTGGACCTTCAACCCATTGGTTCGCATTGAGGTCCACTATATGGAGAAAAATCCTGGATGCTTCAATATCTTTTCAACTTAAAAGCCATCAACATCTTGGATGACATGGAGGAGTAAATCGGGATTTTTCTTTCTGGAATTCTGGAGGTGAATGATTCCGTTAAGCCGTAAAAACTTAATGCTGCAGAAAGTAAGTGTCAAACATTAGAGTTATGTATTATTTTTAAATTTGATTCATTCAAGGATCTGTCTGTCATTCATTCACTTATTTATATCCCCACCAACCTCAACTATGTTATTGCGAGGAGGTCTGCGAGCCATCTGTGTTTTTTTGCGAAATGTGCTAAATTGTTAAGGGATAGCCAGTGTTTTCTTCTGGAGAAGGGAAATTCAAACCATTGTGATTTTTTCCCTCCCCTGAAGACTTTGCTCCGATAACTTGGCAGCATTTGATAGGATTCAGCTGGCAGCATTGTGACTCTTTAGAAGCACTCTTGTTTATCCCAACAAGTCTCCATTTGTTTGATTGAGGTTTGAGATTTCTCTTCTTTTGAAAGTAGAATGTCCTTGTACATTGTTGTACCCATTGCTGGATGATGTATACAAGCGTCCATCTTGAAATCTAGACGAGTATAGCATTTCTTTTCGGGAATAGCAAATTCTAAATCACTTACTGTTGATATGGTGGTTCAGTGGAACCAGGAAAAGAAGCTCAAAGAAGCTTAAAGAAAATAGGATGTTTTGGGCGTCATTCAGGATTTGATATTATATGTGTAAATTGTCTTAGAGCAGGAAAGCAAAAATGACAACATTTCTAATAAGAAAAACTCCCAGAACTGCACTCTTGATGAGATGCTTGATTTAATTCAAATGGCTCCTTGGGGTTTTGCCAAAGTTTTCCAACTTTCCGTATTTCTCTCTTGCTGTCTATAGGATAATACTATAATTTTCCAACTAGAGTAGAAAAAATACTCTCATGAGTAGAACGCCTTAGGATTCAGCTGTTTTAACTTCTCTTAATTGAATCAGTCCCATCATTTAAAAAGCAAATCTTTTCATGTGTTTTTATTTGATTTCAGTGCCTTTTTAAATTCGCTAAATGACCATACATGACTGATTAAACTCAATGGAAGTGGAACACATAAAATGATTTGTAATTCTTTTTTGGAGTAATATATTTAAAATTATTTCTTGCTTTAGAAGTTCTTTTCAAATAATCGGTAATGCCTCTAGTTAAACCGTGACCAATGAAGCGATGCTCTCGCTTATTGTAGCACCCTGTGCTAATGTAGTTTTATGCCTTACTTTCTTCATCCACTTATTTATAAAACTATAATTTATGACTAGAATAGAAAGCAGCAAGGAGACAGCAAATGGCTTTGTGCTATCTTTAAATGTAAGTAATGTTATCTTCACAAGATAATCGATTTGCTCCCTAAAGTTGAAGAAGGAACACAAGCCTTTAATTTCAGAGGGTCCGTTATCAGACAGTTCAATACTGGAATTAATTTAATCTTAAATCGACTGATTCTCTGCTGACTTTGTGCGTTTTCTAAGAGAACGTCTTGAAAAGGCATACAACGATGCGTCATTTAAAACTGCAGCAGTTATTCAAAACCTCATTAGGACTGGAATGGCTTACAATGCTTATACCTCAGAGATGTCAACAATCTCATATTGATTTTTGACTTTGGATGTGAGTGGAATCTCATCTTCCTCTATCCTGTAATTCGGAGACTTGACATCAAAGCCTTTGATTCACTTCCCTCCTCTGTGATGTTTCTCAGCCAGCTTGATTCAAATGTCACTTTGCAGGTGACATTAGTGAAGCATTTCCACCCTATTAGAAGAAACGCATGTAAGGATATTCCTGCTGTGATCTCACTGCACAAGATCTAAAAAGTTATTTCCAGCAATGCTAATGATTCTTTCAAAAACAAAAAAACGGTGCTTTTCTACTCAAGTATCATACTGCTGTAAGACGAAGAGCCTGGCTCATGGCTGGAAGCTTATAGTGGATTTTATGGTGGAGATGCCGGTTTCATGTCTTCAAGTCACTGTTATGCTTTCTCAGCTCTCTTTCAAGCTGTTGTTAATATGCAAATAGTCAATATTTGTTATATGCAAGATGGTTGAGATGTAGGATGCATTAACGGATTTTATATGCCCACTGGTGTAATGCTTATTCCCTCTGTGCTCAAACATGGGACAAGTTAAAGGGCAAGACACTCCTAACCGATAATGCTAAAGCACACAGTGTTTAAACTCAAGGGTTCTGTAAAGCAGGCCCTAATGCATATGCTAATGCTCTTCATTAAGACATAATAATAAATGGCATTTAATGGGATGCTATAAAAATGCTTAGGACTGACAAAGGTGAAATCTCATTATAAGCTTTTAATGGGGATTTTTATTGAGTTGGACTGCTAAATAGCTATCAGTCCAACTCAGTGTTCACTAGACTAGATTAAACCAGTCGAAACTGTTCAAGTTCGATGCCGGTTCAATTCTGGATGAGCGTTTCATACATTTTTTGTTTCAGTGCTATCACTTACAGTTACAGACACTTACAGTTAAAGGGGTAGTACACCCAAAAATAAAATTACCGTATGATTTACTCACCCTCAAGCCATTCTAGGTGTATATGACTATATTCTTTCAGACAAATGCAGTCAGAGTTATATTAAAAAATGTCCTGCCTCGTCCAAGCTTTATAATGGCGGTGAGTGGGTGTTGAGATTTTGAAATCCAATAAAGTGCATCCAACCATCATAAAAAGTATTCCAAACGGCTTATTATTAACTTTATTAACCCCATGGGCCATGTGGATCACTTTTTATGATGGATGGATGGAAATCTGAACAGCCATTCACTGCCATTATAAAGCTTAGAATAGCCAGGACATTTTTTTAATATAGCTCAGTTTGTGTTCGTCTGAAAGAAGAAAGTCATAAACTGTGGCTTGAGGGTGAGCAAATCATGGGGTAATTTTCGTTTTTGGCTAAACTATCCCTTTAATTGAAATATAACAACATACAATTTCAAATATGATTTAAATCCACTATTTTTAAAAACTGTTAATTTATGTGGTCTGACACATATTCGCAACATTGAAATTGTTCACTACAGGGATTAAAGGCGTTCACTTTCAGAACAAAAATTCACAGATAATTTACTCACCCCCTTGCCATCCAAGATTTTCATGTCTTTCTTTCTTCAGTCGTAAAGAAATAGTTTCTTGAGAAAAACATTTCAGGAATGTTCTCCATATAGTGGACTTTTATGGTGCCCGCGAGTGTGAACTTCCAAAATGCAATTTAAATGCAGCTTCAAGGGGCTCTAAAATGATCTTGCGAAACGATCGGTCATTTTCTAAAAAAAATGTACAATTTATATACTTTTTTTTGCCGCAAATGCTTGTCTTGTCTAGCTCTGCGATGTGCATGTACACTCTGTGAAATCCAGGTCAATACAGTTAGGTTATGTCAAAAAAAACCTCCTGTCTCATTTTCTCCTCCAACTTCAAAATCACTCTACATGGCTGTTTTGTGTTTTTTGTGTGTGTGTGTAGGATTTTTTACCTTCTTTGCACGTTCACTTTGTAAACACTGGTTTGGTATTTCTGCAGCGATGTAGGACGATTTTGAAGTTGTAGGTGAAATTGAGATGGGAGTTTTTCAACCTATCCTAACTGCAGTGAACCTGATTACACAGAGTATGCATGCACATCACAGAGCTAGACAAGATGAGCACTTGAGGTTAAAAAGTATATAAACTGTATTTTTAGAAAATAACCGATTGTTTTGCTAGATAAGACCCTTCTTCCTCAGCTGGGATCATTTAGAGCCCTTTGAAGCTGCATTTAAACTGCACTTTGGAAGTTCAAACTCACGTGCACCCAGTGTTGGGGGTAACACATTACAAGTAACATGAGTTACGTAATCAGATTACTTTTTTCAAGTAACTAGTAAAGTAACGCATTACTTTTCTTTTTAATTTACAAGAAAATGTCTGAGACTTTTTTCAAAAAAGTAACGGCAGTTACTTTGTTTTCCCATTTATTGACTGACAAGTGTTCTGTCTCCATGTTGAAAGAAATTGGAAATGCAGGGGCATTGTGTATGCTGTGTATAAATGCTGTTACTGTAGTTCTAGACTAAACGTGAACATGCATTAATTCATCTCACTCAGAAAAAAATAGACTCAGTACTCATCAAAATGAATTAAAACAGAGAAATCCAAACTCAGAACATGATGCAAACCTGCAACAATATGTTAAATAACACACATTTGATTAACCAATGTCTTTGCTAGTGACCTTTGATGATCCAAGTTAACCATATTAATAAGCAAAAGTGTCTTTAAATAAACTAACATTTGTGCTTATTGTTTTTTATTGCTGAAGAGTGTTGAACCTTCTTCTCCTGCATTCTACTGTACAGATGTGAATTTATTTTTCCTTCAGCCTGAGGCTTATTCATTTCACTTTTTGGTGTGAAAGCCAGGGCTTTTTCATTTGCTATAAATAGAACTATTTATATTAAAATAAAACAAGCAAGCCCTGCATTACTTTTAAAAGTAACTTTCCCCAACACTGGCTCTCAAAGTAGTCCTTGGCGGTTTGACCAAAAATCTGCGTTTTCACAGTTTATCACATTATTTTTTTTCCATGACCGTGGTAAAATGAATCAGAATGCATGAAACAGTTGCAGAACCACTGCACATGAGCAGTTTTTGATGTAAACTGGATCGTACCATTTCAAAATTTAAAGCAAAAACCAAATGGTCTGACCTTAGCTTTGTGAAATTATAATACATAAAACGAAACAAAAACAGCAGACAGGCTGAATGAGACGCAAATTCACTTTCTGACAGCAGGTGGCGCCTATGGAACAGCAGCAATATAGAGTTTCCTTGGTTGCTGCTGTAAACAAAACAAAGCTGCGCTTTTGCAGTCTTTACATAGAAAAACAATGGAAAAGTAGCTCATTTTACTCTTTTACTCATTTTAGTCTCTAGTCTTTTAGATTTTTAAAATAGTTTTTGTCATTCAAAATGAGTTTTTGTTTCGGTATTGTCTCGTTTTCATCTGTGAAAAAATGTTGATGAAAATTATGACGAGAATTATTAACGAAATTAACACTGTGTGCCTGCTACAATATTTTCTCCTCTATGCGTTTATCTTCAGTGTCTCTGGCCTCTATTAACGCAGTTTACAGTTGCTTTATTTGCCCACTAAAGAATTAATTGTTTGTTATTGATAGTTCTAAAAGTTCTCCAACCATTAGTCAGTAGTGTATGCATGTAAGTTTAGCATTTAGTTTTTATCTCGCAGTTCTGACTTTTTCTTTGAGAACTTTGAGATATAAACTCGCAATCGTGAGTTGTAAAGTCCAGTTCTGAGGAGAAAAAAGACTGATATGTTCACAGAATTGCGAGTTAATATCTTACAGTTCTGACTTCGTTTCTCAGAACTGCAAGTTTATATATTGGAATTATGACTTATATCACGCAATTGCACCTTATTTCTCGCAATTTAGAGTTTATATCCCGCAAATGTGACTTTATAACTCGCGATTGTGTGTTTATATCTCACAGTTCTGAGAAAAAAAGTCAGAATTGCGAGATGTAAATGCGAAATTGCGAGAAAAAGTCAGAATTGTGAGATGAAAAGTCGCAATTACCTTGTAATGTAATTCAAATTCTCGATTTTCATTTCGATTTTTCATAAATGAAAATTCTGTCATCATTTACTCACCCTCATGTCATTCCAAGACCTGTTTGAAATTCTTCCTTTCACAGAACACACACATAAAAGATAAAATGATAAATCTTTCAGTGTTTTTGGTCCCCACAGTAAAAGCCATCACGGTCTAATTGGCATTCTGTGGATGGTAAGAGTTGAAAAAATCTTTAATATATCTTCTTTTGTGTTCCCCAGAAGCAAGAAAACTATACAGAGTGACATGATGTAAGAAAATGAAGAAAAGTTTTGGAGTGAGCATGAGCTTAATAGCAAAAATTGATTTTCTCGGGTGGAACTGTGTGATACTTAAGAAGCACAAAGTGAACAAAAGCTTGACCTGCGAAGGGACAAAGGTCTTTCTTGTGGCTGTTCTGTTTTACTGTGAAGATTCAACACTACACTGTAAAAAAAAATTCCATAAAAACACGGAAAAAGTACTGGCAGCTCATTACCTGGACTTTGTACCGTAAATTTACAGTCTGTTAATTTACAGTCTGCCACCGGTAAAAAAACAGGACTTTTTCTGTTTTAATGGTATATTTATATATTTATATATACAAAGCAAATAAATCCAGCACAATATACAAATTGAACATGGTTTATTTTTACTTCATGTAAACATTCTTAAAAGTGCATTCAATCGCTTTTGTTTGCCTTAAGTGGGTTAGGACTAAACAACATCAAATACTCAATTCATTTAACAATGTGTCAACTCAGGCAAAATGGCTGTATTGTAAAAGACAGTTTAGCTTTAAACAGTAACGGACAGAATTTAAAAAAAAAAAAAAGAAAACATGAGCATCTGTACAATACAGGTGTTGTACTAAAAAGTGGTCACAAAATTTAAACTTCAAACTTTTTTTTCTTATAAGAGAAAACAATTTTGTTTAGAGGGATAGTTCACACAAAAATGTGAATTCAGTCAATTACTCATACCATTCCAAACCCATTAGACTTTCATTCATTTTTAGAACACAAATTAAGAGTATTTTTAGTTAAATCTGGGCACTTTCTGTCCCTCTATTGATTGTCTATGCAACTACCATTTTCAAGGTCCAGAATGGTATAAAGTATGTGACTCCAGTGGCTTGACAACAGAATTTTGAAGTTCATTATAACAGAAATATCATAGAAGTGATGCAGTTCATTATAGGGGATGTATTATTTACTATTTAACTGCATGTTTAATGCAAGTGCCATTTTTTTTCAATTTAAAAACTCAAATATTACATGGAATTTTTAAATTGTTCATGCAAGAGTCTTGGAGGAATGTGTAGCCACTTGGTTGCCTTCATCTCAAACCACGTTCAGGATTTCTTCACAGGAAAATTCTGAAAGAAATGGATATGACAAAAAAATGAAATTAATTAAACTGAACTACAGAGTAATATGCAGGTTGGAGTGGAAAAGCAGTCATACAGTATTTTAAGTTCATTAAATCAACTGCAATCCATAATACTTTCTAATTGTTTACACATTGCTTAACTTACATTTCCAATAGTCTCCATTTGCATCGGTCATATGAGCTTGTCAAATCAACTATGTCCTAAAATGTACTTCATTATTTTCAACTAAATAAACAGCAACACGTCCAAATGCTTCATACACTTTTTATAACATACGTGTTGCTTACATCTGTATGAACTCCAGAGTAAG
Source organism: Labeo catla (assembly GCA_012976165.1). NCBI lineage: Eukaryota > Metazoa > Chordata > Actinopteri > Cypriniformes > Cyprinidae > Labeo > Labeo catla. The sequence continues at coordinate 291,545 of VONZ01000568.1, read as the reverse complement.
TGCCGCCTCCTCTGGGTATTTTGTAGCTCACAACCACAACAGGAAAGATGATTTGTTCATTAACTTCTCAAACGACAGCAATCTTGAACTGCCCATCACCTTAAACAAAAAAAAAAACATTACAAAATGACCATATACATAACGACAAGCATCTCTGAACACCTTTGAAGGCGTGTTCAGCAAACAACTTCACATTGTTGTAAAATTCAACAGAATAAATGACTCAACGACTCAATTTCTTTTCAATATTGAACACTAATGTTAAATTAAATAGAATACAAACCCACCTGGTTGCCTTCATCTCAACCCTCATTTAGGATTTCTTCACAGGAAAACTAAAAGAAATGGATAATGATAAAAATGAAATGAATGAAACTGAACTACAGAGTAACATGCAGGTTGGAGATGGAAAATCAATCATACAGTATTTTAAGTTCATTAAATTAACTGCTAACCCTAATACTTGTCAATTAAAATATTTATTTATAAATTGCTTAACTTACATTTCCAATAGTATACGGAAAAACACCTGTAAAAACCAAAAACGGAAAATTTCCTGTAATTATTAGGGTATATTGTACTGTATTTTTACGGATTTTTTTTACAGTGTAGGATTAGTCTGAAAGATAGAAGTCCCCCAGTCGTAGAGCTTCTTCATTTAAGTGGCTGAGTAACGTCAGCCGATGGGCTTCCGAGACAACAACCTTCTGCCATTCTCTGAGGCAGGCTGCCAGATAATGAGTGGTAGGGGATATAGCTTGGATGAGTAAAGCTTTTTCATTTCTGTTGGGAGTGGAGATAACCACATCCGTATCTGTGCTTTACGGAGCTCAATGATTCTTCACAGGTTATTACCGCCAACAGTTCTGCCAGATCAGCGATAGGCATGATCGAGAACAACACTGTCACAGTGATTCATTAAAGCAGAGCATGAATCCAAGCAATGAACAATGTCCACTTAAGTACAATGAAATGACCGAAAGGGTGTGATTGTCCACTTGTGCACACATTTTCATATGACATTTTCATCCGACAAACAATGCTGCGTCACTCACTCTTTCTCATTCATCCTTTCTCTCCATCTTTTTATTAAACCCTGATGAGACTCCCTTTCCAGCTGCTAGACCATGAATAACATCTATTTGTGAATGTGCATGGTGATAATCCATTACAGATGCCGTGGTCTGGTCCTCTGTTAAAGTTAATTTGGTTCTTTTCAGTTTATATGCTAATAAGAGTAACGGAGGCGCTGAGGTGACTTTAAATTCTGTTGTTTTCATTCGTCTTTCATACTCAGTTTTAAAAGAGGGATAAAAATAAGATGCGGTAAATGGTAAAGTTACGCTAAAAGCTATGCTGATGACATATGATGCGTTTAATAATCCCATTCACTAATTCCCTCAAAAGCAGATGTAATTAAGCCTGCAAGCATTGTTGACGAGAATGCAATATTTTAGGTCTGTAATACCTGGAAAAGCTTTTAGTGTCCATTATTATCCTCATTTATCTCTGGATTGCCCGGTGCTTTGAATATCTTCGTTCATGGTTCTCAATTTCGGTTCTGTCAGTTTTTGATTTAATCAATGTGACTAATCACTCTTTTATTTCCCGTTCACTCTTTTGACCCATTCATTAATGATAACGGAACACTGGCTGGCAGGCAATCACCAGGTGTGTTTTCTGACTTGCATGCTCCATGGTGCATCAATTGGTCGAACTCTTGGCTCTGTAACTCCAGTGTGGATTAATTAAATCCTGCACAGGCTAAATAATCCAGTGAGGCTGGATGGCTTCTGCAACCAAAGCTTCCTTTTTCCAACATGTGGAAATAAATATTGAGTAAATCCCAACTACAAACGACTCCATTACTATTTAAATGGTTGCCATGAGACCTCTAACTAAAATAACCCAACGATGTTTTAAATAACATTATGAGCTAATATGTAGCCTGTTGGTTTTATACTGTAATGGAATGTTATGTTTGTCTCCAGGCTGGGAAACCAAGACCGGCTTGGGCTGGCTTCAGGGTAGTTGTTTTTGCTTGCAGCATATTAAAGCGAAAGGTAGCGTTAAAAAAAAGTGATACATGGAAACAGTCTATCTGCAGGAGCTTCAGTTAGACTTGGCACACACCAGTAGTCAAAGTGAAACTGGTCCTTACTGCCTGAAGCCCAACAACCACCCTGCTGTTTCTCTTTTATGTAGCATGTATTGTTCCTCACTGATAAAAATAACATTTAAAACGGAGCTATGTAAAGATATTCGCTGATGACTGGCTTAATCTCGAGATGAATGTTTTATAAGAAGAACTACTGCATCATCATAATGCAAAAAAAAAAAAAAAAGAACATATATAGGCACATATATATATATTTAGCTTTAGGGAAACTCATTTAAAAAATATTTTTCTTGTTATTATTATTTTTAATGCAGCCCTTTTTGAGCTGTAACATTTATTTTGTCAAAAAAAAAAAATCCAACTCCAAGGCTGGAGTTGGTTTAGCCAGTACTGAAAGACTCTGAAGTTAGCAGCCCAGTAGTAGTACTGAAAGTTGGGCAAGGCCATACCTCCAAGAGACTTAGGACGTTGAAGAAGTGATTTACGAATTCTAGCAGTCTTTTTATTCCATATAAACTCTGTAACTAATCCATCAAGTCTTCGAAAAAAGAACTGAGGGAGAAAAACGGGGATACGCTGAAACAATAAGAGAATTTTGGGAGGGTATTCATTTTTACAGTATTAATTGTGCCAGGTAAGGATAAAGGAAGCACTGACCATCTCTCAAAGTCTTTCTGAAATTGGGACAGTATATTATCAAAGTTAAAATTCAAGAGATCCTGAAATCTATTGGTTATCCAAACCCCAAGTTATTTAAATTAACCCTGTGCCATTTTAAATGGCAAAGTGTGTAAGGGATATTTTGTGGCAGCTGAATTTAGTGGGAAAAATTCACTTTTGGCTAGATTTAGTTTATATCCCGAAATAGAGCCAAAAGATTGCAAAATATTAATAACCGCAGGAACTGATACAGTAAAATCTGAAATATAAAGAAGATCGGCTGCGTGCAGCGAGACCCTCTGCTCTATACCTATTCTTGTTATTCCTTTTATTAATGGGTTAACTTTCAAAGCAGCGGAAAGAGGGTCGATGGCAATAGCAAAAAGAAGTGGGCTCAAGGGGCATCCCTGACGATTGGATCTATGGAGGCTGAAGTATTCAGAACGAGTATTATTAGTTCTGACTGAGGCTTGGGGAGCAGAATACAGCAGTTTAACCCATTAAATGAATCTTTCACCAAAACCAACTTTCTTTAAAGTGTAAAAAAGGTATCCCCATTCTACCCAGTCAACTGCTTTCTCAGCATCTAATAATATTACAGCTTCCGGGGTAGAGGGGGAAGAACGATTATACAGCACATTACATAATCGTCTAATATTAAAAAAAAGAATGTCTCTTTATAAAACCAGTCTGATCTGGAGATATAACTGATTGCAATATAGATTTCAGTCGCATTGATAATAGTTTTGATAACAACTTAAAGTCGACATTAAGTAAACTGACAGGCCTATATGAGGAACATTCCAGAGGGTCTTTATTCTTTTTTAGGATCACACTGTAAAAAATAAAAAAACACAATTTGTTGAGTCAGCTTAAAATAATTTGTTACCATGCTGCCTTAAAATTTTAAGTTCAGTCAACTAAAATAAGTTAACCACTTAGATATTTGTGTTTGCTAAACTTAACAGATGGGTAAGTAACCCAGCTGCTTTAAAATTTTAAGTTGATTCAAATCAAATATCTAAGTTATCACTTGACTGAACTAAAATTTTAAAGCAGCCAGGTTACAAATTATTTTAAGTTGACTCAACAAATTGTTTTTTACAGTGCAGGGAGATTGAGGCTTGGTTAAGTGTTTGAGGAAGTTTTAGTGACTTAAATGATTCATTATACATTTCTGTTAATACGGAAGCCAATTTACTCATGAACTTCTTATAAAATTCTACTGGATATTCATCTGGTCCAGGACATTTGCCACACTGTAAAGAGGTAGCAGCTTGGTTGAGTTCTACTATGCTAATGGGTGCTTCAACTGAATCAGAATTAACTGTTGGGATATTAAAGGCACTAAAAAATGAGCAAAATCAGAGGAGTTAGCAGTTTGCTCAGAAGTGTAAAGTGAAGTAATAGTCCTTAAAATGTTAAAATGATTATTGATTAATATGGGATCTGTTGTTATTCCTGAAGACGTTCGGATCTGAGGGATAAGATGGGAAGTTGATTCCTGCCTTATTTGTAGGGCTAGTAGCCTACCTGCTTTGTCACTCTCTTCGTAATACCTAGACTTCGTTCTCAGTTGTAAATTCTCCACATGACTTGTTGAAAAAATCTCAAACTCTGCCTGTATTGATTGGCGTTCCTTATAAATATCTGAAGATGGGGTGACTGCATATATATTGAATTATTATAACTGAATTATTTTCTGTGTTATCTCAGAACGCCTCTCTTTGTTTAACTTTGTCTTTAACTTTCTCCCCTAAGGAATGCTTTTAAGCCTCCCAAAAAAGAGATGCAGATATCTCTGGACTGCTATTTGTAGATATGAAAAAGTCTGTTTTATTAGAGACAAACTCCACAAAGCTTTGGTATAATAGCATACGAGTATTCAGCCGCCATAATGGATGTGTACCATTGAGCCCCTCAAAGTAAAATCAAATGTACAGAAAGAATAATGATAGAATAAAATATAATAAAATAATACTGGTGAAAGCATCTGAAACCAAATAACACATATCTGTAGTTGGCACGTCCATAGAGAGAAAAGAAAAGAAAAAGAAAGAAAAAAGCATCTCTCCAAACAAGATACAGGCATGACCCTTCCTTAAAGTTAACTTTCTTACTGAACACATTAAGGCAACGCAAACTTTAACTTGCCTCAGAGAAGGCAGCAGTATTTGAAACCTAACAGGGTACAATACACAGAACAGTACTTGTGAAATTATGTCAAGCCTGGTCCATCCTCAACATAAAATGTTCCACTGAAATGACAGTAGGAGGACCATTAATTTAAAAAAAAAAGGGCGAGAAAAAAAGTCTTTCAGAACACACTTGACAGTCTTGGTGAATAAACTATAACAGAAGGTCAATACCACAAATAGGCATAATGATGTCTAGTAAAGATACTCAGGTCAGACCAGTTTATGAGCTATGTATCATTACCTCAGTTTCTGTAGATTTCACGTTTTTGCGAATGAAGTCCAGTGCCACGGACGGTTCCACAAACTTATGTGAAACTTTATCAGCTGTAGTGATCCTCAGCACCGCGGGAAGAGTAGTCCAAACCTGAGTCCAGGACACGAGTGAAGCACACGTTTGACATCTCTGAATGCAGACCGCTTCTTGGGCACCGCCGTAGTGTAATCAGCGAAGACAGACAACACCTCCTGCCAGAGATGCTCACAAGTCTCTGAGCTAGAGTCCAAGTCAAGTCTCAAGTCTTTGAGCTAGAGTCCAAGTCAAGTCTCAAGTCTTTGAGCTAGAGTCAAGTCAAGTCTCAAGTCTGAGCTAGAGTCCAAGTCAAGTCTCAAGTCTTTGAGCTAGAGTCCAAGTCAAGTCTCAAGTCTCTTTATTATATTAAGTCTCTGGTTATAATAAGTGTTGCATCACGTACAGCAACCCATCCAACACTGCATAGCTATATACAAGGAATTCAAAGCATGTAATATGTTATAATGACTCCTTTATCTATTAGCATACAGTATCAGCTTTGATTTTGTATATAATCAGTGTAAACAGGCTACTGCAACATGACAAAAACACCAAGAATGCTTTACTTTTAAGTTAATATCTGTATTTTGCCTTGTAGCATGAACACACAGTACAGTAGCCAGTGGCACATAAATGATTACGTTAATCGACCACCACAAGTTTGGCAATTAACCCTTGTATGGTGTTCGGATCTGTAGGACCCGTTTTCATTTTTTATCAAGAGAAAAATGATACGATTAATTATATTTTTAAACTCATTGGCCTTGGCTCATTTTCTGTGAAGAATATATATCTGAACACATTTTCAATGACCACACTGGTCACACACTCTCTCACACGCACGCACTCAAGCACTCAAGCACGCACACACACACACACACACACACACACTCACTTGGATATGTGGTTTACGGGACTCTCCATAGGCGTAATGGTTTTACTAATGTACCAACTGTATAATCTATCCTCCTACACTAACCCTACCCCTAAACCTACCAATCACAGAAAACTTTTGGCCTTTTTTTGAATTTAAAAAAAAAAAAAAACACCATTTAGTAGGGCTGGGTATCGATTCAGATGTTCCGATTCGATTCGATTTTGATTTTCAAGTTCTTAATTCGATTCGATTTCGATTCTCGATTCGATACTCGATTTTCGATTCTATTTCGATTCTTGATTTCAATTCTTGATTTGACAAGACATTTGTAGTATCAGGGCTCTACACTTACTTTTCTTGCTAGGAGCACTTGTGCTCCTAATTTTAAAAATTTAGTAGCACAATCAAAATTTTAGGAGCACATTCTAAACAATAATCCAAAAATCTGATAAAAAAATTTGCCTTCCCATTATGAGGTGATATTTGACTCCTTAAAGTGATTTACAGGGGAATTTAACCTTTGTTTTTACCTTTTCATATGTTTAATGAGGCTCAGAGGTGGCAGGAGTGCAATCATATTCCTAAATTCATTGTTGAGATTAATGTTTTAAATCAAATTTTTTTTAATACAGAAATGTTAAATGATTTAAATAACTGCCAGCAGGTGGCGGCAAGAGACTGATTTAATTACTGAATCGTATCATTCATTTGATTCGTTCGAACTGCTGCTTCATTTAGGAATAAAGAGTGGCTGTCTTTATGAATGGGAAATTGAATCATTTTTTTCAATATTGTTCGTCCTAGAACGACCCTCCAAATCTTCGCACTTCACATCAGAGTTAGGCGATCGCTATGATCCGAAGAACAGCGCTCTAATTCTTTGATGGTACTAGTGTTGGATTTGACCATGTGTTGTAAAGGTTCCAGCCAGCCTTTAACGTCTGATCGCACTGTGACAATCTCGGAGCGTAAGTCACTAGATAATGAGTCTATTTTCTGACAGATCTCAATCTTGACAGAGTCCAGCATCATCTGAAGACAAGTGATGGGTTATCCGCGGCGCTCTCATTCCTCGGGGATCTGTTAGTGTCGTCTGTAGAGATTGGGGCTTTGTTGCGGCCCCCCATACCCGTGTCGACTTTGGAGCGGGACATCGGCATGGTTACCGCTTATGATTAATGCAAGTGTAATCCTAGAGTCTCTGAAGCTAGTTTTAAATCATTTTATGAGAAAAAACAAGTTGAACTTAAATTAGTGAACAAATCTGCTGCCTTCACTGGGAGCGGTCGAAAACACGTCTTACATGCTTAACGCGCAACAGCCTATTTTGTCAAATTTAGCCTACTGTAAAAATGAGAACAGTGGTTACCAAAACTTTACAGTAAAATTCAAAAAAGATATTACACGTTTTACAGTCACACCAAAATTATTCAGACACCAGATATAATTTATATTTTTTTTACTAGTGTGCAGGAGACTATACGTGTATGTGAGGATAGCAAAATAAAGTAAACTGTGACATACCCTAAATTTCTTCATACAGTGGACTACCAGTAAAATTTCCATAAAATTTGGGACCAAAAAATTCCTCAGAGACTTTGACCTGACCGTGTTTTTTTTCATTGCTAATGCAACCTGTTCACACCACAGACTGAACAAAATTAAGCATTGCTTGGTAATTGGTCAACAAAGCATTGAGAGTTGTAAATATTAAAATATTGTAAATATTGTAAATAACTTTCTGTCAAAGTTATCTGACATTATCAAGATGAATTTGACAGTTTAACACTGAGTTCTTGTCATATTTTCTAAACTATAGCAAATAAACTGTAATAATGTGAGATTCAGGTGTGAATACATTTTGGTTTGATTGTAGCCTACATATGTTTCACATATTTTACAGTAGACCTATCCTTATTTTTCAACGCCGTTTTTTGAGAATGTGCGAAACTTCCGGTTCATTAGCTGCATTAGGGAAATAACGAGAAGAATATCAAAATGCAGTAAACGGCAAAACTGTTTGCACTACAAACCAGTGTGTTCATAATTAAGATAATACATGAAAATAATATGGGAAACACACCAGTTTGCAATATCAAGCAGCAAAACAAACTGTTTTGTATATAGCTAAAAATAGCTGGAAACAAATTTACAAATGGCAGCGCCTGCTCTTACGGAAAAAATAAGGTGGATATAGATAGATAGATAGATAGGTCTACTATACAATTCAACACGAAACGCGTAATATGTAATAACGGACGGTAAAAACAAGACACTTTATGTTATGAATTATCATAATACCCTTTTTCATGCTATTTAATAAAGCGTTTCATATTTTAATTTAAAAAAAAACATACACTTAAGTCAATACATGGAGGATATAATGCAAGATGTTCTCAAATAAATGTATGTTGTTTTACAGTATTTTATTTTTTAAAAAATATGATTTTCCTAAAGAAAGCCAATACTTTTAGCTCTAACAAGCATGATTTACAAAACGCTGGTTTTGTGGTGAAGTGTCCACATTTTGATACCTCTCGTTACTCATCACAGGAATGTGAATTGGCGCTCTCAAGAAAGTGTGACATGAAAACAACGACCTCTAGCTTTACTACATAAGTGTTTATAATCCCTAACTACGCGTCTGTGACGAAGTTCTCAATGAATAATGTCGAACTCAGCTCCAGCAGAAGAGGTGCTCGGTAGAGTTCATCACGCCTCTCAGTCCGCGGGAGCGCCGTTAACGCTGCAGGTGACAGAAACTGGACCGAGCGAGCGATGCTCAGCCGTTCATCCCCGCGAAAGCGACAAACGCGCCTCTTCCTTTGGAAATAGTGCGGTCTGGGAATAGTCTGCCGTGTCGGTCATGCTTTTGGAGGAACGCTGTGAGGCTTCATCATGAAATCCTTCAAATATCCTTCAAACACTCTCCTGGAATTAACCGTCATTTTGCTTTTCATTCAGAACTCCAGGATGGAGACCGAAGGTAAGATCATTATTGCCACTTTATTACCGCGTTCGTTTAACGTTAGACGTGAAATGTCAAATTCAAGCGGTGGTCATTCCCACACCAGTTTTCTCATTTTCCTGCAAACTTTTACTCCTTCGTCCCTTGGTTCTGCTGACCTCTTGAAATGCTAGTCATTATTTTAATGTACCCCGTTCTGGTGATTTACTCGACGTGGCTATGAGTTAGACTTCTGAATCTATCACATTTATAAAGAATGATATTAAATCTATACATTTCTTATATTTACACCGCCTGTATTAAAAGTAAATCAGTTTAGTGTTTTGCTAGCCTGAGAGGAAATCACTCGTGTCAGACCTCTGAGGAACTTTTGACCCTTCTTGTAGTACACTCTGTTCTTTGGCATGACAATATTTTGACTTGTTTAACTACACGCGTTCTTTGACTTCTATCAGATAAAACAAAACGTGGCACGGTTAGAGATGGTGGCTTTATCGTAGCTTATCTGTGCACTTTTGGACTAGGTTTCATACAGATTCTGGTTTATCGCAGTGGGTCGGTCACTCAGGTGCTTCTTTCAGCACAAAGGCAAAATTGATTTGCGTCTCAGCCAGTGCGCACTGCGGTTCCTGGCACAGGCTGTCAGTCAGACACTACAGGTTTTGAATAAAAAATTACATTGCTCATAAATTCAAAGAATAAAGAAAAAGATGCAGTGGAGGTACGCATGTAATTGAAGTGGATATGACAAAGATTTAACAAAAAGCAAAAGGGCCAGTGCTTGCAAAGCTGTGCGTTATTAGTGTAGTTTTAGTTTGGTCTTTATTACATTTATTTTCATTTGCTTTATTATTAGGCATGCTTACTTAAATCAGATGTATTTTTCTTCTGTTTTCATTTTAGTTCCCTGTCGTTCAAGAACATTTTTTAAAATAGTTTCGTAGTTTAAGAAGCTTTTGTTAAGAATTTACAAAATGTTTTTGACACCCACTGATGCTGTTATTTTACCCTTATGTTCTTTTGACTTGACTTTCTTTATGTATAAGGTCCCAGAGATACCACTGATGTATATGTGTAAAATAATAATTCCCTTCAAATTAATTAAATATGTGTCTTTGATGTAATGAAATCTCCTGGACATATTATATTATATTATATTGTATTATATTATATGTAACACTTTAAAATAAGGTGCCATTTGTTAATATTAGTTAATGTTTTAACTAACATGAATGAACAATACATTTGTTTCACTGTTTATTAATCTTTGTTAATGTTAGTTAAAAATATAGTTGTTACATAGTTAGTTCAAAGTGCATTAACTAATGTTAACAAACAACTTATTTAATACATTAGAAAATGCTGAAATTAACATTAAGATTAATAAATGCTGTGTTATTCATTTTTAGTTCATGTTAACTAATGTGGATAACTAATGTTAACTAATGAACTTATTATAAAGTGTTATGTGACCCTGAACTTAGTCTTAAGTAGCACAGGTACAATACATTGTATGGGTCAAAATTATTGATTTTTCTTTTATGCCAAAATCATTAGGATAGTAAGTAAAGATCATGTTCCATGAAGATAATTTGTAAATGTCCTACCATAAATATTTCAATACTTAATTTAACTAGTTATATGCATTGCTAAGAACTTCATTTGGACAACTTTAAAGGCGATTCTCTCAATATTTAGATATTTTTGACCCTCAGATTCTAGATTTTCAAATAGTTGTATCTTGTACCTTCTTATCCTAAGAAACCATACATCAATAAAAAGCTTATTTATTCAGCTTTCAGATGATGTATAAATCTCAATTTCAAAAAACTGCCCCTTATGACTAGTTTTGTGGTGCAGGGTCACATATTATATTATATTATATTATTTTATATTACACATGTTGTAGTTTTATCCCTCCATTGTGTCACAAAAAAAGACATTTCAGAAATGTGTATATTGTGTTTGGGGGGATAATTGGCTGGAGTGAAATGTTACAGTGAAAATGTGCATTTGAAAATTGATTGCATTTGGCTTTTAATAACCAAAAATAAATAAGTGAACTCATTATTTAGCTATTTCTCCATACCCCCACTCAGATAAGTAGAGTTTAATAAGCTACGGGCTGTTAGAAAGAGGTGAAATAAGGTGGCACAGGCAAACAATGCAGGGTGCTATGGTGCCGAGGGATCTTATTTCATAGTCTTAATTCAGAAGAAGTAACTAAACGTCATTCCAAACCAGAATAAGAGTCATTGTGTAGATGCCTTGTTTTATTTAACAAGAAGGAAAATAATGCTGTAAGGGATAGACATGCAGTTTTATTAATGAATCACTAGCAGACTGCATTTCAGGGTGAATAATGCATACTTTTTACACTATGTAAATGCAGTTTAATGGGACAATTTACAAATATAACCCTGGAATCTTCAGCATCAATGTTTTGAAATTGATATTTATACATCATTTAAAAAAGCCCTATGTATGTATGGTTTGTTAGGATAGGACAATATTTGGTCAAGATACAACTATTTAAAAAAATCTAGAATCTGAGGGTGCAAAAAAAATCTAAATATTGAGAAAATCGCCTTTAAAGTTGTCCAAATGAAATTCTTAGCAATGCATATTACTAATAAAAAATTACGTTTGAAATATTTATGGTAGGAAATTTACAAAATATCTTCATTACACATGTTCTTTATTTAATATCCTAATGATTTTTGTCTTAAAGAAAAATTGATCATTTTGACCCATACAATGTGTTGTTGGCTATTGCTACAAGTATAACCGTGCTACTTACAACTGGTTTTGTGGTCCAGGGTCACAAATTTACACAAATTTAAGCTCAGCAGACCTACAAAAAATTCCAGTGTAAAAAATTGACAAAAAGCTAGTGCAATTCATTGAACGAACGTATACAGTCCCTCACAGCCTTGTTTCATTCATGTTAAATTAAAAATGGCATCTACACTGATTAAGGTTATGTGGTTCACTGGAGATTAAAAGCCATCTTAATTATAATTTACACATTCTTTGGTCAGCATATTCATTTCTGTTTTTTTTTTTTAAAGTGACAGATCTTTAATACGATGACGAAAAAGTTCCTTCTATTGCATCAGACTTTAAAAAGTCTTGGATCTCACTTGAACTTTTATTGTAAAGAGTGTCTGGTTTTTGTTCCACAGCCTGGGATTTTACTTTGCTCAAAGGCGAAATATTATATGAGGATTTTAAAGAGTGCACTCCAAAACCTGTCCACGATTCATTCTGTCAGTCAAGAAACACTCTTATCACTAACACATGGTGATATCAACACCTGACCAGGCTTAAATTTCGATTAAATTTCCTTTTATGAGCAGAGAAGCCCATTTATTCTGATGGCAGCACCTGCATTTAATTTCCATATTTCTCCTCTCACTAGGTAAAAAGGATGACGAGTTCACGGTCTGACACTGCACTTGCAAAGGCCAGTGTCAAAGACCTGCGCTGTAGGCAGCAGATTGACTGCAAATTAAGTAGTACAGGAGCCTGTTTAATTAGTTGTTCGTTAGGATGTACATGAAAGCTCAGTTATGTCTCTTTATGAGACATCAGTAGTTTTCTTCTCACAGGCCTGTGCTCTATTAAACTCTTGGTTATAAGTAGGCTGTGCATCTTTCTTGTGTTATGATTTTGAGGTGTAGGGTAATGACATGGCCCATTATTATGGGATAAACAGATTGACAGTGCTTTGTGGGCTTCATTTGTACTGAGATTATTTGAGACAGGAGTGTTCATTTCACTGTGACAAGATTTAACAAATGAGCACCTGCCACCATGGGCAGGAGCCCAGGCTCATTGACTGCGTCTGCAGCTCTGCGCAGTGTCATGGTGCTGCAAACTGCCATTTATATATAGTTGTTTTCCTGCCTGAGCTTTAAATTGAATGTTAAGCTTTGGATTTGAAGGCACACAGCATACATTTCGACTATTACAGCTGAAACTGTGAATAAAGATGTAGGAAACTGTATTAGTACTGGTTAGCCAGTATCTCCTTCTGTTACCCAGTATGGTTGCCTGGCAACATTGCCTTAAAAAGCCTTTTGCCATTGTCATGAGCCTCTTTCTGGATGTTAGCATCACATAGTTTGTGGCCCCGTGTCTCATGTGAGCCCTCCAAAAAGCCACAAACCTCAATTGCGTGAAACTCAAATCGAAACACAAGTCTAAAACATTTCCACGTTTTTAAAATGCCATCATTCTGCACTGCACTGCAATTTGTTATACTTAGTTTCCTTATCTGTGTCAGACTCTTATGTGCTCTCATCTTTTTCCTCTCTCTTACTCTTTATTTTGTTTCTGTCCTTTTGAATGAGTTTCTATAGCATTATCTTTTGTGCCTCCGTAGCCTCTAGTAGTATGCATAAATTACTGATACATTTAGCTCTTAACTGATTTAAGAACATAATCAAGCTAATTGCAAATTCGCTGATTCATTAAATTACAAACAGTTGCATATGTCAATATTTATAAAGCCCCCAATAATAATGTTATGACATTACATTGCTATGAAAGCCCATTTCTGCCACAGAATTAAAAAAAAAATGTAATAATTTTTTGTCTGTTACAAATGTGTAATTCTGACTTTTTTTCTCAGAATTGTGAGATACAACTTGGAATTCTGACTTTATTGCTCAGAATTGTGAGATATAAACTTGGAATTCTGACTTTTTTCCTTCAGAATTGTGAGATACAAACTTGGAATTCTGACTTTTTTTCCTCAGAATTACGTGATACAACTTGGAATTCTGACTTTATTGCTCAGAATTGTGAGATATAAACTTGAATTTTGAATTGCTCTGAGATATAAAAATTTGACTTTTTCTCAGAATTGTGAGATATAAACTTGGAATTTGACTTTTTTCCTTAGAATTGTGAGATAAAAATGTGTAATTTGACTTTTTTCTCAGAATTGTGAGATAAAATGTGTAATTTGACTTTTTCTCAGAATTGTGAAATACAAACTTGGAATTCTGACTTTTCTCTTCAGAATTGCACTTGGACTTTATTGCTCAGAATTGTGAGATATAAACTTATAATTGTGAGATATAAACTTGGAATTTGACTTTTTTTCCCTCAGAATTGTGAGATAAAATGTGTAATTCTGACTTTTTTCTCAGAATTGTGAAATACAAACTTGGAATTTGACTTTATTGCTCAGAATTGTGAGATATAAACTTGGAATTCTGACTTTATCGCTCAGAATTGTGAGATAAAAATGTGTAATTCTGACTTTTTTTCTCAGAATTGTGAAATACAAACTTGGAATTCTGACTTTATTGCTCAGAATTGTGAGATATAAACTTGGAATTCAGACTTTTTTTTCCCTCAGAATTGCATGATACAACTTGGAATTCTGACTTTTTTCTAAGAATTGTGAGATATAAACTTGCAATTGTGAGTAATAAAGTCAGAATGTGATATAAACTCACAATACTGAGGAAAAAAACCTCACAGAACTGTATTTTATAACTCACAATTGCGAGTTTATATCACAATTCTGAGAAAAGTCCAAATTGTGAATTGCAAGTTTGTATAATGCATTTTTCTGAGAAAAAAAAATCTGATTTACGAGATGTAAAATTTTTTATTTTTGATGATAAATTGCAATTACCTTTTTTTTTTTTATTCAGTGGCAGAAACAGGCTTCCATACATTACTGTAGGACAAAATATTTAAAAAATCCAGCAAAAATATCATTAAAATATAAATACACTTGAGATGAAAAAATGTTTTGGATAATAAGTAGTTTTCCCTATTGGTATTTTTTTCTTTTTTAATATTTAAACCTCACTTTTTAACGCTTAAATACAATTTGCAAGTGTGATATGAAAAAAATTGAATATATATTCAATACACATACACACACACACACACTGAAAGCGTTGTTATTGTATTAAGCAATTTTGCTTGTTGTATCTCATTTTAAGAATGTTTAGATTTTTTTTAAAATAATGATTTAGAAAATTGCTTTTGCGATGTAAAAGAAATCACTAAGTTGCTTTACAAGTCAATAAATAGTTTTATTTTAATTTTGTGAGTTGCCTGAGCAAATGTTTTCATGATGCTTATTTTTTGGCTGTTCGTACACAAATATAATGCTTCAAGTAGAACGTCAAGCTTTCCAGATGAATGAGTCTTCACAGATGTCTTGGCAAAGTTTGTCTCGGCTACGGTTAGTTTGTTTATCATTCGTAACTCAGGTGCTTGTGCTGTATGTTATTCAGTTACTCACATTAAACAAACTGAAGAGGAAAAACATTTTTTTGTGTATTAGATTCAAGTAGGTTTATAAAGATCAGTGGCTAACAAGGCTATGCTAACCAGCGAAACCTTGATTATTAACTGGTCTGAATACAAAATGTATAAACTGGAGCAAAGCAGTTATTTAGAGTACTAACATTTGCAGAAATGTAAATTGGTGCTGATATACAGTACTTTTACAATCCCTTTGCGGCAGTTTCGCAGGAGTTTTTAGCTGAAAAAAACTGTGTTGAGTAGGAAGTATTCAGCTCCCTCTTAACCAAAGACATCATCTGGATCTCCAGGGAGGCATAAAATGTGCATCTGGGTTTTACAGTACAAATGATTGTATTTCCAGACTAGGAATGTGTGTTTTTCCATGTAGCATAAAAAAGGATTCTGCAGTAAAGGTCCATTCCACAAACCAGCAGATGAAATGTGTCAGAAACATGAAGTCATCCCCTGTGGATTCTCCTGGATCTCAGTACACCTTTTAAACTTGTTTTTTGTTTGAACCCAACTCTAAACATATTCAGAGACACTGTGAAACACATCATTGCTGGACCGCTGCTAACAAGATCATGAAAAACAGATTTGCAGACCCCGTTGGGCCGCCTGGTCCGGTTACAGGGATTATAGCCTCTTTGTTGTATGGAGAAGAGAGATAAATGAGAAGGTGACAAGTTTGTGGCACGGCTCAATCCCTTGATTCCCATCTGGCAAACTAAATACGCCATTTTAGGGATAGTTCACCATCATTTACTCACCCTAACACTGTTCCAGATGTTTATGCATATTATTTTTCTCCATGGAACACAAAGTATATGTATATATATATATATGCATATATATATAGCTTTAATGCAGGTGATTAATTTTTCCAGTTTATTGGTGTTAAAAATATTTGGCTAAGGTTGGCTACCCCACTCACAACTGCTGCTTCTGTGGGAAAGGTACTGGTGACAAGGCAGCTTCAGTAGAAAACAGTGAACTGTGGTCAGATGAGATGTTGTCAGGCCATATGTCAGTAAAAACGAATTTACCTGTCCTGTCGGCCATTATACTGTGCACTTCAATTGCACGCACAAAATGCGGCAGGGTGCACTGTAGCCTGTATCATTTCATCAAAGCCACGAAAAAGCGTAACGGCTAAAGCTAACACTTCCCGTCTGGCAGTACGTGGGAAAGGAGACCAGAGGCCGTTTTCTTTGAATGGATATCAAAGGAAGAGAGGCTTCACTATGCTGAATAAACCACTTTTTAGAGGAAATCATTTAATGAATCGACAGCCTATCTGCTAATTTTCAACATGTTTTACACTAAACAATACTTTTGGATTTAACTATTTTTAGAGTTTACCACGGAAAAAAAATGCCATTTGATAAGAGAAGTCTCATTTATTCCTATGGTATCTGTAAACTGCGATTGAGTGTCACACAACTCTGACTGAAATTCAGTGACGTCAAGGCTGTAATGCGATTGGTTATTAAGGGACACATGATCCAAGTTAGCCGTTACGCTTTCTCCAATAGTAAGTAATACAGACCCTCTCATCTCCCTATAGTAAGAACATCTCTGATTTCATTTTAAAGCACAAATGGAGTCAAACAGCCAAATAACCTAATAACCCAGCTGCTGTGATGTCTATTAATCAAAGAACAAAAGAAAAATGATGAAATCAATAACTTTTGTAGCTTTATGGATTCATCTATATTTAATTTAGCATTTAGTGTTTGATAACTTCAATGTCTATATTTCCTACTTGCTGACTGGCACAGGTAAATAATGGGTTTATGTGAAGATTGTTTTAATTTCACTTGAATTAGAAATTATTTTTTTAAAATCTAATAAATGTTTAATAAATTGATAGCTCGCCATTATACTGTAATGTTGAATGGCTATAGTCAATGATTAAATATTAGGAAAAACTGAATTTCCTAAAGACATCATGAATATTGATATCAGTAGTACTCATCTTTATTCATAAAACAATATTTAACAAATATTAAAAATATACTGTCTATTGTTTCTACAAAGAGCTGTTTAAAGATTGAATGTGAAAATATAGTATAATAAGATTTTATAATTAATATTAGATATTAATTTAAAAGTATATTTAAAAACATTAATATTAGGTAAGATTTAATTGGGATTAATCACAACTAATTTCAGAATAAAATACTTTTTTTTAATTGATTGATGGAACTAATATATATATATCAAAAAAACCCATAACACTACTTTTTGAAGGCTTATGATGCATTTCTGTGAGAAGGGGACTAAAATTTTAAGTCTTTAATAACTGTCTACCCTGCCGAAGCTCACACATAACAAAATCTTTTTGTTGGGTTGGAATTGCTCAATTTTTATATTCTTTCAGAAGCCTTGTGTTCTACAGAAGACAGAGAGTCATGTAGCCCGTTAATTAAGTAAACCATGCCAACAGTGGTTCTGCTGATGTTCAGAACAACCTGACAGAAAGTCTGCTTGCATTTCCATTTTCTCACTTGTGTGGAGACAGAATGCACATTTTCCAAGCCGAATGCTGATTTCTGATCCATCTCACACAGCTTTAACATTTAATTAGTACCCACTCTAGTCCAATTTTTGATTAGTAGTCAAAGTTTCCTGACCAAATATCTAAAAAGGCACATCTGTGCTTTTTTTCTAAGTTTGTTAATGTTGAGTCATTCATCACACCATGTGAAGCATGTGTACTTCAACTAACATGACCTTTTGTGTTTTCCCGTCTGGTTTATGTACTCAGTGTTAAATGATTTTAGTTAATTGGTGTTTACTCATGTATTTGCGTTCAAATGTTTACAGAATGAACACTGAATACATTTTGAAATTGACGTCAGTAGGACGTTCCACACCAGTGACAAACATTAAGCTCACAGCCAGGCGGTGAAAACATTTTTATTATAATTGGTCGGGAAGTTTTATGCTTTTCTTCTCTCTCTCTCTCTCTCTCTCTCTCTCTCTCTCTCTCTCAGTTAATTCATCTGGCATTTGGCCACTTCATCTCTTTAGCAAACAGTGTTTCCTAATGCGCACTGCATGCTGCATGGATACCCATTAGCCAGCCAGTTGGTCGTCCTTATTCAGTATTCTTAATCTGGACATGACTCTTTAATGAACTTGCAGCAATTATCCTAATTAGCATTGGTGTCTAAAAATGAGCTAATTTGTTTGTGTCAACAAGTTGCATTGAGTGCTGATGTACCCTGATGGCCACACATGATTTTAGTAATTGTGTAGGAATCTCGGACACGGAAGGGCAAAACATACAGAAAAAAAGGCAGTGGAAAAAACTTTATTTGGTGTTTTACTGCTGCATCATACTGACAGAAAAGACAGAAAAGTGCAAGCCTTCTTAGTTTTTGGGAGCCAAATATAGATTGTTGGAGCAGCAAAAAAGAAAGTAATTTTTAGCCTACTAAAATTAGGAACACAAACATACAAAAGATAAGACAAAGTTTACATTGTGACTGGATGTGATGTCTCTCTTCCTCTGTGTTTTGCGCTCAGGGCTCGACAATTAGGACGATCTACTGGCCAGGGTCAGTGTGAGAGAATTATGGGTCAGTTGACTGACCTGTTCTTTGCCCTGTTGCAGAGACCTCCAGCTCTGCTCCTGGAGAGCTGCTGTCCTGCACATTTCAGCTCCAACTAAAGTCTAACACACCTAAACCAGCTCATCAAGGTGTTCAGGGTTGATAATTACAGGTGTGTTGGAGCCGGGTTGGAACTAATGTCTGCAGGACAATGGCTCTCCAGGAGCACGGGTCAGCACTTTAAGTTTTTTGATCATGTACATTCATTTTTATGCTGTGCACACTTAAATATTTGGTTTTCTGAGACATTTTAGTTGTGACTTGTGCTTGTCAACTTTTTAAACTTGTCAGCTACTGTTATCAAATTATCTAACTAGCTGACATAGATGAGGTTTTGTTGAAGTTGCAACAATGGCTTGCAATAGTCTTGTTAGAATCAGCAAGAATGGGTTAAAAATTACAAATCAACAAGTAATGTTTTGCCTCGTATTTCATCATTTGTCAGCAAAAGTATTCATGAATGTATTGTTGTCTTGGAGTTTTCTATATAATTGTAGTAATTTTCAGCTATTATTGCAAATTGCGATCACACTTTAGTTTGGCGACCAATTATCACTATTAACTAACTATTAACTACAACTTTTGCCTCTACACTCCTAATTTGCTGCTTATTTATAGTTAGTAAGATAGTTGTTAAATTTAGGTACACTCTTAAAAATAAAGGTGCTTCACGATCCCATAGAAAAACCTTTTTGGCTAAATGGTTCCATAAAGAAACTTTAACATCTGAAGAAGCTTTCTGTTTCACAAATGGTTCTTTGTGGCAAAGGAAGGTTCTTCAGATTATAAAAATTTAAGAAACAGATAGTTCTTTGAAGAACCTTTGATTGTTTTTTTGTGAAACCAAAAACAGTTCTTTTATGGCATCACTGTGAAGAAACTTTTAAAGCACCTACATTTTTTTTTTCGGTTCTTTATGGTAACACTTTACAGTAAGGTTTCATTAGTTCACTACTTTAGTTAACATGAACTAAAAATGAACAATACTTCTACAGCATTTATTAATCTTTGTTAAATGAATTTCAACATATACTAAATACATTATTAAAATCAAAAGTTGTGTTTGTTAACATTGGTTAATGCACTGTGAACTAACATGAACTAACAATGAACAACTGTATTTTTATTGACTAATGTTAACAAAGATTAATAAATACTGCATTAAATGTATTGTTCATTGTTTGTGCATGTTAGTTAATACTAGGGGTGTAATGGTACACAAATATGACGGTTCGGTACGTACCTCAGTTTTAACATCACGGTTCAGTATAATTTCGGTACAGCAGGGGGAAAAACTAAACTTTTTTTTTTGAACAGTGGTTTACTGAACAAGTTGCTTTTTCTTTAAATACATTCAAATACATTTTCGTAGTGATAGAACTTTCTAAATCTACTTAAGCTTATGCTTTAAACTATAGGGAGCCCTTTTACATTATATTAACATCTTAACCCAAACTTAGATTTATTTACTATTTATTTTTAAATATAATAATCAACACTTAACTTAATGAATACAAACGTATATTGCACATAATGCAGTTTTTAAATGAAATGATAAATGATAAAAATTCTGTTTGTTAAAATATGTTCAATTACACAGTGGTTAACATGTTTAATAACAGATTCATTTAAACATACATACAAATAATTAAGACTAACAGGTAAAGTGGAATATGTACTATATAATGAGAATTTAGTGTAATATTTCGCAAAATGCTCTTCTCTAATAAACTAACAAACTGTGGACACTGATGACTTCCCTCAGGTAAATGAAATGCTACGTGGCGTTTTATTTCCATGCTGTTTTGTTGACGTCTTTCTGCGGTTGAAACACAGATTGAGCAATTACATGGCGTGAGATGTTGATTTATTTTTATTCGCGTTATTACTTAGTACAGAGGAAGGAATGATCGCGTTCACTCGCCATTTGAATGTACCCCAGTTACACTGCACAAGTCTGCGGCACAGACGTACGAATGCGTGTATCGCTACACCCCTAGTTAATACATTAACTAATGTTAACTAATGAAACTATTGTAAAGTGTTACCAGTTTTAATAATCTAAAAGCATTAGCATCAATCATAAGACTTATTTATCCAATTTAACACCAGTTTATTGTAAGTTTAACAAAATTGACATTTTTAGGGCCCTATGAAATATGTTTTATTTTTTCCTCATGTTCTGTTTTATTGTTACCAAATTCTGTTTAAGCATGTCTAATTATTTGAATGCATAAAAACAACTTAATTTATGGTCATTTATTTTTACAGTAGCCCTATGAAATGTTTATTTTTTTCCGCCTGAAATTCTGTGTTGTGTATTTAAATTTTTCTTGATATCAAATGAAGGCATAGAACATTACTTTCTCTTTTAATCAAATGAAAATTCAACTTTAGTTTTTGGCAAACAAAGGGGATTTACTATTAAAATTGAAACATGGAAAAATATTGTGTGATTATTCCTTGATAAAATAAAGTTGTATTAATTTTAGTAGTAGCAGTAGTAGTAATACGTACATTTTCCTATACAATAGTAATATATTTCTGACACAGTTTCTTCAAGTTAAACTAAACTTTTATTTTGATGAGTTGTCTTGAGGACCTTTAAGATTCTGTGTGTATATGATGTAAAGACAGTTTTACTTGAATTAAATGCTCAAATGCTCATGAAGTTCTTTCAGAGGAGCTCTGGAGGTGTTGTTCATGTATTTATGCCCTCATTTAGTGAAGTGGCAAACGCTGAAATCACTGTATGTGTCTATCAGTATGTGTGTAGTAAACGAAATCATGCATTCATTCACACAGAGGCAAGCAGAACATGCAGGATTCATATTTAGTCTTTTTGTGGCTTAATATTTACAGATACTATTCCATATCACAATTTGATTTAAGTGTACTGTACTTTTTTTCATTCAAAATTTGTCAAATTCCATGTAATTTACAGTAAATTCAGTTTTTATGACTGGATTCCACAATTCCGTCTGTGGAATGAATATATATATATATATATATATATATTATGTGCTTTATAAGTACTAATAAGCGGCCAATATGCTAGTTATAAGCATATGCAATATGAAACTGGTTACTAGTAATAATTGGTCCCTAAAGAATTATTTTGGCACAGTTGGTCATTTTGGCTGGGCAAGTGAAAATCGGAGCTCATCAGGCTGGCAGACAAAAATGATACTTTTTAGCCAGTCCTGAAAATATTGTTCCATACGGACTTGTTTTTCATTACCAGCACTCTGGTACTTGTGGCATGATCCTCCTGTTCCTGACTTGTGGTTGCTTGATGATGGCTTCAAGGTGTTTATGTGCTTGAAACTTATTTCTGATATTACCTCATGTGTGAACGCCTATGCTCTAAGCATTTTAGACAGATTTCAGACAGAATTTTTTAAAATTATTATTTAAATAATCAAAGTCCAATAAGAGTGTATATAGCTGCATTTATATAAACTGAAAATACAATCTCTTACCCAGATGGTATGGACCACATATTTTTTGTTATATATTGTTTAGAACCTAGTTTATTTCACACTACCAACTATAACTAGCACTGGTTGTTGTATAAAGCAGTAACCCCCAACAAATTTGTTCTCAGCTGCATATACTTGCAGAAACCGTCATTCACTCGCTCCCAATGTGACATATAGATAATGTGACAAATAGCCCTTAGACAGAACAGCGTATTTCTTGTATATAAGGCTGTCAGAAACAAGGCCATGTTTCATCGTGATAAAGCTACGCGTTGGGAGAGCCACCCACCCTCGCAATATATCACGCATCTACTTTGTGATGAGTTTCAGTGAGAGTCGATAAGAACAAAAACACAAACGAGAGAATTTATTATGCAAAAATGAAGCTGTAACAAAGTTATTTTTTATTTTATTGCGAAAGAGCCTTTGTGCAGAACGTTTCGCTTGTATACTTTGGCCTCCCTTTGTCTTGTCAGTTGGAAAGAGGAATAACTGCCTGCCGTAGGGAGCCCTGTCTTCACAGACGTCATATTTTCCAATTACAAAGTATAGCATTGTTGTCACGCGGTGTGTGAGCACTTTTCGTGTTATTGTATTTACTGCATTAACTATTTAGAGCTGTAAACGTCCTTGGCTGGGCAATAAAATAAATATGCTTATCAATTTTCAAAAGCCCGGAGAATACACTTCCCATATCTTTTATTCACATCAAAGGTCAAACTCAATCAAACTCTGCTGTATTTCGGTGCACATTCGTCTGCTGGCTTCTTCACTGCTGGAGCCCTTCCAGTCATCTACTTTGCCCTGTCGGAAGCACAAAGTACTGTGGTGATTTAAAGAGCTTTTCGCCAATATCCTTTTTGTACTTGGAGATATATAACTTTTTCTTCTCTTTCTGCTTCTCATTGCGGCCAGCAGCATCCATGATGGCTAGCAGGACGGTGACAGAAGGTTGCCCTCTGGGTCAGTTCCCCTGTGGAAACATGAGTGTGTGTTTGCCCCAGGTCCTTCAGTGTAACGGCCACAGGGACTGCAAGAACGGAGCGGATGAGGAACACTGCGGTAAGACCATGTTTGTCTTTTTCGCTTTGCCGATAGCTGCATGAAATTTAAAGGATTAGTTCACTTTACTAACCCCTATGTCAGCAAAGATGTTCATGTCTTTCTTCAGTTTTTTGAGGAAAACACTCAATTTTTCTCCATTTAGGATAATTTGGACCTTCAGCCCGTTGGCCACCATTTAACTCCGCCATATTGAGAATGTTTTCCTCAAAAACCTTAATTTATTATTGACTGAGAAAGAAAAACATGAACGTCTTGGATGACATGGGGATGAATAAATTACAAGGACATTTTTATTCTGGAAGTGAACTAATCCTTCAATAGATGCACTTCAAGTTGTTTTCAATTCTAAAGCATTTCTGTCATTTAAAATAGGCAGAAAAATTAAGGTTCGGACTTACAGTTGAGACTAAATTTTATGTCAGTGATGATTATGATTTCACTTTAAGAGCAAAGGCCATTTATGTCTTCAAAGTAACATCTTTATATAGTTACGGTGACTTTCTCAACAAAGGCTTGCTTTCAATTTCTGCAGGGGACAACAGCGGATGGGCGGATATCTTTGATCGAACCTTTAAGAAGGCAGAGCCACAGGACCTTCCTAATGACTGCTGTATGTGTCCCAGTTTTTATCTGATTTCCTTTGGAAAAGATAATAGCTAGATTAGCATAAGTGATGTTATCTTGGGGCTCATCCAAAAAAACTAGTCCAAAACGCTGCTGCGATGCGACTTCTGTGTGAGGCCCAGACTTAGATTTTCTTTTTTTTTTTTGTATTGCTTCTCTTGATGAATTTATAGCCTTAGGCTTCAGTAGTCTACTAAATACTTTTGAAGTAAGAATCCTATAGGCTGCGTTTTACTGTAATGCATCATGAATCTGCATGAGTTTTATGATCTTGTAGAAGCACGTGGTTGGAAATTTATTGGCCTTGAAATTTTTGTAGTTACAGGGAACGTAGTAACAACCTGGAAAAATTGGGGAAACTTGTAAACTTTTATGTGTGTGGATTATGAATCTTAAATAGGTGATGCTTGCACAGTAATCATCATGTAAACTGATTTGCAGAAAAGCACAGCAGACATGAACCGTAGTAGAATTATGGCTTGCTGCTCGGTTTTTCCAACTTAAAGTTGACATTTATTCTTGTTTCCCCCCGAAATTATGATTTCTGAAGAAAAATACAATTAAACATAGTTTTAAATATTAAATTGTTATTTTTTTATTACAATTACTGCCACTCATACTGTGTAACTAGATCATATTTATGGCACTTTCATGCATTTCTGACCTGGTCTTTATGTAAAAAAAAGTTTTTTTTTAAATCTCCAGTGCAGGCCTAATTTGAACAGCAAGAAAAAGTTGCATTAATATAAGTCATCTATTATGTTTGTTAATCATATACAGTTGAAGTCAAAAGTTTACATACACCTTGCAGAATCTGCATAATGTTCAGGATCACACAAAATGCATGTTATTTTCTATTTAGTACTGACCTGAATAAGATATTTCACATAAAAGATATTTACATAAAGTCCACAAAAGAAAATAATAGATGAATTTATAAAAATGACCCAGTTCAAAGGTTTACATACACTTGCTTCTTAATACTGTGTTGTTATGATGATGATCCACAGCTTTGTGTGTTTTTTTGGTTGTTTAGTTATAGTTGTTTATGAGTCCCTTGTTAGTCCTGAAGTTAAACCACCCACTGTTCTTCCACAAAGAAAAACAGGTTCCACAAATTCTTTGTGTTCTTTGAAAACTTTTGAACAGAATGAAGATGTGTACATTTTTCTTATTTTGCCTAAATATCATATTTTTTTCATTTAGTACTGTCCTACAAGCTAAGGAAGATACTTACATGTTTCCCAGAAGACAACATAAGTTACATTTACCCTGATCTTTAAATTCCAAAAGTTTTCACCCTCCGGCTCTTAATCCATCGTTTTCCCCTCTGAAGCATCAGTGAGCATTTGAGCATTCTATAATAGTTTCATATGAGTCCCTCAGTTGTCCTCAGTTTGAAAAGATGGATCTCAAAATCATTCAATCATTGTTGGAAAGTGTTCAAACACACAAAAATGCTGAAAAACCAAAGAATTTGTGGGACCTGAAGGATTTTTCTAAAGAACAGCAGGCAGTAAATTCAACAATCTCTTGTGTGGACCATATGTAAACGTCTTTTATGCAAAATATCTTATTCAGGTCAGTACTAAATAAAAAATAATATGCTTTTTGTATGATCTGTCTTATTTTGATAAAATAATGAACATTTTGCAAATTCTGCACAATGTATATAAACTTTTGACTTCAACTGGATAATAACAGAAATGCTACACTGACATTATAAATGTCTTATGAATAGTAGGCAAACCAAAGTAACAACAATAATGCAATAAATCTTTTTTTGTTTTCAGCTTTATGTACTAGATGTAACAATAATGTATTAGTATAATAATTGAATTAGTGTGTGTGTTTGTTTCTATTGATCTCGTGCAGTTCTGCCGCAGTACCCGGAGAGCTGTGATTGCATTAAGACGGAGGTGGAATGTGTGGATGTGAACCTGCATGTCGTACCCGTCCTCTCCTCCAATGTGACTTGGTTGTAAGTACATCAAGCTGGGATCCATCTGCAGAGCTTTACTCCTCTGCTCCCACGAGAGGTTATTAATCTGTAGCTGGAGAAAAGGAGTACAAATTTGACATCACTGAGACATAGAGCTTCATCACTGAGCCATAAAGCTTAACAAGATAAAGAGCTTCTTTGCACCAAACAATTACAAAATAAAAGAAAAATGATGTGCACTTCTTGAAAGGTGGGGTTGTATTTTGTTTGTTGGTTTTGGTGATGTTTAGTTTGTTATGTGCTTATTATAGTTTTGATTTGTAGTGATTTGAGCTTTGAAGCTCTTGAGATATACAGGGTGGAAGAGATATTTAAAGGTAATTTATGATTTTTGGGATAAGGATTCTGGAGATGATCTTTTGGATTCTGGAGATGCTTTTGGAAAATAAAGGAAAGTTAGATAATTCATATCAGTGGTTGCTAAAGTGGTTTCCAAGAAAACCACATTATTTCATCCTTGTGGAATGAAAAGACTTCTTAAAGAGGTTATTCATTTGAAAAATTACAATTCTGTTCAACATTACTCTCGAATGACCCTCATATTCTTCGAAATCTATGTCATTTTTCTTTTTATCTGGAACACCGAAGGAGATATTTAAAATGCCCAGGTTTTTCATTCTTTTCTATACAGCCAAAGTATTGTAGGTTCAAACAAGCTCAAAAAATAAATGTAGTTCATGGATCTGAGATTGGAACAAGTTTTGAAAGGATGTAGACAAGAGGAGGATTTTCACTAACTAATGACTTACATCAGCGGTTCTCAACCTTTTTTCCCACTGGGCCGCACTATGGTCCAAGTGCAGGTCTCGTGAGCCGCATATCATTTACATATTACGTCACTAATACAAACCAACCAGATTTATAATATTATAAATATTATGATATTTAAACGATTCCCCCGGAATAAATTATTCACTGGTTTAAGAAATTTCTGATCGTAAAAACCTGCTTCTTTTCATTTTTAAGGTATTGTTTTCATTTTAATGTACTGACTCAAATTAGTAATTAATAATAATAATTATTATACCAGTCTGCGCACCTCCCCTGACATGCTTTTGTGTATGAACAGCATTTGGGGTGGAGGAGTGGACGGAACGGGCGCGGGCGCATCAGGCGCAGTCTTCAAACATATTTCAAAGGAAGCCGGCGCCACGGTCCTGACTGGGTGTTTTAGGGAATATTTGCATGTATTCACATGCGATTGAAATAGCTATTCATGTGGTGGACTGATTTTGGCTAATGCAGGACACTACTGAATGATGCACATCAAAGGGATTTAGAGCTGGGTGTGCAAAGCTGACTGATAAAGAAGTGGGTAGGCGATACGCCTGCACTACACCACTGTAAATAAATAATTTTACTCACTATTAATTAGACACCTGATACTGTCGGGAGCTGTCCAATTTTGTAAAATTCGCCTCGAAAGGAGTAACAGCACAATGAAGTCGTGATTATAAAATGCTGTCTGTAAGACACGCATGGAAGCGTGACTTTGCGACATTGCAGAAAACGTCTATCAGTGCCGGCCTGTAGGTTTGTGGGGCCCTAGGCAAGATAATGAAAATGGGCCCCATAGTGTAAAAAACTGTCATAGAAATTTGACTAGTGAAGAGAAAGCACATAAAATGACTATTTTATAGTCATTTATATTCTATTTAAGTAAATGTGTGTTAATTGTAGCGCATTCAACAAACATATGTAAAAAATATTTAAACAAATAAAATTAAAAGTGCAAGTGAGATTGAGTAAATACACACATGAAACACAAATAAAATAAAATAGAATTGAAGTAAAAACTAAACTAAATAAACAGAGCATAAACAAAATAAACATAGACTTAATATTCATAAATGATAAGAAATGCAGGCTATTCTGCTTGTTTTTAAGGATTGATTGATGATCACATGAAAAACATTAAAAAAAACTTTATTGCATTATATTGGATCCAGGTCTGTAATTTTTTAGCGTAACATGCTAAATGTGGCTCAGTTTTTCCTTATATGACAAGTCTGTCTGTGATCATGGGCATAATTGCATGTAAAAAAAAAAACATATTGTTTGGATTCCATTTCTACCACAACTTCACTTTGATCTCTCTATCATTTTTTTCATTTCAAATAATTTAAAAATAGCATTAATGTGTAACAAGACTTTATTTCCAGAGACTATTTTTCTGAGAAGCAATACTAAGTGAATTCCAAAATCTAAACCGTAACAAAAAAATCTGAACTGTAACAAGAAAGGTTTTCAGACTTTATTTACCAAAAATTATAAAGAACACAGAGTTTGTTGTGCCTGTTTGTAGGGCTGCACAATTTGGCCAAAATGTTGTTTTTATCAATATGACTAATTCTATTGTTATTACTAAATAAAAACATTAAAAATAACAAGAAGTATTGTTAAATGTTTATCAATATATTTTACAGAAAACTGCAGCATGACCTGTTAACATGCAAGAGGCCTAACTAATATCAATGTTTGGAAAGGTATAAGAATTTATTATAAAATTAATTATGGTTAAAAAAACGTAGAGAGAGATATTATTATTATTCCTATATATTTTTACCCCAAATAAGGTGTTAATGTAAAACATGTAATATAATGTTTAATTCATACAGGAAATCCCCTGTATGACAAACTATGGACAAAGCTATAGTTGAATAAAAGACTAATGGTTTATCTCCGTTCTTCAAGCCATATCGGGCATTTTTATATGAATAAACTATAGATGCGATGCAATGCAATGCTAATCAACAGCCTTTATCACCTTATGATTTTGCCTCATTCTGTGATGTTAAACCACGTCAGATCAAAAAAGGAAGTTATTTCAAAAACTCGACTCATGTTATTAAATGATTTTGGAGCAAAATCATGTAATTAAAATGTTCTCAATAGACAACAAGTTTGTAAACAGACTCAAACCCATGCAAAATCCAAGCATGCGTTGTAATGAGGTAAATTTGCTGCATATGCTGCACTGTATAGCCCTGGTGCACGTTACCTTGTGTAGTCAGAGGGTGTGTGCGGCTTGAAGTCTTGTAATCTGGCGGGGGTCAGAATTGGGCACAACACCGACTAATGTCTATGTTGATCCAAATATGGAAAGCACTTTCAAACTTAATCTGATGATGATTGCTGCGTAGTATGGGTGTTTTTTTGGTTTTTTTGCATAAACATCTATCAGTACATCTCTTAAGTAAGTGGTGGGGCAAACCGAAAATTGATGCCGAAAGTCAGCACTCACCTTCACTGTTGATACTGCGATTTTTCTTGTTTGTATGTATTCCTTTGTTGGCATTTTCCACATTTCGTTTTTCTCCCTTAATAACAAATTTGTTCATTCTGATGCTTAGTTTTACCAAACTAATGGCTGCTGATGATGACTGTTTGAACTGAATTCTGCCAAAGCGCGCACTTATATATGTTCGTTAAATGTATACGTGAATACATAGGTCTGCTCGTGTCTAAAAATATATATATGAAAAACTAATTATTATTTCATATAAAAAGATTAGAGTTTATATTTCTTTAGTACATTTTTAAATTAATGCAAAAACAAAAATGAATTGTAAAACTAAGTTATTTTGTAATGTGTTCAGCGGGCCTCGGGTTGAGAACCACTGACTTACATGGTCTTACGTACATGAATGGTCTGTCCTCACACAAGATATCATATGGCTTTAGCTAATGGAATGGAATATAAAAGGAATTGTTTCGAACAACATTATTAATCAAGAAAAAGATGAAAGGATTTTCCTTTTTCAGATTAATGTCTGTAATTGTGTCTGTGTGGTTTGTAATTCGATGATTTATATTTCAACAGGTCTCTGAAGAACAATAGGATTAGGAATTTGGATGATTACATCTTCTCCAAATACACACAACTGCAGAGACTGTAAGTATCAGTTAATTAAGTGTTAAAGTGCACCATCATAAATAATGAAAAAAAGCAAATGGATGAAAAAGATCAGTACAAAATACTGAAATGCTTCAGTGTTTACTGGTTTCTGTAGAAAGAATGGAAAAGAAAAGAAACACAAGCATTCCTATTGAATTAACATCATCTATACTATAAATTTAAGATTGTTGGGCCATTGTATTTGCTTACAGTCTTTAGCCAATGTCCTCTGAGTCATTCGACGGTTTTCCACTTGCTGCGTGTCGCCAGTTCCTGTTGACGCTGAAATTTATGAAGGCTGTGAAATTTCCAATATCTGATGAACCAAAATATCTCAGCTCTGAGAACTTTAGGTCAAGCCTCAAACCCTGGTTCTCTGAGGGAGATGAGTGCAATATCTCACCCATCTGCTGGCCACGTTGCAACCCCTTATAACACTGTAAGTCTTCTGTAAAGCCACTGGCGAGTGCAGCCATAATCTACTTCATTCATAATTCAGTCGGTTCTGATTTGAGCAGATGAACAATAAATTTATTCTGGCAAAGTTTATGATCTCTAAAGAGAAGTTTTATTTTCGTCGACATTAATACATTTGAAAATGCAGTTTTCGTTTTAAAACGCTCTCTGTCCACACTAGTGTTTTCAACCGTTTTCCAAATGTTTCTCATCCACACTGAAGCGTAGGAAAACGTTAAATTCGCCATACTGCGGAAAAAACTCACTGAGATGATACAGACAGAACAGACATAAGTTTTCACGCAATTCATCTGTGGATCATCTGTGCAAACGGATTGTTTTATTTACGGAAATATCTCATAATTCACTGACGCGTCCATGTCGCACGCTCTCATGTTTGATGTAAAAAGCAGCTGCCCTCACGTTTAACTGCAGGAGTCAGGACAGCAACTGAGTACATTTTCTGTCATCTTTTTAGGACTGTAATAAGAAAAGTGTACAAATATATCTTTAGCAGCAGTGTGAAAGTGAATAGCACATAACAGCCACAATTACCGGTATAAACATATCTATTGGTACAATATGCGTCACATGACTAAACATGCGTTATCGTTTTCAAAAAGCCTCCATTTTAACAGTCCACACTGTAACGCGGTTTCAAAATTAATCTACTTTGGAGAGCGTGTACAAAAAGCTCAGTTTTCCTTGACCAAAAATGCCGTCTCAGTGTGGACAGAAGGACAAAACAGAGAGAAAAAGATGCGTTTTCAGACAAAAACGTATTAGTGTGGACATGGCCTGAGGTAAATATGAAGGATGTTTAGATATTTTGTAGTCGAAAGGAAGACTTTTAAAAAGCGAGAGATTTCATAATAAAAACTCTGAGACAAACGAAATGAGAAGAACTTTGAAAAGGACAAAAATTTAAAATGAAATTCCACCAGTCAGAGGTTGAATACCTACATTATGCTTTCTGTTTCAATTTTAATTGATTCATGGGCAGCCATATCTTGACTTGTAAAGGCACTAACATGTTTGCATAATTGAATTTCATGCATACTTTCTTTTCTAATGAATGTCAATGGTGAATTAATCCTGCTGCACGCTTTGGCTGTAGTGAATGTGCACTGTTTATTTAATCTTGTATTTGAGGTCTTTGTTTGAGATGTTTGCACTGAATTTTTGCCTGATTTGAATGATTAGATGATTATGAGATGTTTGTGTGTGCCGTAATTGTGGGTTAGGCTTGTGATTCATTGTGCCCTATCAGAAATAAAGAGATGAGGCACCACCCAGAAATGATTTTTATATCCACCCTTTCTAATAGTCCAAATTGGCCTGCATAGGGTGTCAACAGAATAGGGCTTCGTGGATTGGCACGCAGACCCGTGTCCCAGAGAACTGAGATGTTAAGCGAGAGAAAATGAATTGAGTGAGAATTGAGCACTCAGCCAGACAGGAAAAAAGAAAGGAAATAATAGTTTTGATCTTTGTCAGAAAGAAGGACGCAGTTAATTTTGGCTCAGTCTATCAGTTCTCCAAATGCACATTCAGTACTGGGTACAGCTCATACTTGATACACTGTCATAAAGCTTCGTTTATTTTACACATCATATTTTTTGAACGATGATGAGAAAAACTTGCAGCGACGTGCTGATGAGGATAAAATACTTCTAAAGACACAGACCAATACATTTTTTAAAAGACTATAAAAGTAAAGGGATGTTGGGACATCTGTGGAATGTGGAGCCAGTGGAAGTGACAGATGTCCTCTGTGTTTTGCTTTTTGCAGAAGTTTAGGCCTATTGATCTGATTTTCTGGCTTTTCATTTGATTTTTTTTTAGTTTTTCATTTTTCTATTGTAAATTAATAGGGATATATAAATCCCAGTTACTTGTAGTATTAATATCTCTTTTAGGGTTTTATGACCTGATCACTCTAACAGTATTATGAAGTTGTCAGAAATGTGCAAGTTCAAATTCTGTGCAAAGAGATTTTGACAGTATTTTGTTGACACTTTTTGTCTGTTACTTTTTATAATAAGCAGTAGAAATAGTTTATCCAAAAATTAAACATTTGCTGAGAATTCACTCACCCTCAGGCCATTCAAGGTGTAATTATAGTAACACTACCAGGCAAAAGTGTTTGAGCAGTAAGATTTTTGCTATTTAAAATAACTGCTTTCTATTTGAATATATTTTAAAATGTAATTTATTCCTGTGATCAAAGCTAAATTTTCAGCATCATTACTCCAGTCTCCAGTGTCACATGATCCTTCAGAAATCATTCTAATGTGCTGATTATTATTATGAATATTTAAAACAGCTGAGAATCCGTTTTTTTTTTCCAGATTCTTTGATGAATAGAAAGATCCAGAGATCAGTAACATTATTCACTATACCATTCAAACGCTTGTTGTCAGTATATTTTTTTAAAAATAGAAATTATAGAAATTAATACTTTTATTTAACAAGGATGCTTTAAATTGATCAAAAGTGAACTTTCTATTCATCAGAGAAACCTTCTACTCAGCTGTTTTCAACATAATAATAATAAATGTTTTTTGAGCAGCAAATCTGAATATTAGAATGATTTCTGATCATGTGACTGGAGTAATGATACTAAAAATTTGTCTTTGAAATCACAGGAATAAATTACATTTTAAAATATATTCAAATAGAAAACAGTTATTTTAAATAGTAAAAATATTTCAAAATTTTACAGTTTTTGCTGCACTTTGGTGAGCAGAAAAGACATTAAAAATCTTACAGTTCAAAAACTTTTGACTGGTAGTGTAGTTTCTTCATCAGAACAAATTTGGTGAAATTTTGCTTTATTTCACTTGCAGCAAATAAGTGAAAACATTACAATAATGCAGAAGTAATCGAAATGATTCCAGTCTATCAATTAATGTCTTGTGAAGTGAAAATCTGCATTTTTGTAGTAAACAAATTCATCATTACAGCACTTTTAACTTTAGATTGTTGTTTCTGCCTAACAGTATTCCTTCTTCCAGTGAAAAAGTCGTCTTGTCTGAATCGGGAGAGAAATCTGCATAGATTCAGCACTGTTTACAAACAAAAACAGTCCAAAATCTTGCCAAAGATTTGGCCTGAAGCAAATGTGTAAAGTTAATACATCTTAATGATGCTTGTGTTGCTTACAAACTTGGACTAGATTCTTGTGATGTTTTGAGCTCAGTTGTTTTAGATTCTTGTTCTGATGTCATCCATTGCTGAGCAAGTGATGTTATGATTTCTCCAAATCTGTTCCAATGAAGAAACAAACTCATTTACATCTTGGATGGCCTGAGGGTGAGCAAATTTTCATTTTTGGGTGAACTTTTTTTAATATTTGTGAATGTTATTGCATGAAATATCATCTGCAAACACATAAAGACCCTTTTACTTTCCTCTAACTTCATCTACACTAACTTTTTACAAACTGATGAATTTTTAGTGGATGTATGAAGTCATTTTCAGGTTCTTGCAGCTGTCCCCAGGTGTAGTCTGTAACGTTCCACTAACCTCTAAACTCTAAAGTGTCCAAATAATTTAGTTTTAATATCATGAGCACAGTTCTTCCTAGCATGCCTGTGAATGCTTCAGTGCCATCGCTAAATTCCCTTTCGCCTCGTTGGGAGCGAGCGGTGATGGCTGATAATGTTTGCAGGTAAGAGCTTCAGAGCTCTGCTTTTCTCACTGGGTCACTGTGTCCCTCACAGACTGGAGGAACTTCTGAATCGAGAGCATGCTTTTCATCTCATTTTACTTAAAGTGCACATTCATTTTTAAGCTCTTCTGCACCCAAGAAAAAGGTGTCAGATGAAATGATCATCCTTCTTCCAAATTAAAGTAATAAGCTTTGAAAGAGAGGCCATTTACTGCCTTCTATTCAGAATCTTGGAGGATTTACTGCCCATTTAAATCTACTCATATGCATTTAATGTACAATACATTCTGTTTAAAATAAAACGGCAGTTCAGTCCTGAACAAATCAGTGCAGTCAAGACTGGCACAAGTTCAGTTGAATTCCTCGAGATGTCATGAGGATTTAATGGCAACGTTTGGCGTCACTACATTTTGAGTTTTTTTTTATGGTGATGATTTATTTTAATGAAATTTTTGCCTTTACTGGAACAGGACAGTATAGAGAAGTCAAAGCACATCTTTATGGTACAAGTGAATCTCTGGCAGCAACTGGAATGGTGTTAAATTTCAAGATTATTTATTTAATAATTTACTGACTGGCAATGCATGCCAAAGTCTTTGTTGTGAACTGTACTCTTATTCTATGAATACAAAGCCATAGAGTTGGTTTGCCTTAGTAGGCGTTGTTCTTATTCCGCTCGAGTCTGTGGCACCCCATAGAGCCGCTTATGGGAAAGTTATGAAATTTGGAATATCTAGAATAACGTTTGAATGAATTAGATGAAGAGCAGGCAGAAATGGATGTGAGAATATATCTCTGAAATGGTTTTGGCGTATTGAGGTCAAACTTGGTGTGTGTTATAACAGCCATGACCTGAGGCTACCTGCACAGTTTTGGAGCTATGAAAAGAGATACGAAAAATGGCTATTTTTGCTTATAACTTCATGGTTCGGCCAAAAATCACAAAACTGGTCACTTTAGATTCGGTGGAGCATTTCGAGTCAAACCATACCCAATTGTCCCATATCAGACATTTTGGGCGTCAGCCATTCTCAGTTTGGTCACAAACACAACTGCGTATCATTACGAAACTCGGTACGTGTGTTCGGTGCTATGCTGTGACAGTACTCGGAAAGTTTGGGGGCAGTGTTACCTTGTGGCCAAAAGTTATAAAGAAATTTTAAAAAATATAAATAACAGTTGATTAAATTGGCCTGTTGTGATGAAAGTGATCTCAGTATATTCCTTGGGTCATGCTAAGAACATAGATACCAATTTTGCCATAGTCAGCCGAACTTCTTGTCGGCCATTTTTAACTTCTCCTAGACGGTTGGTCTAATTTTCACCAAATTTGTCTTAGGTGATCTTCAGACCATGCTGACAAAAAGTTGTCGATTTCGTGTCGATATAAAATGGTTATCGTTTAACACATCAACGAAATTGCTGGAATCATGCCAAACAGTGTCTGAGGCTGTATCTCTGCAAAACTTTGACATATTGACAGCAAACTTTGTGTGTGCCATTGTCACCTCACACTGACCACTCCACATCAAATTGGTAGCAGCGCCACCTATTGGTCAAGACTGATAAACCATTAATAATGAAATTTCCAAAAATGCTAATAACTTTTGATTGCAGTAGCCTTTTGTAATGAAACTGGTCTCTAAATGAAGAGTTCAGATGCAAAACCAGCTAAAAGCCATCTCGGTCAAAAATGAGATAATGATACTGATTGAATGCTCTCGGCAAATATTATACGTCCATCAAATACTTTTTCTTCAAACTCGCTAAAATACCAGCCTCAGCCCAATCAGAAGTACCGGTACTTACATAGAAACCTATACATCTGAGCCGGATAAAAATGCATTTTTTAAAGAAAGACATCACATGGATTTAGCTGGTTTTGCATCTGAACTCTTCAAATATTCCTTGGGTCATGCCGATAACATGGACACCAATTATGCCATAGTTGACCGAACTTTCTGTTCGCCATTTTGATTTACGTTGAAAACGTTGATCTAATCAAATCATCTTCAGACTGTGCTGACAAAAAGCTATGGATTTCGTGGTGATAGACAAAACCGTTTTTGTATAGCAATGCAACAAATTTGAGACATGATGCCAGATTACGTCTGAGGCTGAATCTCTGCAAAGCTTTGACATATTGACACCAAACTTTCTGTGTGCTGTTGTCACCTCACACAAAACACCACACCACATCGATTTGATAACAGGGCCACCTATTGGTCAAAAGTGATATCCTATTAAATCATATTACTAGAGTTCAGCTCCAACCCTGACCAAACACACCTGAACCAGTTAATTAGGATCTGAAGGAGGACTTGATAATTACAAACAGGTGTGTTTGATCAGGAAAGTCGATCTCCAGGAATGATCTCCAGGAACAGGGTTGGGCACCCCTGTTCTAGAGGTTGTATTTATGATTTTTCCAACCATTTTGACTGAAATCATAGTTTTGCAGTTGGTCTGCCACTCCAAACCCGTAAGATCTTTGATTACTTCAGAACACAAATTAAGATATTAAAAGCTTTCTAACCCTGCATAGGCACCAAGGCAACTGACATTCCTGTTGCCACATTCCTTTTCTGGGGCTGTTCCAGCCCCAGAAAAGTATCAAGGACATTGATAAAATAGTCCATGTGACATCCGTGGTTCTCACTCTCAGAATTCATCAAAAATATCTTAATTTGTGTTCGGAAGATGAGGTGCCCTAAGTTTGAACTTCCAAAATGCAGTTTAAATGTGGCTCCAAACGATCCCTAATGCGGTTGTAAACGATACCAGCTGAGGAAGAAGGGTCTTATCTAGCAAAATGATCTTTTTTTTTTTAAATAATACAGTTTATATATTTTGTAATGTCAAACGCTCGTCTTGTCTTACTCTCCCTGAACTCTTTTTTTCTGGTTCATGACGGCTGGGATCGTTTGAAGACGCATTTAAACTGCATTTTGGAAAGTTCAAACTCAGGGCACCATATCAGTCCATTATGTGGAGATTAATCCAGAAATTTTGTCCTCAAAAGACATAATTTCTTTACGACTGAAGAAAGAAAGACATGGATGACAAGGGGGTTGAGTACATTATCTGTAAATTTTGTTCTGGAAGTGGACTTCTCCTTTAAGACACTTTTCAAACGTTGCTACACATTGGCAAATAAATGTTAAAAATAGCTGAATTTGTTGCTAGAGTAGTCTGAAAAGTTGCTAAATAGCAACAAAATTGCTAAGATGGCAACACTTAATCTGTCACCAGTTATGGCCAGGCTTATTCCTTGTGTGATTTTACAAAAGACAGCACTCCAGAATGGCTGTTTTTGATTTATGGAGAATATAAAAAATGAAGTGGGTGGATTTTTACCATTATTGGTCAGCACAGTTCAAATACTATATAAAATTTGCCATTATAGGTACCCTTTAAAAAAGTATTGTTGCATTTTCAGTACATTTTCTGACTCAACAAAATGAATTCCAAACTTAGAAACCAGCAAATTTCTTGCTCACTCCAGCCCTAAGCTGACATAATTTACCCTCCAAACTCACAGGCACTAGTCCAGTGTGTAAATCTTACTATTGCTGAACATACTACTAATATAAAACAGAAAACAGGAGCATGCCAAGGGCATTTTCCAGGATTTGACAAAGTCCAGGACGAGGTCCAAAACATCAGGGGCTTGTCGGAGGTCTGGGGATATCCTTCTCTGAAAGATCAACATTTTATATGCAAGATCTCTTAGGTCACCTCAGATGCAGTTTTGTACTAATGAAGTAAATTAACAACATAACATGCGGATATGATCCCAAGTAAATGTTACTTGCTTTCTCGCACATGTACCTGATTATTATTAGTAACATTACTCAATGTTCTAATGTTTTATGGCCTTGTTTGTCTTCAAAAAATCTAATAGATGACTGTATTTCAATCACTAAGAGCTGGATGAAAGGAAAACATTTTCTGTATGACAGGTGAATTGTATAATAGTCTGAGTCTACGCACTGTCACACAGTATTGTAAATGAGGCTATAAAAATGAGGTATTAATTCACATAAAATGTATTTATTAGGTGAAAAGAACATGTTGGGATGCTACAGTGAAAAGCATGAGAAGTGTACAGTGGTATAATGAGTTATCCAAATGCAAAGTTTTGGGTTTAAATCTGTTTCTAAATGGCTATTTGAGAGCATTTGGTTGAAATTTTTTACAAAGCACCTTTTTAGCCATTTATGATGGTGTCTGATTTTCAAAAAGAGCATCCAAGCCACAACTGATTAATAGCATCCATAAATATTTTCACCAATTATTTGTTCTGACTTTCTTTGCGAACAGGTTTCTTCAGAACAACATAATTCAGATGGTCTCAAGCCGTGCTTTCAGTGGACTATTTAATCTAGAAAAACTGTGAGTACTTCTCTTTTCCTATCTTTCGCTTCAAATCATCTTTTTAAAAAGATTAAAAATATTTATGTAGTTTTGGTGTTACTTGTGAAAAGCCGAGAGAGCGTGTGGTATCGAGAGAGGTGTTTAGATCTCTCCAGCCGAACTGGAGATGAGAAATGAAAGTCTCAGATTAAATATTGAACAATGACGCTTCTTTTGTTATTGCTTAAGGTGTGGAGGACAATGTGCTGTAGATCTGCTCATGGGGCCGAGTAGACAGACTATTTTTTAAGTCAGTTTGAACAAACTCTTTGCGAATACCATATAGTAACCATCGTCCCGTCACAGCAGCTTTACACCTTAGTCTCAGAAGCGAGGAAGGACAAGCTTAATCTTGAAAAGATGATGATTTATACTGTCGTATATCATTAGGGAACGTCAGCATTGGATGATTAATGACTGCTTACACAGTTTTGTAGGATTTAACCTTTTCCTTTCTATTCCAATTTGTTGTCGTTTATTCAGAAGCATCTCAGAAGAAGCACAGAAATGAGTTTCGCAGCACTCGTTTTCATTTTGGATTCCTAATAGGGCAATTTATTCTTTTATGTCTGTAAATCAATGCTCAGGACATTTTAATGCTTAACCTTGACAGTGGACAGAGCTTTTTATCAGTTCAATCCTGTGTCTATTATTAAACGTCGTCTTTTGTGCAGGTTTCTCAGCCAAAACCACATAACCTATTTGGGACCGGGTGTATTCAGAGATCTACATAAATTAGATTGGCTGTGAGTATGCCTTGCAACACATTTAATGAATTAGAAAAGATGCTCTTTTGCATCAAATATCAATCACAAAATTAATACAAGTAGAGAGTTGAGACCAACAATTGTCACTTTTTGATGTTTAATGTACATTAAAGAAAGTTATGATCAAATTCTCATGAGGTTTATGCACTTTTTCTATATTTATCTTTCTCATTTTTTTAGGTTTTTAGTGTTTTTTTAAAGAAGTCTCTTTTGCTCATCAAGCCTGCATTTATTTGATCCAAAGTACAGCAAAAACAGTAAAATTTTGAAATATTATTTAATATTTAAAATAACTGTTTTCTATTTGAATATATTTTAAACTTTAATTTATTCCTGTGATTTCAAAGCTGAATTTTTAGCATCATTACTCCTGTCAGAAATCATTGTAATATTCTGATTTGATGCTCAAAAAGCATTTATTATTATTATTATTATTATAATGTTGAAAACAGCTGAGCAGATTTTTTCAGGTTTCTTTGATGAATAGAAAGTTCAGAAGAACAGCGTTTATCTGAAAGAGAAATCTTTTGTAACATTATAAATGTCTTTACTATCACTTTTAATCAATTTGCTAAATAAAAAAAGTGTTAATTTAAATTAATTCCTGTCCCAAATATATAGACTCCAAGCTTTTGAAAGGTATAGTGTATAATGTTACAAAAGCTTTTTATTTCAGATAAATGCTGATCTTTGGATCTTTCTATCCATCAAAGAGTCCTGAAAAATGTACTCAGCTGTCTTAAATATGGATAATAATAATAAATGTTAATAAAAATAATAACAATAAATGTTTCTTGAATAGCAAATCAGCATATTAGAATGAGGAGTAATGACGCCGAAAATTGAGGTTTGATCACAGGAATAAATTACTTTTTAAAATACATTCAAATAGAAAGCAGTTGTTTTAAATAGTAAAAAATATTGCACAATATTACAGAAGAGCAGAAGAGACTTCTTTAAAAAAAAAAACATTAGAAATCTTACTGTTCAAAAACTTTTGACTGGTAGTGTATATTTGTATTTTTTAAATTTTTTTTTGTTTGAAGTGTTTATATTTTTGTTTATTTAAAATTTTTAAATAATCTTTTTTCTTGAACTTCATCTTATGGCATACTTTGGCGTTACA
This sequence comes from Labeo catla, assembly GCA_012976165.1. Lineage (NCBI taxonomy): Eukaryota > Metazoa > Chordata > Actinopteri > Cypriniformes > Cyprinidae > Labeo > Labeo catla. The sequence continues at coordinate 251,026 of VONZ01000568.1, read as the reverse complement.
CAACATCTCATCTCATTTTTTGTTTGTTTGTTTAGTTTCATGGAGGCACCGTCTCGCTTGTTAAATAGATGCTTAATTAAATTTGGCATAATCACACAGAAAAAGATGTGGTCTGTGGAATAGCTCTGAGTTAGTAGAATTTGGCTGAAAATAGAATGGTTTTGCAAAAAGAAGCAGAGAATTACTTGGGTGGCTTTTCGGTTGCCAAACAGATGCAGGTTTAGCAGATTTATGCTGTATTTGAACAAGCACAGTCACTGACTGAACATTTGCCAACTAGATATTTCTTTCTCTTGTACAAAAACACAAAAACAAAAAAAACTGCATTCTAACAATGTATTCATGTGCTTTACATTTTGTAGAAGACATTTCAGTTATTGTATTATTATTTTTCCCCCCTCAGAGTCTTAGACCACAATCCACTTAAAAGCATTACCCGTGATATGTTCATCGGCCTGAGGTCGCTAACATTTCTGTAAGTATCTTGGTGTTTTCAAATATTTCATGGTGATTCTTCACGGTGGTATTTTGTTTAATCAGTTGTTCTTACGGTTATCGCTTTGAGGAAAATGTCAAGCTTTGTTTTATTATAAAATTAACCAAGCAGGATTCTGTTTCTGGAAAACTATTTCTAGGATGTTGTTTCACGAGGTCAAAGTTGAGCCGCATTGTCTTTTAATATTACTGCTTTTTCCCTGTGTATATATATTAAGGCAAAGGCATAATTCTCACAACGATTTGAGATGTCAAAGACAGTAGTCTTGTGTTCGCTTGTCAGTTACAAGTATCTCCAAGGGAAAGCCAATAGAAAGGCACCTCATCGCTAAGTAACAAAAGCAATCAAGGGATCGCTAACCCTGAAACACAGCCAATTTTGTTTCTGCAACTCAGCAAACCGTCTCTGAGACAACTTTTTGATCTTTTCACTGTTACACAGAACTGTCTGTACCCACAAAGAGAACATTTTACACTTTCTAGATTTCCACATGTGGGTTGCCTCCAGGCCATTGTACAACCATTTGTACTAGTAGTAAAAAATTCATTATCATAGTCCCTCATCAGAATGTCTTTAATATCCCTGGAAATGTCCTCTGGTTTCCAGTTCCACTGCTGAGTACAAAAAAGAAATGTATTTACATCACAACTGTTTTTGTACTTTTTTTTTTTTTTTCTGTTCTCACTCATCAATGTTTCTTATCATCAATGTTCTCTTCTGATTACTGTCTTTTATTATGGACTATATTATTTTGTCCTAGTCAAAACCTGTTTTCTATGGAACTCAAGTCATTTAAAAAAAAAACAACAACAACAAAAATCCAGTTCACATTTTGATGAATATAAAATGGATATTGTACAAGAACATAGATATAAAATTTAATGAAAAAAAAAAGAGTTTATTAATATGCACTTGCGTTCAAAAGTTTGGGATCAGTAAGATTTTGTGTGTTTTTTAAATGAGTCTCTTATGCTCATCAAAGTTCTATGTATTTAATCAAAAATACAGAAAAAATATTATGAAATATTATTGCAATTTAAAATAAAGTTTTCTATTTTAATATACTTTAAAATATAATTTATTTCTGTAATGCAATGCAGAATTTTCATCAGCAACTATTGCAGTCTTCAGTGTCACACGATCCTTCAGAAATCATTCTAATATGCTGATTTATTATCAATGTTGGAAACAGTTGTGCTGCTTAATATTTTTTGAAGCCTGTGATACTTTTTTTCAGGATTCTTTGATTCATAAAAATTTAAAAAGAAAAGCATTTATTCAAAATATATTTTTTTTTTTGAATAATTTTTTTTTTCTAACAATGTAAATCTTTACTATCACTTTGTCAATTTATCACATCCTTGCTGAATAAAATTAATGTTAAAATTAAAATTAGTATTTTTTTTTAAACAAAGAAACAAAGAAAAATTTACTGACCCCAATCTTTGAACAGTAGATGTATATTGTTACAAAAGATTTCTGTTTTAAATAAGTGCTGTTCTTTTTAATGTTTTATTCATCAAAGAATCCTGAAAAAAGTATCATAGTTTTCAAAAAAAAAAAAAAGCAGCAAAAACTGTTTTCAACATTGATAATAAATCAGCATATTGGAATTATTTCTGAAGGAATAAATTCTATTTTAAAGTATATTAAAATAGAAAAGCATTATTTTAAATTGCAATAATATTTCACAATATTACAGTTTTTTTCTGTTTTTCTAAATAAATAAACACAGCTATTATGAGCAGAAAAGACATTAAAAAACATAAAAAATATTACTGATCCCAAACTTTTGAATGGCAGTATAATATATTGATAAACTGACATAATATTCTCCAGGTTGTGCATTAACCCTCGTACAATATTTTTTTTCATATTAAAGTAATGAACTATTCCATAAATCAAAAATATCTGTTTTATACCAGTTTTCAGTAGATTTTGCAGAAATAGCAGCATTGTTTTAGATATTTTTTAAATGATCTTTTTTATTTTTTTAATTATATTAACATTTATAAAATTATATTAACATCAAATAAAATTAAATCTATGCTTATTATTATCTATTCACTTATTTATTTTTAGTTTCTTAAACTGGAAAACGCACTTAGATCATAGCAGGACCCGCTGGTTTTCAGGCAGATTGTGTGTTTTTTTATAGGGTGCTAACTGAAATATTAAGAGGTGAGATTAATACATTACAGTAATTGTGAAACATTTACGTATTTTTTCCCACACAGTATTTCTAAACAAAAACCTGCAGCATGCAACTTGCATAGTCTTTGTTGCCATGTTTGCGCTGTTTTGATTTGCATTAAATTTATTTAGTGAACCATAATCGTACAAACTCAGACAGTGTGTGCAAATAACCAAGTCAATTATAATTATCATTTTTTGTTTGTTCATCACAGCTCTATGAATGAACACTTGGCACGGTTTCACATTATTTGCCACTTTGGTCTTGCCAAGTATAATTGAATCACTGAATCATGTTTCATGAAAGTTTCATTTATGTCCCTCCACCTTAATAAAAACCAGGGTTCTCTTAGGGATAACAGAAAAAACCTAAGAGTTATTAAGCATCACTGCAAAGAACGGTCCATCATGAGATTACTTTTCATGAATGAAGATATGTATCTAAAGCCATCCCAGAAGAGATACAGCGTATAGCTTGCCCGGAATGTTTTCTCCAGTTCAATTCACTTTGTGATGCCCGTAATGGCTGAAATAATGGTAGTTCGTCTTCTGAACGGTTTCCAGCAGCCTGGCACTGTTTGCGATTTAGCCATTGCATACAAAAGCTTAGCTTGCGGGAGTCCGTATTTAGGGAAAATACTGTAATTTTTTGTTGCGCCCATAGTGGTGTGACACTTTGTTATCTGTAGAGTTAAAAATATGGAAACAGAACTTTTTCTGTGATTTATTATGAAATACAACCTTGTAAATTAGCTGAACAAGTGTCCACTGAATAATAAGCACACCATTAATCTTTCATTTATGAGAACAGATAAAATTGTTCTCTAAATTTGCATAATAAGCTAAATTATGTATTGTTTGTGTTTTACATTAATGTCTAATTTCCTGGTGTTTTTGACTAAATTAATGTTTCTTTTAGATAAGATATATTGTTACATTAATATATTAGTTAGTTGATAATAATTAAGGATTCACTTTACAAGAACTAATTTGAAACACAGTTTCCAGATAATTAAGCTAGTGAAGCAGGGGACACCTAATTGCACACAGCTAGTCTGGCAGAAAGCCTTGATTGTTTTTCCTCTGAAACTGATTCAGTCATATTTGAAAGTGCCGCAGGGGGGTTGTTGAATTTCTACGATAAAGATTTTCAAGGCTCTCACTGTGATAGTCTGCACATTGAGGCTGTGTTGTCGTTTTAGGTGGTTGATTTTAATCTTTATTTAATCTTAATCTTTATTCAGATCAATGGTGAACACGTCCCTGATGTGGCTGCCCGATTCAAGTCTCTGTCAGCACATGCCCTTCCTCAGGTGGCTGTAAGTAGTTCCTGTTATTGACCCCCCTTTTTTTTTTTTACCTCTTACATACACAAAGTAGAGGATAAAATCATCTGCATCTTTCCTAATGCACAACAGTATATACAGTATTTTATTTTATTTTATTTTTTTTGTAAAATATAGTGATTTACTCTTCCAGTCAAAAGTTTTCCAGTAAGATTTTCAATGTTGTTTAAAGAAGTCTCTTCTACCCACCAAGCCTGCATTTATTTGATCCAAAATACAGTAAAAGCAGCAATATTGTGAAATATTTTCACTATTCAAAATAACTGCTTTCTATTTGAATATATTTTAAAATGTACTTTATTCCTGTGATCAAAGCTAAATTTTCCGCATCATTACTCCAGTCTTCAGTGTCACATGATCCTTCAGAAATCATTCTAATATGCTGCTTTGCTGTTCAGTAAACATTTATTGTTGTTATTATTATCTGTATTTAAAAAAAGGTAAGTACATTTTTTTAGGATTCTTTGATGAATAGAAAGATCCAAAAATCAGCATTTATCTAAAATAAAAAGCTTTTGTGACATTATACACTATAGCATTCAAAAGCTTGAAGTATTATTTATTTATTTATTTTTTTTAAAAGACATGATTGAAATGAATACTTTTATTTAACAAGGATGCTTTAAATTGATCAAAAGTGATGATAAAGATATTTATAATGTTAATTATAAAGATTTCTATTTTACATAAATGTTCTTCTGAACTTTCTATTCATCAAAGACACCTAAAAAAAATTCTACTCAGCTGTTTTCAACATAATAATAATAATAATAATAATAAATGGTTTTTTTTGAGCAGCAAATCAGAATATTACAATAATTTCTGAATGATCTGGAGTAATGATGCTTAAAATTCAGCTTTGAGATCACAGGAATAAATTATTATTTCAAATATATTCAAATAGAAAGTGGTTATTTTAAATAGTAAAAATATTCCAAAAGTTTACTGTTTTTGCTGTACTTTAGATCAAATAAATGCAGGCTTGGTGAGCAGAAAGAGACTTCTTTAAAAAAAAAAAATTAAAAATCTTACTGTTCAAAAACTTTTGACCGGTAGTGTATATAGCAATAATATAGTAAAATTAATAACCTTTGCAGTAAAATATATAGTGAAAATGTTAAATTCTTAATTATAAAAATAATTATACATATTAATATTCAACATTATCTGTGACAGCACTCATGGTATAATTTTGGCCCCGTTCAGACACTGACATATCTTACCCCAAAGCATCTGGTACAGTTTACCCCACATTTTTAAAGGAATTACTTGTGTTTAGCCAAACAATAATAATGTGGTTTGGCAATTCACCCGTATGATATATATGTAAGACCTGGATAAATTAACTTTGACATAAAACTACAGTTCCTTCTGTGTAGAAAATTTACTTTGACATGTAAAAAATGGTTTTGGCGTTTAAAAAAAAAAAGCAGCTGTGTTTGATGGGCCCTTTCTAAATATATGGTGACATGACATCTGGTGACATTTGCACTGAGAATTTATGTAATTTGAGATAGACACTAAAATATAAAGAATTATGTAGAAGGCTCAAAGGTGGTTTGGATATAATATCACAGTATAAAATCAGAGTTAAAGGCTCATTAGAGGAAATAAAAAAGAGCTCTGCTGGGTTTGTAATTGTATACAGCATCATGGGGCTCACAGCAAGCCTGTCTGTAATTAAATCATTCTAATTCACTGAATTTTCTTGACATGACCAGCTAAACTACAAGTGTTTGTGCTGTGATACTTTAATAATGTTCTTGGCTGGTCTGTTTATTTTTGTGCATGTGTACATGTGCATCTTGTTTAGGGAGAGTAAGAAATCATTTATTCTTGATCCGAGTGGCCCCAACATATCAAGCTGACTTTTCTTGGAAGTACTCTTGGAAGGTTTGTTTTGCTATTTTAGCTGTGTAAGCGTCTGCTTATCTTTGTATGTGTGTGTTTATACCTTCATGTCTATTAGCTTATTAGTCATCACGCTCTTTGGTTTATTTAAATAGGTCATTCTAAGGTTAACAAACAGGTCTGTAACACGTCTCTCAACTGAACAAATGATACCACATCATTATCCTCTCTACCGCGTTTGAATTTAGCAAATCGTACTCGGAATAAATCATATCAGCACTCAGCAAAATTTCACCGCAGTTCAAATAAGTCACGTAATCCAGCTTACGCTGCTGTCAGCGCTTGCTTTGCTCACATGAACCTTGCAGAGAAGACCACACTCGCTCAAAACTTCAAAGATGTTTTTGTTTGAAGTTTTATAGTCGGCAATTACCAACCTGATTGCTTTTAGACAGGACACCCACAGGCCAATTTACTGACCGTCCGATGGACATTGCACACAAAACTGGAAAGCATTTTCTCTATCTGGCAAGCTTTAATCTGATTGGCTGATTTCAAGCAGCTTCCTGGAGTAAGGGCACACAGGGTTTATTATCAGTCTACTTGGAAACAAAGTCATGGTTACGAGGTACCGAGTGATACAACGAGTGCTTTTCAGGATGAAATAATCTCTAGATCAGCCAGTTTTTCAAGTCAGTGCGAACAAAACAAACTGTGATTTCTTTTTTTAACATACCAGTCAGACACGCTCTTCTTGTCTAAGTGGGCGTTTATAGGCCAGATTAGCTGTGTGACTACAACACATTTTAGCAATGAAAACTCAAAGTGCCTGTATCTTAGCCAAATTTGGCATTTGTGTATTTTCGAGCATCTCTCCTTTCATAGTGAGCACTTAGGACTAATTTTCGGCTTTTCTGTGAACAATGCGCTCTGGTAATTACAGGAAAGAGCAGAAAGAGACTGACAATGGCCATTAGCAGGGTCACTGCGATTTTTGACGTTGCCTATGTGAGCTGTTCACTCACGCTGCGATAGTCTCACCGCTGAATGACAATTTGCCATCTGCTAGTCCAGCCTGACAGTTTGGAGAGAAAGACTATCAGCGGTACTATCAAAGTCAGGCGCACCCGCTTGACGAGGTGCTCGCTGAATGAACAATTTCGTCATGGGGCTTCATGAGGCACGCTGATTATTTATGTCGCTGTCAAGCACCTATGGCTCTTGACCAGATTTATTTTTGTTGTTGCAGGCAGGGCAATGGGATGAGTTTTCCCAGTCGTCAGTGCAAATGTTGTCTTCCTCTCATGTCCTTAAAGTCAGGATTTATAAGTATTTTTTAAATTTACAGCTGTTTTTCTTTCTTTGCTTTTCCTTGGCTCGTCTTTCCTCACAGGGACATCGCCGAGAACTACGTTGAGTTGCTGAATTATTCCACTCTGAAGACGTGCACCGAGCTCACAGTGCTGTAAGTGTTTTTGCGTACATTTACCCAAAGCCACAATCCACTATAAGTCTGATGAGTTGCTTTCATTGTGCTTTTTATATGATGGCTGCACATGTTAATGCCAGCATTACAATTTATAATGGCAACATGGCAGAGAGTTTGATTTAATAGTCAATTTAATTGAATGCAGTACAGATGTTGGTTTTGGTTTACGATGTCGGCTTTGGATCTCAGACATGTTTTTTCTAATCCACAGTTTATTATCTCTAAAAAGGAAATGCTTGTTCTTGGTTAGTCATCAGGATTTGAGTATCTGTCTCCAAGTGTTTCCTACAAGTGAAGCACAAAGCTTGATGCCCTTGTGGGGAATAAAGTCAAGCATGTGTTGAAATCATCATTTTACTGCAACTTTAAAATGTAGGACATGCTGCCATTCTGATAGTTGTGTCTATCATTTGATGTTAGATACCATTTTATTTTATTACACGATTTTGATATTGTCAGATCATCAACTTAGGGATAGTTCATCCAAAAATGAAAATTCTGTCATTAATTGTTCACCTTCATGTCGTTCCAAACCTGTAAGACCTTCGTTCATCTTTGGAACACAAATTAAGATATTTTTGATGAAATCCAAGAGCTTTCTGACCCTGCATAGACAGCAACGCAACTGACACGTTCAAGGCCCAGAAAGGTAGTTAGGACATTGCTAAGATCGTCCATGTGACATAAGTGGTTCAAGGACACATCTGGTTCCGTGGTCTTGTCCCGAAGGCCATTTAGGTGACGAGGTCTTCGGAGGGGATCTGTCTGTGGGCCAGCCTAACAGTCCTTTAACAAATTTGAATTCTAGAGATGTGTTAGTGTTTTATGTGTAAGCCAGGTTAAAGAGATGGTTTTTAATCTAGATTTAAACTGACAGTGTGTTTACCTCCCAAACAGTGTTGGACTGATTGTTTAAGAGTTTGGGAGCTAAATAGGAAAAGAATCTGCTGCCCGCAGTTGATTTTGATATTCTCATTTTTCAAACGGCCATTGTTTTGAGTTCTGTAAGCAGCTGTAAAGGACTATAATGCAATAAGAGCTTGCTCAAATACTGAGGTGCTAAACCATTCAGAGCTTTATAGGTAATTAGCAAGTTTTTAAAATGTATACAATGTTTAATAGGGTGCCAGTGCAGTGTTGACAGAACATGGCCAATATGGTCATACTTCTTGGTTTTTGTAAAAATCTCTAGCTGCTGCATTTTGAACCAGCTGGAGTTTGCTTATCAAGCGCACGGCGCAACTACCCAATAGAGCATTACAAAAATCTTACCTTGAGGTCATGAATGCATGAATTAACATTTCTGCATTTGCCATTGAGAGCATGGGTTATTTGTTTCTATCCAACTGCTGGGTTGAGCCTGTCTCTGACAAAACAACCCAGCTGCTGAGTTACAGTCAGAGCACGGGCTTTTAGAGTCCTCTACAGGAGAGAGTAGTTCTCAGTTCCGCCAATTTGGTACACTTCTTCAGTGAAATAAAGGTTTGTATACATTTTATTTCATTTATAACGTCTTGCTGTAAATTGTATTATTTTACGCAACGCAACATAAAGACGAGATGTCAGTCAGTTTGCATGATGGAAACGCCTTTTGCCTTGCATAAAATAAATGGATTTTATTCGTTATAGTACTGAGTTTAATTTAATTTGATGTTAAAATATGTTCTCTAATGTCAGGACTGTTCGTTTATGGGCAGGTTTTGGAGTCCGTCACGGCATCTTACAGCTACGAGTGAAGTTCGCAGTTACCTTGGCAAACAGCTGCCCTTCAATAGCTCAGATTTTGGCAACACACCAGCACTAGAATTAGTACTACTTCGGTAAAAAGTGATTACAGAGAACGGTTGAATACACTAAATTAAAATGCTACTTTTAAATTCTACATTATGTCTAAAATGCTTGTTAAACGAGTTTGTCTTGTATTTTGTCCATGTGTTCTTGCTTAATAATAAATGTTCATCTTTTGATTATTGCCGTCGCCTCTAGTAATTCTGTGTGTTTTGTATAAGTTCCAGTCCATTTTAAGCCAGCAATATAATCATTTTTAAAAAATAGTTGACTTAAATAAAATAACCCAGCATGTCTGGTAAGAACATTTAACTTAACCAGCTGGGTCAAAATAACTCAGCATGTGTTCTGTCCAATATTTACCCAAATGCCAAATAACCCAAGTTGGGTTATTTTTAACCCAGTATTTTTAGAGTGTAGGAATGTGGCTTTCAAAGGAAAGATTTTCTATCAAATAGCACACCTAGGTTCATAATTGATGACAAAGAATTGACAGAGCAGCCATCAAGTGTTAGACAATGTTCTAGGTCATTACATGCTGTGGTTTTTGGCCTGATAATTAACACCTGTGTTTTCATAATTTAACAGGAGGAAATTACTAGTCATCCAATTTTTTACATCAAGTATGCATTCCGGTAATTTTCTTAAATTGGTACATTTTCTCAGGGTGCAAAGAAATATAGAGCTGAGTATCATCAGCATAACAGTGAAAGCTAACACCATGTTTCCTAATGATATCTCCCAAGGGTAACATGTAAAGCGTGAAAAGAAACGGTCTTAGTACTGAACCTTGAGGTACTCCATACTGCACTTGTGGTTGGTATGTTACCTCTTCATTTACTGCCACAAATTGTATTTATTCAACAGTTTCTTCTCTTCCGCTTGCATCATGGTACTCTCGTGAATGTGTGTCAAAGACTGACACAGAAGAGAAGAAATTGTTTAAAAAAATCATTCTTTTTTTCTCTTCGCGCGTAAAAGGTATTCTTGTAGCTTTATAAAATTACAACTGAACCACTGATGTCACATGGACTATTTTATCAATGTCCTTACTACCTTTCTGAGCCTTGAACATGTCAGTTATGTTACTGTCTGTGCAGGGTCAAGAAAGCTCTCGGATTTCATTAAAAATCTCTTGATTTGTGTTCTGAAGATGAACAAGGGTCTTACAGGTTTAGAACGACATGAGGGTGGGTAATTAATTTTTGGGTAAGCTATTCCTTTAACAACTAAAAAGGTTAATGGCATTTTGCTGTATACCAGAGCAAGCTCACATCATTACAATTCTACCACAGATTTGAGAACAAGCTTTGCTCAAAAGTCTTGATATTTGTGTTTTATTGCTTGGGCCTAAGATGTAGCATTTTTGGCAAGAATGTGTTGAAAGGTCTGCAAATTATAAATAAAATTGGGACTGTTTTCTCACCAGGCTTCCCTGCTGGGCCTTTTTGAGATCATTTCTGAAAATGATTTCTTTATATCATTCTTCTCATTTTGTTCTGGGCAAATGAATAGAGTTTGAAGCAGCTGATACTACTTAAAAATAATCTATTGATCTGCAGTGCGGTTTTAACTCCTATCAGTTTTCACCTTGGGATGTTTATTTGCTGGCTGACTAGAGGATTCTAATCCCAGAACCTGTGAATGTGGTCTTGATTTCCTCACAAAACTGTTGAAAATGAAAGCAGAATGTCTCCCAGGAACAGTGTGATGACAGAAAATTTTCTCAGTGTCGTTGTTGCCTTATGCGGACAGACTGGCATGTCTCACAGCAACAACAATATCCCTTCCAGATGTTTTTTTTTCAAGACTCTGTTAGTTTACTATTAAGACGTGCCATTCTCTTTTGTAATAGATGTGGGCAAGTGTCAGACATATCTTAAATGAGACTTTCGGGGAGAGATGTATCTCTGCAGATAGGGTCAGCTTGCCCTTGATGGAAGAATAAGATGGAAAATGCAGCAGAAATAATACGATTTCGTTATCATCTGGCTGTTTCACGGCCCAGCGGCTGTTCTTTGAGGCTTTCCACACAAGTGAAAATATGGTGGTATTGTCTCATTGGAAGGTAACATTAAAGTTTGTTCTCTCGATTTTTATGCCCAGATCACTGCATGACAATAAAATCAAGATCCTTCCCGAAAACATCTTTCATTCTCTTGGATCTTTGGTTGAACTGTGAGTACCGCATAATGTGCAAAGGATGTGAAATCTTGTGATTTGAGAGTAATCATTTTGTTTAAACTTGTTTAAACATAATTTAAATGTCTTTGTATGCACATGGAAATTTCTTATGTAACTGATGTATTTGTTTCTGCTTCTTGTTTTTTAGAGACTTGTCTTGCAACAGAATGTCCAGTTTTCCTAAAAACACCTTTAGGAGTTTAAAATATCTGCAGAAACTGTGAGTCATCCACATATCAGTCACACCGTTTATTTCAAAAGCGTTGAATTGGTTAGAGTACGCAATGTAATAAACAGCACCACAATAAAACAATGTTTTAAGGGATATTTCACCCAAAGTGGGGAAAAAAATCTGTCATTCACTCACCCTCAAGTCCTTCCAAGTCTGTGCGCTGTTATTTCTTCCATGGAAGAAACAAGTCTACATTTGGGAGCTGTCAACCCCTCAAAAATGACAAAAAACCCCCACAATAAAAGTAGTCTAGCTCTATTTACAACTGTTATAATACACTACCAGTTTTACACCAGTTTTAAGATTTGTAATGTTTTTTAAAGAAGTTTCTTCTGCTCACCAAGCCTGCATTTATTCGACCCAAAGTACAGCAAAAACAGTACAATTTTGAAATATTTTTTACTGTTTTAAATAACTGTTTGTGATTCGAATATATTTTAAAATGTAATTTATTTTTGTGATTTCAAAGCTGAATTTTTAGCATTATTACTCCAGTCACATGATCGTTCAGAAATCATTCTAATATTCTGATTTGCTGCTCAAAAACCATTTATTATTATTGTTACTATGTTGAAAATAGCTGAGCAGATTTTTTTCAGGTTTCTTTGATGAATAGAAAGTTCAGAAATACAGCTTATATCTGAAATGTATCCCCCCCCCCCTTTTATTTCAGATATATGCTGATCTTCGGATCTTTCTATTCATTAAAGAATCCGGAAAATTGCTAAATATTGATAATAATAATAAAATGTTTCTTGAACAGCAAATCAGCGTATTATAATGATTTCTGAATGATCATGTGACACTGAAGACTGATCAAAGGAATAAATTACATTTTAAAATATATTCAAATAGAAAACAGTTATTTTAAATAGTAAAAATATTTCAAAATTGTACTGTTTTTGCTGTACTTTGGATCGAATAAATGCAGGTTTGGTGAGCAGAAGAGACTTCAGAAAAAACATTAAAAATCTTGGTGGTGTATATTTTTGCGAGGAGCAGACTAAAATTCACTGAAGCTCATCTGGAGCCTATATCCGCATTCAGATCATAGATATTACTGATATTGCTGCCTAAAAATTAATGGTCTTCAGAAGACTTTGACAACTCCTGGTAACTATTAACTGTCAATGGAATAGCTACAAAGCGGTTCTTTATAAAAAAAAAAAAATCTGTATAAAAAAAAAAAGATTTGGAATGTGATAAGTAAATAATCAAAATTACTATTTTTGGCTGACATACTTCATTTAATATTTGCAGGAACATGTCCCATAATCCTTCCCTCCAAATTCACGCCAGTCACTTTGATCACCTGGTCCAACTTGAGTCTCTGTAGGTATCAACACTGCATGTTCTGCTTTTCAAAAGAATGCCTTTTTTAGTAGGTGTCACATGAAACACAACACGCACTTGTATTTAACAGAAGTCTGGAGGGCATTGAAATTCCTGATATAACCACCAAGATGTTTCTTCCAATGGGGAACCTGTCTCACATGTGCGTACCTTTGATCGTGTATTGGTTTTTTTTGCATGAGCACGATGCTCAGTTTCTAATCTGTTATGTGTGCGTATCTGTCTTTTCTAGATATTTTAAGGATTTTCAGTACTGTTCCTATGCCCCACATGTTCGGAAATGTAAACCTAACACAGATGGCATTTCATCAGTGGAAGATCTGTTAGCCAGCCTGGTTCTGCGGGTGTCAGTCTGGGTTATGGCCTTCATCACTTGCTTCGGGAATCTCTTTGTTATCGGAATGCGCTCCTTCATTAGAGCAGAGAACAACCTGCATGCAGCCTGCATCAAAGTCCTTTGTTGTGAGTACAGCTGAAACTATTGTTATTATTTGATTAATATAAAGTCAAAAGTTTACATACACCTTGCGGAATCTACAAAATCTGTTAATTATTTTACCAAAATAAGAGGGATCATACAAAATGCATGCTGTCTTTAATTTAGTACTGACCTGAATAAGAAATTTCACATAAAAGATGTTTACATGTAGTCCACAAGAGAAAATAATAGTTGAATTTATAAAAATAAACCTGTTCAAAAGTTTACATACACTTGATTCTTAATAGTGTGTTTTTACCTGAATGATCCACAGCTGTGTGTTTTTTAGTGATAGTTGTTCATGAGTCCCTTGTTAGTCCTGAACAGTTAATCTGCCTCCTGTTCTTCAGAAAAATCCTTCAGGTCCCACAAAGCCTTTGGTTTTTCAGCTTTTTTGTGTATTTAACCCTTTCCAACAATGACTGTATGATTTTGAGATCCATCTTTTCACACTGAGGACAACTGAGAGACTCAAATGCAACTATTACAGAAGGTTCAAATGCTCACTGATGCTACAGAAGGAAAAACGATGCTTTAAGAGCCGGAGGTGAAAACTTTTTAATTTGAACATCAGGGTAAATGTAACTTACTTTGTCTTCTGGACAACATGTAAGTATCTTCTGTAGCTTCTGAGGGACAGTGCTAAATGAAAAAAAAAAATGATATTTAGGCAAAATAAGAAAAATGTACACATATTCATTCTGTTCAAAAGTTTTCACCCCCTGGCTCTTAGTGCATCATGTTTCCTTCTAAAGCATCAGTAAGTGTTTAAACCTTCTGTAATAGTTGCATATGAGTCCCTCAGTTGTCATTGTTGGAAAAGACTCAAATACACAAAAATGCTGAAAAACCAAATAATTTGTGGGACCTAAATGATTTTTCTGAAGACTGTTCAGGACAAACAAGGGACTCATGAACAACTATCACTAAATTAAAAAAAACAAAAACACACAGCTGTGGATCATTCAGGTATCAACACAGTATTAAGAATCATGTGTATGTAAAATTTTGAAGGGGGTAATTTTTATGAATTCAGCTATTATTTTCTCTTGTGGACTTTATTATCATTTTGCAGATTCTGCAAGGTGTATGTAAACTTTCGACCTCAACTGTAAATACATGCAAAGATGTTTTATAATAATAAAAATAATAATAAGGCGACAGCTTCAGATGATGCCAGGCTTGGATCGACATATGATCACAAGCTGTAATCGTCGTCTAACATATTATTAAATAATTGTTAAACATTACATTGAACTGAATGAATCATAATTATCAACTAGCTTCATTACTGAATAGTCTGGTTTTTGTACTGAACACTTAAATACACACGCTCAGACTGCCATCTGTCTGTAACAATCTCAAAAAAGTCCACAGTATTGAATTAACTCCAAAAAAGTTTGGCTAGACCATCTACAAGAGAGAGAGAGAAAAAAAAAAGATTTTCTTGGAAAGAAACTATGCCCAGTTATACAGCCTTCATGAATGGGGGTATTAGTGGAAAGCCAAGGGTAACAATAGGTAAGGGAATTTATCTGAAAAATGGAAGCTGACAGTAAAGCCTATTATGATTTAGTTGCTTTTGTGTCTGGTGTATGTCTTTGTGCGTGTTTGATTGTTCATTGCTGAGCGTTTATGCATTCATCCATAATCCTATTTAGAAAGTGACAGTGCATTTGTCTTCATAAGCTAGCTTGCTTGAATGTTATGTGCATTTTTGAACTTATTTAAAGGGTAAAGTTACAGACTGTTCCACAGTCCGATCACTTCCCGATGTACCGAACAATAAACCCATCTACTAATACTTCAGTAAATCTGTGACAGATGTAGTTTTTCCAGACATCAGGATGAGAATGCGAATAGCCGCTTGATGGGTTTTTTTTTTTTCAGGACTGTGGTTTTACTGCCAAAAATCCCACGGGGAAGGCAGCATTATTATTATTTAGTTTTTGCTTGAAAATTGTGATTTCAGGCTTTTCCAACATATTCATTTTTGTTAACAATATGTTTTATTAATTTTCCTTTTATACAGAAATAAAGTCTTTGCAAAATAATGACTATAATACAGTGACAACAACAGTTAAACAAAAAGAAAAAATTACATCAACACGTTACATGTGCATATATACACATACACAGGGAATTAAGTAAGTCTGCGAAAATAAAATATTGAAGTACTGACAATGAGTAAAGATTATAGTAAAACTAAGAAAATCAGCCAGGATACCCTAAATTAAATCTACTTGTCAGGATATTTCCTACATACTCTCAATTTGTCGTGAATCTTACTGAGATTATATTATTGGACATTTGTCTCTTCTTTGGACAAACCATCTTTTGCTAAATTTTACTTTTTTTTAAATAAATCTTCAGGAAAAACTGATTTTAATTTATTATATAGGTATTATAGTAATAACTGAAAGTTTTAAATGTTATTATATTAATAAAAATGAGTTTATATAAATTATTATTATATATTGATTAGATTTATTATACATAATCAAATTATACATACTAGATATATATTCGATTTTGATTTATTATACATAATCAAA
Organism: Labeo catla; assembly: GCA_012976165.1. Lineage (NCBI taxonomy): Eukaryota > Metazoa > Chordata > Actinopteri > Cypriniformes > Cyprinidae > Labeo > Labeo catla. The sequence continues at coordinate 235,061 of VONZ01000568.1, read as the reverse complement.
TCAAAACTATATATATATATGTATGTGTGTGTGTGATGCTGGACCACAAAACCAGTCATGAGTAGCACGGGTATATTTGTAGCAGTAGTCAAAAAAACATTGTATGGGTCAAAATTATACATTTTTTTAAAGATCATGTTCCATGAAGATATTTTGTAAATTTCCTACCATAAATATATCAAAACTTAATTTTTGACTAGTAATATGCATTGCCAAGAACTTCATTTGGACAACTTTAAAAGGTTTTTTTTTTTCAATACTTTGTTTTGTTTTGTTTTTTGCACCCTCAGATTCCAGATTTTCAAATAGTTGTATCTCGGCCAAATATCATCCTGTCCTAACATCAATGAAAAGCTTATTTATTCAGCTTTGACTGGTTTAGTGGTCACATATATAGTGCTGTGCAGTGGTGTTCTGATTTTTTTCTTTTCTTTTCTTTCTTTCTTTTTGTTTTTATTAAATGTATATAAATTAAATAAAATACGTAAATAAAGTAAATTAAATAAACAGTACTTGGGGGAAAAAAAAGGAAAAAACAATGCTGTTTTATATTTTGACATTAACATTCTATTTATGAATCAAGTTAGTGTTAGTGTATTCCAGAATAATAAATCAAGGCAGTATCAATTTAAACAATATATTTCATTTGTGAACTTAGGTTCAGCTATTTTTTTATAGTTAACTACCTTTAATTTTTTTGGATCATCAGTCATCAAAACTTGGTAAATATTGGTCACAGACACAGAGGTTTACTTTAAATTTTACCAAGCTGATTACTTACTAAAAAAATCCCACAGATCATGTTTTCAGGTCATTTTAACTCTTATTTTGACGTAACAAAGTGATTATATCTAAGTGTGTGAGTTGTTTACTTTCTTTTTTAAATTATTTTTCCCATTAACGCCATCATATTGTTTATTCAGACTGATTTGTGAACACAAGAGGGTTTACCACTTGAGCCAATCACAGCTGAGCATAATTAGTCATATCCAATCACTGCCTCTACTCACATGACTTTCCCCCATTCATTCTCAATTGCCCCCCACCAAACACACCGTAGCTTTGCGCTTTGTGAGTGCAACTCATTTGATTTTATATTAATTTATTTATTTCATATAGAGAGTACAAGTTCATGACAAAATCCCACATCTGTCCTGTTTAACTCTTGGAGGATGACCTCCTTAAATGCTCTGGTCCTTAATGGGGAGTTTTGCTCAGCTCGTCTCTACAGAATCCCCCACAGCTGCTCAAGAGTGTTAAGATTGAGTAAAATACATGTCCACTGAAGGATTTTCACTTTGGGAGAATTAATATCTTCACTGTCATGTTGAAAAAATTCCCAACAATGCAGGGAATGAGGAGAGGGTATCAAATACATATTACATCACACAGTGGTGTGTGAATTCCTGACAGCATTGATAAAGCACAACTCCCTCACACTTTCAGCACTCATACAACCCAATATAAGAGCTTTACTACCACTGAACCTCACTGTGGGAACCAGTTTATTGTGCTTTGTAGGCAATTGTAGTGGTGACAACAACCATGCATGTCATTTCTGCAAGCTGTGTCATACTCTGTGAGATGAAGTGTGACTCTTTTCATAGCTTTTGCCAGCTCTGAGACACTTTTTCTAGCAAAGATTCACTCATCACTAAATGAAAACTTAAAGGGAAGACCTGATTATTTTACGAGCATGTCACAAGTCCATTGTTTTTGAATGTCAGCGGTACGTCGGCTATATTTTCACACTTAAAACAATAATTTGGTATTCCTCTTGTACCACTGTACATTGCAGTTCTCTCTCAAATGATTGCATTGTTGCCAGTATGTAAGTAAGTCTGAGTATGATTCAGTAGACTATATAACACTTTTAATTGTCAGAAAATGATTACTTGTCTTTACAAGTTTTGGTTCAATATACATTGCCTTAAACTTACACAATTTTTTTTTTAATTTAGTAACTTTCAGGAGGGTGTACTCATTTTTTGCAAGACAACATTTTATCACTTTGATAAGAAAATCTTATTTTCCTAAAACGTTTTGACGTTCTTCCTTGGTAATTGATCAAGCTGGCTTGTTGGAACATTATATATCCAAAGAACCCTAACATGTCTTCTAAGTAAAGAATAATTGCTGAATTTCTTAAATTTTAGAGGGGGTGTACTCATGCTGTGCACTATATAAGATGTGTCAAATATCAAATAAAGGTCAGTTCTGATGACAGAGAGTTGTTATCAGCCACTGTCACATTCACAGTTCACTATCTCTGTCTGTGCTTGGTCTGTTAATGTCAGCTACGTCAGTCCATTCAGAGTGGGATCAGAAGCTTAGCTTTTACCTTCACCTGTCGCTGTCTTTAATAGTGTCCCTCTGCTCACCTTTGCCATGCTGCCAGTATCAAAGATCGCCTATTACCACAGATGGCCGTACCACCTTCAATTATTCCTTCAAACTATAAGGAACAATGATACGTTTATACATGAAACACATTCCCTTTTCTCATAAGCTTTTGTGACAGCTGCAGTTTTCCTCAAATTACTGTCTGACTTGTGGGAGAACCAGGAAATGAGCAGCTGTCAAATATTTCACACCTCCTTAAAAAAGAAAGGCCTAAAATAAACTGGCAAGCAACTTCACGCCACTGGTCACACTGTGTCTTTGTTTTTATATTGGTAATGAGGAACAGAATTTGCGCTGTCAAGATTAACATCCATTACACAGATTGATGCAGAAGGGACTAATCACTATTGTTTTAAATCAACTTAAGTCTGTGACTAGAGGGTGTAACAAAAACCAGCATGACCTGATGATACTAGAAACAGCGATTTCACAATCGGTACAGACATTGACTTTGGTGGTTAAGTCATGAGATGAGGACTGAAGAATCAACCAGTTCTCAGTCCTGGCTCTCTATTTCATGTTATATTTATTTGTAGAAGCTTACAGTTTTTTTTTTCATTTATGCTAAGCACTGTATCATATACTTGAGGATTGTAATCATTTGCTTTAATGCTTTCCAGTTGCTGACTGTCTGATGGGAGTCTATCTTTTCTTCCTGGGGATATTTGATGTGAAATTCCGGGGTGAATATAACCGGAACGCTCTTATCTGGATGGACAGCGTGGAATGCCGAACGATTGGCTTTCTCGCCATGCTCTCCTCTGAAGTGTCTGTTCTTCTCCTCACCTACTTGACACTAGAGAAATTCCTAGTCATCGTTTTCCCGTTTAGCCATCTGCGGCCCGGGAAGCTGCAGACGGTGTTGATTCTGGCCTTCATCTGGATTCTGGGATTTGTCATAGCAGCTGTTCCCTTGCTAAATGAAGACGTGTTTGGGAACTATTATGGGCGAAATGGAGTGTGTTTTCCTCTGCACTCAGATAGGCTGGAGAAACCAACAGCCAAAGCATACTCCACAGGGATATTTCTTGGTTCGAGTCTTTTTAATGATTTAATGCTTACTAATGTATTGAAATGTTTTCATATATTTTAATTCATATATTTAATTCTGCTATACGTATTATATGCTACCAGTCAAATTTTAAAAAAATATTTATGATTTTTTTTTATGTTTTTGAAAGAAGCCTGGTATGCTCACCAAGCCTGCATTTGTTTTATCAAAATATTATTGTAAAATATTACAATTACAATTTATAACTCTACTCAATTTGAATAATGTGACCCTGGACGACAAAACCAGTCTTATGTTGCACAGGTTTATTCGTAGCAATAGTGAAAAATACATTGGATGGGTCAAATTTATCATTTTTTCTTTTATGACAAAAATCATTAGGATATTAAGTAAAGATCATGTTCGATGAAGATATTTTGTAAATTTCCCAAATTTAAATTTTGATTAGTAATGTGCATTGCTATGAACTTCATTTGGACAACTTCAAAGGCGATTTTCTCAAAATTTTAATTTTATTCCACCATCAGATTCCAGATTTTCAAATAGTTGCATCTCGGCCAAATATTGTCCTTCCCTAACAAACCATACATCGACAGAAAGCATATTTATTCAGCTTTCAGATGATGTAAAAATCTCAAGTTCGAGAAATTTACACTTACGTCTGGTTTTGTGGTCTAGGGTCACATATATTTAAAAATTTAGTGAATTCCTCTGAATAATTCCTCAGCTGCCATTACCACAATCTTCAGTGTCACACGATCCCCCCCCCACCCTTTTTTGTAAGAAATTAATACTTTTATTTAGGAAATATTCAGTCAGTTGTTAAAAAATGACAGTAAAATAATTTAAATGTTTTTTTTTAATGTTACAAAAGATTTCAAATAATTGCTCACACAGTTTCCACAAAAATATTAAATAATATTATTATATATATTAAACTATATATAATAATTGTTTGCTTTTTCAAATAGAAAACTAATAATTCTAATAACATTTTTACAATATTACTGTTCTTTCTGTATTTTTAATTTAAAAAACAAACAAAAAACAAACATTAAATGCAGCCTTGGTAAGTATAAGAGACTTTTAAATCTCAAACTCAATTCAATCTTAGACTGCTACTATAATATAACATAATATCTGACCCTGGACCACAAAAACAGTCTTAAGTAGCATGGTAGATTTGCAACAATAGCCAAAAAAGTGATTGATTTATCTTTTATGCCAAAAATAATTAGGACATTAAGTGAAGATCATGTTCCATGAAGATATTTTGTAAATGTCCTACTGTAAATATATCAAAACTTTTGATTAGTAATATGCATGGCTAAAAACTTTATTTGAACAACTTCAAAGATTCCAGATTTTCAAATAGCTGTATCTCGGCCAAATATTATCCTATCCTAACAAACCGTACATCAATAGGAAGCTTATTTATTAAGGTTTTATATGATGTGTAAATCTCTATTTCAAAAAATGGACCCTTATGACTTGTTTTGTGGTCCAGGGTCACACATAATATATAAAATAGGGTGACCATTTTTAAAAGTTCAAACAGCAAAAGAATTGATCTTAAATGTACGATTTGTCTACGTGCGCGAAGGAAAATCAAAATGCTAGCACATCACTTGAGTTTTCATGTGTTGTGTGAAGAAATTGATCTGCTGGTTTTAGCTTGTTGAAAACGCATTTAAAAAACGACAGAGAGTAGCAACAAGGCGTTCGTATTGTCTTTGGAACCGAGAACCGAGCATTTGGATATATTTACACTGAAACTGTAACTGACTCATCGTGAAACCGCAACGTTTCGGGTAAACAGGGACGTCTGGTTACCCTAAAAAATATTTACATTCAGCTATCTACCATCCAGCCTATTACTTTCATATGTCAGTCCTTATGTGCATATCCTGAAATATTTGTGTATTGTGTATTCACAGGTCTTAATCTGGTGGCGTTCTTGGTGATTGTGGTTTCCTATTCCAGCATGTTCTGTTCCATTTATAAAACCGGCATCAATGCCACAGATGTGCGCAGTCGGCTACACAAAGATGTGGCCGTGGCCAACCGCTTTTTCTTTATTGTGTTCTCTGACGCCCTCTGCTGGATACCCATATTTTTGGTCAAAACACTCTCCCTGCTCAAAGTTGAGATTCCAGGTATGATACCTGTATTTCTTCAGCCCCTGATTTATTTAAAGGTGGCATGATCTCATTCATTCATTCCTTACTTCCACATGGTTTTCACAAGCATTTTGCTCATGGTTTTTATTTAATGGATTTGCACGGAGCTTCAGAATTTTGAATGTATACATGTATTACATGTATACCTTATAAGGCGTTTGGTACAAAATGTATTTTGAAAGAGAAGTATCTTTATAATAAAGGAATATTATAATAAGTTTAGTAATAATAAATACACTACCAGTCAAAAGTTTTTGAACAGTAAGATTTTTTTTTTAAGAATTCTCTTCTGCTTACCAAGCCTGCATTTTATTATCCAAAATGCAGCAAAAGCAGTAATATTGTGAAATATTTTTGCTATTTATAATAACTGAATATATTTTAAAATGTAATTTATTCCTGTGATCAAAGCTAAATATTTAGTTACTCCAGTCTTCAGTGTTCATGATCATTCAGAAATCATTTTAATATGCTGATTTGCTGTTCAAGAAATGTTATTATTATTATTATTATTATCAATGTTTAAAACAGTTGAGTACATTTTATCAGTATTATTTGATGAATAGAAAGATCCAAAGATCAGCATTTACCTGAAATAAAAAGATTTAGTCACATTATACACTATACCATTCAAAAGAAATTCTAGAAATTAATACTTTTATTTAGCAAGGATGCTTTAAATTGATCAAAAGTAATGATGAAGACATTTATAATGTTACAAAAGATTCATATTTCAGATAAATGCTGTTCATCTGAACTTTCTTGAAAATTCTACTCAGCTGTTTTCAACATAATAATAATAATTATAATAATAAATGTTCTTTGAGCAGCAAATTAGAATATTAAAATGATATCTGAAGGATCATGTGACTGGAGTAATGATGCAAAAAATAGAAAAGAGTTATTTTAAGTAGTAAAAATATTTCAAAATTTGTACAGTTTTGCTCGGTGAGCAGAAGAGACTTCTTTAAAAAACATTTAAAATCTTACTGTTCAAAAACTTTTGACTGGCAGTGTAATTCTTGGTTCTTTAGGCCTTGAAATAATAACTGATTAATTAATACAATTTAAATAAAAGTTTAGCGGTGACTAAACTTCAAATTCTAAAACTTTAAATTAACTTTTTCTTCCTTTGTGCACAAATGGCACTGTTTTCTGAAAATGACCCTGTTACCTCTGGCCAAGTGTATCAGAGAATTTAAGAGTACAGCCAGTTCTTTTTTGTTTAAATGAATCCTCTCTGTTTATCTCTGCAGGGACAATAAACTCTTGGGTGGTGATTTTCATTCTTCCTATCAACAGCGCCCTTAACCCCATCCTCTACACCTTGACCACCAGCTTCTTCAGAGAGCAGGTGGAGCTTCTCCTGTGCCGCTGGCAGCGGCGCTCGGCGTCCAAGAAAGACCGTAAGAGTCTCACCAGCTCCACCATCTACATGGAGACCTCTCGAAATGCAGAATACCCCGCCAAAATTTCCTTGCCACGACTATCTTTGGCAGACATGGATAACCAATATGGGTGAAAGAGCCAGAGCGTTAAAGGTATCATAGTGTAGGCCTATCATATTCATTATCTATGTTCAGACTGGAGAATAACAGTCTTTCCTGGAACAATTTTAGGTGAAAGGATGGCCCTGTGATTCCTGCCTTTTAGGTTCTAATATGGAGTGCTCTTTCTAGACGCATGACTCTAGCTTCACTGTTTTCTCCATTAGGAGAAGCATTTTTGATCACTTCAGCTAGGTAAGAGCCTCGGACCCCTCCAGCATCCATTTTCCCCCTAACCGCCATGTCTGGCTCACAGCCCTTGAGCTGGGCTTGTTGTTTGTCTCTAAAGCTTTTAAAGAAGAAAATCAATGACTACAAAACGCAATGCACAAGACTGTCAGTATTTACTGCAGAGCACGTCAGAGAGAACTTTAAAGCATTATTTACATGAAGGACATTTTCTTTTCTTTTTTTTTTACGTAAGTGTTCCAATGTGTTGTTCTGAGATTGAACTTGAGAAGTTGTTTGTAATGTACAGAGAAGGGTTTTTTTAATGCTTGCTCTGCCGTTTCACAGAAAAGACACATTAAAGGGAATGCCTCAGCATTGTCTTGGTCAACAAAGTAAATGGTTCCTGACTGAACAGAAGCATGCAATCATGATAAAGAGGTGCATATTGTTCAGCCATATAAGATAATACAGATACATTGTTTATTTCTTTGTCATTTTTTATGATAATGTAAAAATTGTTATTTTTATACTCATGTCGGCTATTTATAAGTTGGAATTTTTTCTACCCATCTCAAGATATGTGAACTAATATTCAAAATCAGACATAAATATGTTAATAGTTCGAATGCTCATGGAATTTGTCAAGCAATATAGAATTGACAATCTGAAAAAGTCTGTCTACCAGTGTCATTAGCAAGCCAAGGATTTCCTTGCACTTCAATCTCACTGTATGACACAGAGTTTTTCTTTACTCTTAGTAAGCCTGTTGATTGTTTATAATTTATCATAAAAGACAATATACCCCATGAATGAGTGATCTCGCTCAAATCTTGTGTTTGTGCAATTTTACATAACGTATATCACACAGAACACAAAAGTTTTTGAAAAAGTTTCTAATGCTCCTCAGCAGTATTGGGGAAAGTTACTTCTTAAAGTAAATGCTTTGCAATATTGCATTACTCTCTAAAAAAAGTAACTAATTAATTACTAGTAACTAATTACTTACACTACCAGTCAAAAGTTTTTGAACAGTATGATTTTTAATGTTTTTTGAGAACATTTCTTGTGCTCACCAAGCCTGCATTTATTTAATCCAAAGTACAGCAAAAACAGCTAAATTTTGAAATATTTGTACTGTTTAAAATAACTGTTTGCTATTTGAATGTATTTTAAAATGTAATTTATTCCTGTGATTTCAAAGCTGAACTATTAGCATCATTACTCCAGTTACATGATCCTTCAGAAATCATTCCAATATTCTGATTTGCTGCTCAAAAAACATTTATTATTATTGTTTTTTATAAAAACAGCTGAGTAATTTTTTTTCAGGTTTCTTTGATGAATAGAAAGTTCAAAAGAACAGCATTTATCTTTTGTAACATTATAAATGTCTCTATCATCACTTTTGATCAATTTAAAGCATCCTTGCTACATAAAAATGTATTAATTTCTATAATGATAATAAATATACTAACTGAAGCTTTTAAGGTATAGTGTATAATGTCACAAAAGCTTTTTATTTCGGATAAATGCTGATATTTGGGTCTTTCTATTCATCAAAGAATCATAAACAAATGTACTCAACTGTTTTAAATTTTGATAATAATAATAATCAGCATATTAGAATGATTTCCGAAGGATCATGTGACACTGAAGGCTGGAGTAATGATGCTGAAAATTTAGCTTTGATTACAAGAACTAATTACATTTTAAAATATATTTAAATTAAAAAACAGCTATTTTAAAAAGTAAAAATATTTCTAATTTTTTACTGTTTTTGCTGTACTTTAGCTCAGATAAATGGATGGTGGACAGAAAAACCTTTAAAATCTTACTGTTCAAAAACTTTTGACTGGTAGTGTAGTTACTTTTTATGGAAAGTGATGTGTTACATTACTTTTGTGTTACTTTTTCTTATCTGGGCTGGGCTTGCTTGTTTTTTATCATTTTTATTTATTATTATAACTGAATTGGATCATCAACGGTCAGCAGCAAAGACACTGGTTAATAAAATGGGATTAAATCCATAAAGGATATTTGTATTATTTAGTTTTATTATTTAGTTATTTTGTTTTATTCTTTTGTGCAAGTGAGATGAGTAATTTCTCTAAGCATATACAGTCAATACATGGGAAAACAAAGTAACTGGAGTAGCTTTTTTGAAAAAGTATATTTTTTTGTAAATATCTTAATAGTTACTTGAAAAAAGTAATCTGATTATGTAACTCACATTACTTATAATGCTTTACCCCAAAACTGCATCTCAGGATACTTTAAAAATCATTGTATATGTTTCAAGTATTGATAATAACAAAAGGCATTATTAATAATTGAGAAACAATAGTAATTGATAACTGAGCAGCAAAACAGCATATTCAAATTCAGTGTCATGTTTAACAATATTGCAGTTTTGACTTTTAAATCAAATAAATGCAGCCTTGGTGAGCATAAAAATCCTAATTAATCCAAACTTTTGATTGGTAGTTCATAAATGTTTGCTTATGTTTAAATCTGTGAACATTCTGATAATCAGTTTTGTACTATTTCTACTACACAACTAAATTACATTACAAACATTTTTCAAACTACATTCGGAGAGACTTCACGGTTTTAATGAAACTGTGCTCTTTTAAAGATAGGCTCTATTAAAATGTTACATTTGGTGCCTTTTGTCTGGGTTGTTTGCAACTGTGCACCTGTCAGTATCCAGCAGCATCCTTTCAGGCGCTCCAGAACCTAATGGATGGAAGGAAACTGACGGGCTTGCGTCTCAGCCAATCAGCGATCTCCATTTCTCCCCTTCGGTAAATATCTGCGCTCTGATTGGTCGCCAAGGGCGGAGCTGCGCCATCCTCGGCGGCCGTCTTTTTCTGTCAGTCGATGTGAGGAGACGCGAGACCGATGAAGTGAAAATAGCAGAATTGAGCGACGACGCTTGGATAAAGATATGAAGATATAAACTCCTAAACACAAACACACAAGGTATGATGTTTTTTGCTCGACGCTTTCACGGTGTGAAATGTAATCGTGTTTCCATTCCAATGCGCGAAATTTCATTTGTGAAGCCGCCTAAAATTGACGAAGAAGCCGTGAGGAAGGCCAGACCACCAGCACAGATTGTGTTTGTTTGTCTGTTGATAACAAACACAACACGACACAACAGATTTGGCTTTAAAGTGTTTCTTGCATAATTACAAATATTTTATGTTGTCTAAATGATTGGCATCGGCGTTTTGTGTTCACAAAGCGAAAAAATGTCATTTACATGGAAGGTTAGCTGTAATGGAGATAGATGTCTGCGGTGATTATGACAACAATGTAACGGTAATATTGTCTGTGTTCAAAATTGAGTGTGCTGCCTATCTAGATGGCATTTGTGAACATCACTGATGTTATATTTTACCTTTAGGAAATTGGATGATTTTGTATTCTGCATGGCAACAATCGCATCCTCCTCCTTTGTCTAAACAGGGTAAGTCGTGACAGGTTTTTTTCCCCATTATTTCATTATTAATAATTAAGTAAATATATGGAATGTGTGGCATTTTGTGCAGTTAATTATACTGAAGTGCAATATGTGTGACATGGATACTATAATGTAGATTATTATCTTGTATGATTATATACCATCAGTTATTTACAGTATGTGCTTTCACCAGGATGTAGTGAATTAACAAAGACTTTGTAGATGCAAATCTGTTTTACCTATGTGAAAAAATGGCACACTGAACACCAAGGATTCAAAATCTAAATTTAAAATATAAATAAACATATACCGAACAAAGAAAATTAGAAAATATTACTTTTTTTTTTTTAAGATTATGCACTGTTGTTACTAATCTAATAAACAAATCTGTGACAGACCATGTGTCCTATTGAGAAACTGTCCTAAATGAGAAAAAACAAACACACACAAAAAAAGTAGATAAATTTTATAGTGCTCTCAGACTTTTGGAGCTCCTGTTTTTGTTACTGTATGTCAGGTTGTTCTTTTTTCAGTTGTTTTGATACTTGCAGGTTCCAGTGAGGATTCGCTGGGCACAAACAGCTTTTGCATCTGTGCTTTATTTATTACATGTAGTTCATGCTCACTTCATTGCTTTGACCCATGTGTGTTTACTTGAGGGTTTGCAAATATTTGCATTCATCCGCTGAAACCATATGTGAATGCATTTTTGTTTTGCTTGAAATGTTCTCCTAATAATCTGTAATATATTTGCTGATCTAATATAAAGAAAAGCTTGCACAGGTCTGTCAAATAGTTCCTCAGCTGTGGGTTGTTTGTGAGTGTGTGGGTGCGTTTACCGTAGATGGTTTGATGTTGTAATTGAGTCTTGCGGCTCATATCCTGGTCTGCAATTAGTGAAGTGATTTACGGTTTTATTTTTACAGTCTAAACCATATTATTGTCTAGATGTGTTTAGGTTCTCATGACAAAGAAATGCTTTCTGGATCCTGCAGATTGTACAACTCAAACTTAATGTGTGCATAAATAATTGTGATTTCCTTCAGGAAATTCATATCTAATTGTTGAACATTCTGTCTGTGGTGCTTCAGAAGACCACGCATTTCACAGTTATTGAGAGTTTTGACTGAATGTGTAATGCGCAGCCCACTTAGACATTATGTAATCTTTGAGAGATGGTCTTGGTTATTGTGTGTAGGTTAGTGGGTGCTTACAGGGTTTTATATAACAGCTTCTGGCAGGTAGTTTTTAGAAACACAAGTGATATGTCTGCACTGTAATATGGTGACCAATTTTCAGTCAAGAGCTGTTCAGTGTTCAGCAGCTGTTTCCATACTGTGAACTGTATGTCTCTCTTCTCTCTCTAGCTGTTTTTCCAAAGCTGAAGTCATGAATTATTAACTGGGGAGTAAGAGCTGCAAAAAAAGGAACATAGCCATAGCAACACTACATTGTTTTTCCATCGCTATCTCCATCTACCTCCACATCGCTCATCTTGAATACTTTATCTTTTTGTGATGTTTCTCAGGCTAATAAGCAATGAGATGATGTGATGTACAGTTGTACACCTACTCACTGACACTAACGCTGAGCACTCATTGCAGCCCAACAACAGAATCATTAAAAAAGATATAGTTAATGTAATTTAACACAGTTCAATTTGTTAAAGAGAAGTCCACTTCCAGAACAGCAATTTACAAATAATGTACTCACCCCCTTGTCATCCAAGATTTTCATGTCTTTCTGTCTTCAGTCGTAAAGAAATTATGGTTGTTGTGGAAAGCATTTCAGGATTTTTCTGCATATAATGGACTTCATTGGTGCCCTGAAGTTGAACTTCAAAAATGCGGTTTAAATGCAGCTTCAAAGGGCTCTAAACAATCCCAGCCAACGAAGAAGGGTCTTATCTAATGAAACGATCGGTCATTGTTTTTCGAAAAATAAAAATTTGTATACTTTTTAAGCACAAAAGCTTGTGTAGCACAGGCCCTGGGATGCGCGTCCACGGGTCGTTCTTGAACGATTCGTTCATTTTGAACGAATCTTTAATGTGTCTCGGGAAGAACGAGTCATCTCGGGGAGTGATTCGTTCAGTCGCATATGCGCAACATCCTGTTCTCCTGTTTCGAGTCTTTGGGTTTTTTGAGTTGTTCTTTCATTTTATGGGGCTGTCACGTGATGCTGATTTTGCTAAAATAAATGAAATGATTGGAAAAAAAAATTGTTCATTTTGCTGAACGAGACTCAAAGGTCCGAGTTGGTAAAATGATCCAAACTTTCCATCACTACTACGAATCACGTCTTCGAACCACCACAAGTTCATCGTCTGTGTACTCCGACTCACAAAGGTAGAGTATGTAGAAAACCTCCATGTTATTTTTCTCCTACATCTTCAGAATCGTCCGACATCGTTGTACCTTTTTGTTTGTAAACAATGTTTGACTTGCTTGCACTTTCTTAGTCTTTGCGCGTTCGCTTTGTAAACACTGGGTCTGTGGTTCTGCCTACGTTACACGTGACCTTTCGACGTGATTCAGTAGTACGTGAACGCGCATCCCAGAGCCTGTGCTACACAAGCTTTTGTGCTTAAAAAGTATACAGTTTTTTTATTTTCCAAAAAAAACGACAGATTGTTTCGCTAGATAAGACCCTTATTCCTCGACTGGGATTGTTTAGAGCCTTTTGAAGCTGCATTTAAACTACATTTTAGAAGTTCAAAATCGGGGCACCAATGAAGTCCATTATATAGAGAAAAATCCTGAAATGCTTTCCTCAAAAAACATAATTTCTTCACGACTGAAGACAGAAAGACATGAACATCTTGGATGACAATGGGGTGAGTAAATTAGTTGTGAATTGTTGTTCTGGAAGTGGAGTTCTCCTTTAATATTAGTTCACATTAACTAACAATGAACAAAAGTTCTAGTGATTTACTTACCCTCAAGCCATCCTAGGTGTATATGACTTTCTTCTTCCCTCCTTCATTTTTTTTTAAGTTTGACATCAGCTTTCTTAGTATTCCTCAATCTATTCATTATAAACTATAAAACAAGAAAAAAAAAATATAAAAGAATGTCTGTTTTCTGATTAATTTTTTGTTAAAAGTGTATAGGGTTGCTAGAGAACCGAGGTGTGTAATAGTGTATTTTTTGAGTGCAAAAATATGTAAATATCTGATGACTAAGTACATGCAATTCACCTTTAGTCCTCGAGGTGGCGCTGTTTGATAGACAATAATGACATGGCGTTTTACTCGTAATTACCGCAGGCATAAAACAAAAGAATATCATTAGCAAAGATTGAATAGCTTTGAATGGCTTTACTGCAGAGAAATTACTGTATGCAATAAAATATAAATGTCACTCTCATTTGATAGTGGAGTGCCAGTGATCAAAATAATGATTTTGTAGTCTTTGAAAACGATAGTTTTGTGAATATGGTTGAGATTGCGAATATGAGCCAGATGCTGAATGTACTGTGGAAGTGCGCTCTGACGATTACGACGATGGTAAAATCATCTGCCCAAATTGAACCCTTCTAAGTTTCAAAAGGTAACAAAATATGCTTTATTTTATTCCTCTGTAATTGTTATTAAAATATCAAGAGTGTTTTTTGCTATTGCAGAAGTTAGAGATCCATCCGTGCTGGATATATAGGTCCGGGTCGCTAAAGACCCAAATATATATAATAAAGATTGGTGAAACAGTCATGCATTTAAGGGTTAAAAAATGTCCTGGCTCTTCCAAGCTTTATAATGGCAGTGAATGGGTGTTGAGATTTTGAAGTCCAATAAAGTGCATGCATCCATAAAAAGTGCTCCACATGGCACACTGCCTTCTGAAGTGAATTGATGCATTTGTGTAGGTACAAAAGGAGGATTTAAAAAAAAATGTAGAAGGATTTCAATATAAGCCAAGAGGAGACTGGTTTTCCTTTGCTGTAAACAAAACTTGGTTTTGTCATCCACTGGAACATCATTCTTTTGTGAACGTGTGTACAACAGTTAACGGAACCTAGAGACTATGGTTTATGAAGTTTTAAATATGGATAATTTTCTTACACAAATGCATCGATTCACTTCAGAAGGCCTTTATTGACCCCCCGGAGCTGTGTGGAGTACTTTTTATGATGGATGGATGCACTTTATTGGACTTTAAAATCTCAACACCCATTCACTGCCATTATAAATCTTGGAAGAGGAAGGACATTTTTTAATATAACTCTGACTTTATTCGTCTTAAAGACGGAAGTCATATACAGCTAGGATGACTTGAGGGTAAGTAAATCATGGGATCATTTTCAATTTTCTGTAAACTGTCCCTTTAACAAACATAAATTCTGTAAAAATAAATCGCTCATTGTGAGTTTATGTTATGTAATGAATTATCTAATGTTAGTTGTCTAATGTTAGAAAAGTTGTAATATGTTACTATAACACTTTTAATGCTTTTATGTACTTGTGATTTAATAAAAAGCCATTAAATTGATGTACAGTACGGTTCAAAAATTTGGGGTCAGTTAAGAATTTTTTTTTAATCAGCAAAGATGCATTAAATCAGTTGAAAGGGACAGACATTTATAATGTTACAAATTATTGCTATTTCAAATAAATGTTGTTCTTTTAAACTTTTTGTTCATCAAAGAATACTGAAAAAAATCTAACAATACATGTACATGATTTCTGAAGGATCATGTGACACTGAAGACTAAACTTGAACTTTAGCTTCTTTGGTCAAATAGCATATTTTAATTTTTTCAGGAAAAATTGAGATAAACTCATGAACTGTACCTGTGCTGAACTCTAGAGGGCAGCCTCACACCTCAAATCCCTCACAATTCTTGATAGAAACCTTTTTTTTTTAGTCAGAGAAAACTACTACATCCTCGTCTCTTTTCTAGTTTTCACTGTTAAATCTATAACACCACATAAACATTTTTTTTAGATCTTCCACCAAGCTTTCATGCCATTTTTACAATTTCTAAATCACAGTTTTGCTTTCAGGCCACTTTAACTAAAGAGTTTTTGAAACATGACACTGCTAATGCATAAGGCATTGTGTAAATTGTTGAGAGAGATCAAATCAATAGAAAAGCATTTCAAAGTGCCCTTGACATGAAGAGACAACCCAGTTACTCTCTACAAAGGATTAGCCAAACAGCAAAAAAGGCTAAACTTGTCAAAATGTATTGACATTTCACCATCTGAAAATCACTTGACAGAGTCTCAGAATGCCTTTCTTTGTGGATGGCATGTCCACATGGCGTCATTCTCCTGGCAGACCAGTCCTAACTGCCATTTGAGGAATGTGATATCTGAAGATCACTGGCGAGTACATAAACACAAACCCTGCCTTGATGTGGCGATCACGCGTGTGTGTGCGCATTCTGGAGTTCTAGGTTATCTCCAGTAATTAGGCTGCACCAATTAGGTGTGCTATTTTGGGCAGGACCGGTGGTATTTGCAGTGTTCTTTGTATTTTTATCCGTGTTACATAAAGACGACACACATTTTTAAGGGATGGGATGATGAGTTTTCATGCTTGTGTGGCCTTAGTGTGCGTGTGTTTCTACATATGTGTGTTTTTTAAGTTTTTTTAGGAGTTGGTTGTAGCATCGACACAACCGTTTAACTGTAGAGATGAACATTTGGGAGTGTCCAAGTCACATGGCATGATGCATTCAATTAGATATTCTGTCATTCAGCCTTCAACGTGCCAATTCATAATTTGTAGCTTAAAAACTACAATTTTAAAATCAGATTGCGTTAAATTTTATTTGCTGGTGTAAAGAGTAGCTTTTAGTTCTGCAGCTCTGAGATGGCTTAGATGGCCCTTGGGAAGAGACGTTGACCCTGTTTGGATCTGTATCAAAATGTTGTTTATTGAAGAAAAGGGCTGTTTTGTGTTCTCCCGAGGGAGTGGCCAGTCTCTCTGTTTCTTTTTCCCTCTTTTTCAACCACGCTTTCAGCCAGGGCCACATGGAGGGAGAGAATAAGGTAGTTGTTCAATGCTGGCCTTCAGAAAGGTTACTCTATGCAACCAGCAACGCCTGCAGGTCAGTGAACAGTGTGGCTGTTTGTTAGCTTAATGTTATTAAAAGGTGGTCCAAATAAACATCCTCGTCCAAGGACATGGTTGTCCATTCCCACTTTACTGAGGACACGGTTATGAATTCGACTGCTGATTTACATAATGTTTGTTTTGTGAACACTTGGGAATCAAACTCAGGGGATACAGTGCCTTGACAACCATTTTGAAAACAACACGGATGCAAGACATAAAACTAGTCAGCATGTTATTTTGATAGGTTGCTTTCT
Organism: Labeo catla; assembly: GCA_012976165.1. Taxonomy (NCBI): domain Eukaryota; kingdom Metazoa; phylum Chordata; class Actinopteri; order Cypriniformes; family Cyprinidae; genus Labeo; species Labeo catla. The sequence continues at coordinate 217,966 of VONZ01000568.1, read as the reverse complement.
ATCATCACAAATGGGAGTTTGACTAAAAAACTCAACCTGATTCACTTTAAAATAAACACTTGTGCACAGCCACACTCTTCACTTGTGTCTCTCCTCCTTCACTTCCAAAATCTCCACCCTCTCACTCACAAAAGAGGCGTGTCTGTCTTGAGTAATCCAACACCTGCACCATTCAGGCGTTTTACTGTAACTGGCTAAACAGCCTGGACCTGTGAGAGCAGACAGAGAGCCTAAACACTCATCCCTCTCTGATTTACTTCACTAATTCACGCTTTAAAGCTCATGTACCTGGTACAGAGGAAAGAGGGACGAAAAACACAAAAGAACAGAGTTAGAGGGGCTTCTCTGGAGATCCGTATCCATGCTGAGCCGTAGCAGGTGAAAGCGGTTCCTCTCTTTGTCATCCGTGTCGGATATGTCCGTGAAGGATGCCAGCAGTGCCGGAGTTGTGGTGGATGATAAACCGGACCCTTGTGGAACCCAGAGCCAGGATGGGATCGTTTTGGTCCAGATGGCTAATCTCTCCATGCATATGTTCACCCCAGCAGACTTTAAAGGGAAGTTCAGGAAGATCCAGCCGAGAAAAAGACCTACCATCTTCAAAGAAGGTACTGCTCAGGTTTTGCTTTGGAAGTGTTACGACGTGTGAGTCATCCTGCGTAATGTGTGATTGAATTAGATTTGTCTTTAATGTCCTGCCAAGTTGTAGACTACCATCTTTACCTCACACACAGGATATCAATCTCACGTTTCTGGTCGTGTATTTTTTCTTAGTCAGTCAGTTGATAGCCTGCAATTTGTTTCAGCTCATTGTGTGAAATGTTGTGACACAACGCTATGATGTCATGCAGTGACTGTGTTTGAAGACATTCTGGCAGCCTTCAGCTAGAGATCATCGTGCGGGTGGGGATTTTTGTTGAAACTTGTGGCTGTGGTTGTGGTTGTATCGTACCTTTTAATTTTCTTTTCACATTATTAGAGCCAGGATTTGAGAAGCCACCTTTAAATGTGCATTGTGGAGTTTTGTTTTGAATTGTACGTGGAGATAAAAAAAATGGCTCCCATGGGTTGACAGGACCATTTCTACACAGTTAGCGATCTTTAGGGACTTACGTTGGGACCTGTGCCTACGTGAGCGATGGTGGAAAGGGGGAAGGGTGGATGTGGATGATGACAGATAGCATCAGCATCAGGAAAGAGATCATTTTGGGTTTTAATTAGACCCTAGTTTTACCAGCATCTCAAATCATCCGGAACCACAGCTGGGATGGTTCTTGAGGAAAGCCAACCTATAGGAGGAAAGGCAAAGAAAAAAAAAGAAAAGAAAAGAAAAAAAAAATAATTTAAAATGTGAATTTACACTACCAGTCAAAAGTCTCTTCTGCTCACCAAGCCCGCATTTATTTGATCCAAAGTACAGCAAAAACAGTAAAATGTTATTTTTTGTTATTTAAAATAACTGTTTCTTACTTATATATATTTTAAATTGTCATTTATTCTTGTCATTTCAAAGCTGGATTTTTAGCATCAAGTCACATGATCCTTCAGAAATCATTCTAATATTCTGATTTGTTGCTTAAAACATTTATTATTAATATTATTATGTTGAAAACAGCTGAGGAGATTTTTTTTCTGGTCTTTTTTCAAATCTTTTGTAACATTGCAAATGTCTTTATCATCACTTTTGATCAATTTAAAGCATTTTTGCTAAATAAAAGTAATAATTTATAGAATTTCTATAATTAAAAAAATCATTCTAGTGATTTGCTCATCAGTAAGATTGTTTTAAATATATATTATAATCAGCCGAAAATGGTTGTGCTACACAAATTATTGTGGAAACTGTACTTTTGATGATTTCTTTGATCTTTTGTAAAATTATAAGTGTCTTTACTGTCACTTTTGATCAATTTAAACCCTTGCTGAATTAAAAAAAAGCTATAAAAAGAGATCTTAATAACCCTAAAATTTTCAGTGGTATGCAATGGGTTAATGAAGCCTTCTTGTTTAAAAATGTGATGTAACAACAAAAAAGTAAATCAAATGTTGAAATCCAGAAGGACACCCATTAACAAAAACCTGAATTTAATCAAAATGGTTTTAATCAAATGGATTTTATAAGATGGTTTGATGTGTTTTTCCTGTTCTGACTACAAAAAAGTCTCAACAAGGCCTTAGAATAATGAAGAAACTATTGCTGTCAATTGATAAAAAAAAAAAAACGAATTAATCGCACGTTTTTTTCTGGAATTAATTGTGATTAATCCCACCTAGCATTAAAGTTTTAAATATACTTTTATATTGCAATAATTGCCGATTCAATCTTCAAATTAATGTAGAAACAACATAAAGACAGTACTGTATATTTTTAAATATTTAATGGCATCTTTTTTATGACTGCAGGTCACTGATACTAATGTTACTAATGTCAACATCTCATCTGACCACAGTTCACTGTTGTTCTACTGAAGCTTCTCGTCACCTGTACCTGTTCCGCACTTGGTTGACTAGCGCCTGGTGCTGAGGCAGTGGAGTGCACGTCTGAAAAGTCTCACATTCCATGTGGTCGTATAAAGACGTTCTGCGTCTAAATAAACTTAATTCTTGTCAAGAAAAAACAGACAGAAGCAGCAGTTGTGAGTGGGGTGGCCAACTGCGCTAAATATTTTTAATGCCGTTAAACTGGGAAAAAATAACCACCTGCGTTAACACTCTAATTCTGACAGCACTAGAAGAAATCTGTAATTTATCACTTGTTTCAACAGTTGAATATGAAGGCTGAGAAGAGAATTTAAAACAAAGAAACAGAGTGAGAATGAATAGAGAGACTTTGAGGGAAACATGTGGGAGACATGCGTATAACAAACCGTTTTGGTTTGATTTGTGGTATAATGTCTTGTGTTTTATGTGGTGCTGTGCTGTCTTCTTCCTTCCTCTTCAAAGCTAAAAAAGGGAGTATATTAAGGGTTTCTGCTGAGTGGACGCCTGCATCTTCCATGATTGCTTTTTCAGAGCTGTACTGAACAGGTGTGTCAGATGCCTTTAAGACCAGGAACCCTCACAGAAGCCATACTGGTTGGCTGAAGAGAACTTAATCAGAGGAGAAACCTGCTGAACACAAAGAGCGAGTTTTTTCTTAAGAGATTTAGCCTGAATTATTCAGTGATTTATGTAGATTTAATTTACTGACCCTCACGTTGTTCCATATCAAAGGTTTGTTATGAAGAATGTTTACGTGCAACAGTGTTTCTCGGCTTTCCTTATTTAATTTTAGCATCTTGACCCATCACTGACTCTTATTGGAGAGAGCCCAATTAGATCATTGCTTTTGGAAAGCATTTTGCTCACCAGCACTGACATGGAACTAGTGTCACGGTAACAGGATCCTAGTCGCTGGATAGTTATGAGTCAGTGATCCCTGTGCCAGAGTCTAACAGCTGGCAGAGGCCGCCTGACGCTCCGAATGCTTGGAATTCTGGGGGTTTCTTGTAAAGATTATCTGAGTGTGACTGCTGTGAAGCTCTCGTAGCACAGGATAAAATCATTTTACTAGGAATGTCATAAATTGATGTCTAGTATGAGTAATGCAGCAAAACAAACAGTTGACTCAGCATTTAATTGCTCTTCATTAATAACACCAACTAATTTAGGCAGCTGTACTGTTTTTAGCTTGCACCTGCAGGCATGGCTATACGTTATTGTCCTGCATGGCTTTTATAGCAGCTCTCTTTGTTTGGCTTGGCAATTAAACATCACATCTGAATGCCAGACATGTTTTACAGTGTTTACCATGTTTAAATATCCATTCAACAGACGTACACTGAAAGTCATTGGGGTTCATTTAGAAGCGTATGATTTCCGCAATGCAGAAAACACAGACAGTATCACAGAATCCAGTCATAAAAATGAAATGTACAGTATAATGCAGAATATCACAGAATTTGGCAAAATGTTTATTATTATTAATGTTTATTATTATTAAGTTTTAGGAATGAATTATTATTATTATCATTATTATTATTATTATTATGTTTTATGAATACATTATTATTATTATTATTATTATTATTAAGTTTAATTAATTCAATATTATTATTAGTAGTATTTTTAGGTTTAATTAAATATAATTATTATTATTGTTACATTTTATAAATTCAATATTGTTATTATTATTATTATTATTATTATTAAGTTTCAGGAATTCAGTATTTTTATTATTTTATATATTTTTATTAATATTATTATTATTATGTTATTATTGTTTTTTAAAGTTTAATTAATTCATTATTATTATTATTATTATTATTAAGTTTTAGGAATTCAATATTATTGTTATTGTGGTATTTAGTTTAATGAATTCATTATTATTATTAATATTATTTTTATTATTATTAGGTTTTATAAATTCAGTTGATTTAGACATTATTTTTGTTTCATAAAATTATATTAAAGCGTTAAAACTGAATCCAGGAAAGTGTTGTTGCTGATGCCATTGACTTTCATTGTATAGGCAAAAACAGTTTGAAACATTCTTCAGAATATCAGAAAAAAGAAACCAGACTGGTTGGAATGGCTACAAAATCACCTTTGATTTTGTATTTTGAGTTAATTTATTTTGTCAGTTGGACAGTAAGCTCTACTTTTAAGTGATTTCTTTGAAGCTGCTCACCAGACAAAACCGTGAGAACGTTTGTGTGCGGTGGAAGTGGAGGGTGTGACCCCAGCTGCTGTGGAGATGTGCCCGGGGCTGCTGGGAGAGCTCAGTGTCAGCTGGGAGAGCTCCGCAGTAGCAGTAAAACCCTCAAGAGACCCACACACTCCTCAATTCAAGCCACCGCAAACTGCATATTTCCAAACTTTTTCAGCGCAAACACAATTCATTTTGTATTGATTTATGTCACCACTTTATTGCATATAAATACAGCCTGTTTACCAAAGCTTTGTCAGAAATGGGACATGTTTATGGCTCTCTGAATATGAAGCAAGCTGCAACTGTCATATGCACAGTAATGTAATAAAATATTGAAATAATAAGCAAGTTAAAGCAATTTACACAATATACATATTTAATCTCAATCATTTTTTATATTACATTGTTTGGTAATGCATCTTGCAGTATAAAGATCAGTTCCTCTCAGTTTCACATGTAATGTGACAGAACGCGAATGATCTTTCTCCAGTCCTTTGGCTGAGAGCTATAATATACTGTGCTAATTACATACTCTGTCAATCAAGTTGTCATACAGTTATACAGCATGCCAAAACTGCTCTTTTGGCGTAAACATGCTGTATGTTTGCAAAGGGAAGCATTCATACTTATCATTAGCGTTATCTGCATTTCTTTTTAGCTGCTTTCTGTGGACAAAAAAGAGAACAAAAAAAACAAGAATTTCTGAAAAGATAAAAAGAGGAGAACATGTTTGGTATCTCGCCAACCGCTGTTAACAAATATTAAATCAACTGCTTTCACATGGAAACTATTTACTTTCATCCTTCCACAAGTCTTACGTTCTGTCTGCTGTAAAGTGAACATCTGAGAGATTAGCATCACATTCCTTTACTGATGTATATCGACCATTAACGCAACACCACGCTTTGTTTCATTTTAAAAGTATGTTTTGTAAATGAGATGTTTTGCCATCACAGGAATAAATTACATTTTGAAATATTAAAAATGGAAACATATTTTAAATGGTAATAATTTTTCACAATATTGCTGTTTTTGCAGCCTTGGTGGGCATAAGAGGCTCGCAATATTTAAATTAATATTTGAATTTTTAAATTTAATGGAATGCTCTGGTTCCGAAAAACAATTATTTCTAACATGTTGCATACTGGCCTTACATTTGTTGTTACTACACAGAATGGGACAAAATGATCAGACCAGCCTTGCAGGTTCGTATGAATCAGCTCTAGTCTCCTCCCTCTTTCTCTTCCTTTTTTCTTTTTTTTAAATGTAAAAGGCAAAAGGTGTGAATCAGTTAAATACTGGTGTATACTTAGGACTGATAGCGGTTTTAATTTGTTTAATATCTTAAAGCAAAGCTTTCAGTTGCACTTTGTCCTGTAGGGACATTACCCAGTGATGACATCACTGTCTTGGGAATTAAAGAGAGACAATAATGATGTCATAAAGTTAACTGTTGTGCCTTCTGCATGAGTCAAATTGAATGCTTAGTAATAAAGTACTGAATCACATTTTTGCTTTAGAAACCTATGCAGTATGTTCTGTTTACTGTATGTGTGTTTGGCTGCAGTTCTGTGTGTCAGCCAGCAGATGGTGTGACAATGTAATCCCATTCCCACACACTGTCTTGTCATCCTGTTGTGCAGGCAAGATCACATGATTAGTATTTGACAGGCTGTTGCCCTCCACCTGCTTATAAATATAATATTAAAGGGGTCATGAACTGCTTTTGTTTTTGTTTTGTACTGTTCTCTGAGGTCCACTTATATCAAACATAATTTAGAAGTAATAAGTTATTTTCTGTTTTGTTTTGACCCCCCTCATCAGAACGCTCTGTTTGAATAGGTGTGGTGGATTGTCCGAAGTAAACACCCAGTGCTATGATTGGCTAACAGTGTATGTTTGACAGCCTACATCCTTCACAGATGGACGTTGCTGTGATTTATGTTAAAAACGCATAGATACTCAGTACATATTACGATCTGTAATAACAGATAAAACAAGTGACCACGTACTAAAAACAGTTACTCACACTTGTGTGGTGCGACATTACTGTCGAATCCAATATAGTCACACAGCATCGTCTTTTAGTTTAACTTCCTAAAAATCCTGTGTCTAAATGTGCTGTAAAATGAAGTAAACAGAGGACCAAGTTCTTACAGGCGCGGTCTGGATCTTCATTATAAATAAAGTCTATCCAGTCTTTCCTAATGTTGGAATCAGAAGGCAATGCAAAGACTGTGTTTTCCACAACTTGGCACTGAACACCATCTTGTTGTTGTTTTTTTCGGAGCCATCTTTATCATTTAGTTTCTGCATGCATTTGCCTCTCTCATTATTTACACTACATGTGCAAATTGGGGGGCGGGGCTAAACAGCCAGTGACGTAGAAGCAGGCATTGATCTTCTTTTGTGGAGGCAGTGTTTAGCAACATTATTATGTCATAAAGTGGCACATTCCACAACCTGTCATTTTGGCAGATCGCTTTAATATAAGCTTTTTTAAGACTAACACAAAAGTTATGAAACTTACAGGATGTTTTTATAGTTCAGTGACCTCTTATGTGTCAAGGGGTCAAGAGAATTTTGATTTCTCAGTTCATGACGTCTTTAAAGAGCTTAATTTTAATGGAATAGTTCACCCAAAAATTTAAATTTGCTGAACTCACCCTTATGTCATCCAAAATGTGGATGTTTGTTCATCTGAATGGATTTGGAGAAATTTAGCATTACATGACTTGCATCACTGCCAATGGATCCTCAGTGAATGGGTGCCGTCAGAATGAGAGTTCAAACAGCTGATAAAAACATTAAAATAATCCACAAGTAATCCACACAACTCCACTCAATCAATTACTATCTTGTGAAGTGAAAAGCTGTGTGTTTGTAAGAAACAAATCCATAATTGTGATTGTTTTTAACTTCAAACCATTGTTTTTGGCTAAAATATACTCTATCCATAATATTGTTTTCTCCAGTAAAAAAGTAATTTCGTCTGAATCAGGAAAGAAGTATGCACAGATTAAGCCCCGTTTACAAGTCAAAACAATTTTTATCTCCTTGTACTCTCATTCTGACAGCACTCGTTCACTGCAGAGGATCAGATGGTGAGTAAGTGATGTAATGCTAAGGGCCTGTTTACACTAGTGTGTTTTGATGCAAATGATCCATGTCTACACTGATGTTTTCACTGCGTTTCAAAAAACAATCTCCGTCTTCACTACACAAACGAAAACGCAATTCACGTGACCATTCATGCACACTGGGCATGTAGGCTACAACAATAAGCATTATATTATTGTTTACATGGTCATCAAGGATATGCAGAGCGAATGTGGACAGCCACGCCATTGTTTTCGAAAGTCTCTGTTTTGGTCCATTTGCACTGATTTACACAGGGTCTGCAGCGTTTTCGAAAGGGTCAAAACGCTGTAGTAGTGTAAACAACAGGTTTAAATGTAGCAAATTTAATGTGTTTTAAAATGAAAATGCACTAGTGTAAACGTAAGTCTAACGTAAGCCTAAATTTCTCCAGTTCCCATGAAAAAACAAACTCATCTATATCTAGAATGGCCTGAGGGTAAATTTTCAGCAAATTGTCCTTTTTGGGTAAGCTAGAGTATTCCTTTAACATATTAATATTAAAATAAGATGCCATTAAATATGAATAGTAGTGTGTTTTGTTATTAATGCAACCAGATAGATTGCAAGCTGATTTGCTGAAAGACATAAAGAAAGAAAGTATCAACAAATCAACGTGCAATCTCTGCAGCGTAATTTACTGAAAGCATATTTACTTTATGTGAACTGTCAGGATGGCAAACAGGAACATTAAGGTACAGTTGTTCTGTACCAATCTGGTTCGGGCAGTACTGCAGTAAACAAACAAACCCCTCCCCCTCCTGTTTTCTTGATGTCCTTCTCAGGGAGACTGGACAATACCAACAGCAGCTCTCTCTTTCATTCTCTCTCTGAGAGCCAATCCTCTTAATGCAGAGTGAGAGAGAGAGAGCAGCTGATGAGAGAGAGTAAGGGAGGGGGCAGGAAAGAGAGAGGTAGAGAAGAGAGAGCAGTTGGTGCTCAGAGCTGACACAGGACACGTAGCGAAAGACAGTGCTGCAGCGTATGGCGCTGTGAAGCGGCCTCTCTCTCTCACTTTGCATCACTCCACCAGCTCTCTCTGCCTGGATTCTCATCTCCGTATCACTACGGCGACTGAGCCTGCTACCCAGCCATGGCCAGCCAGCAGGACTCAGGCTTTTTTGATATCAGCATCAAGTCTCTGCTGAAATCCTGGGGCAGTAGTGAGTACGAACTCAGCACACACACGCAGTATTCTACATCCACGTGAGACGCCGTTCACTGCATTTGTGTGCTGATCCTTCTGTAGAACAGAGTTGTTTATGATCTGCTGTATCTGTGCGTTTCCTCAGTTTTAGATCTAAACCCCATCGGTTTCATGTCAACTTTATCAGAAGACTTAAGTGGTTCAGTTCACTCTGGGATGTTATCATCCTTTTGTTATTTCTGAGATTACTGGCTCTAGTTATCCACTATTCACACTCATAGAGGCACTCAGGATGTTACTGATGATGTTAAATGTGTGCGTGTGTCCGGTTCATTAGTGTTTGGCTGGAGAGGTTGCGTTATGTAATGACTGCAGACCAAAGGGGCTCGTGACGTGATCAGGAGGATTTGTGCTGTTGTTTTGCATCACGTGCAGCGCTTGAGCACGTCAATACCTCTCAGTGTGCAAACACAACTGCGTGTCAGTGTGCGCCATGTCAGGGTTATTTTATGCCGTGGATAATGTATATAACAGTGAGATCATATGTTTCTGATGATGTATGGAAAGTATTATTTTACAAAGTCTAAGTGGAATATAGGGTTATTGTTTTGCACTTGTGAGGGACAAGTGGAGAACTTTGTGTACCTGAATTATTTCATAAACTATTTTAGTTTATTTAACAATCGTTTTGATTCATCATTGATTATTCTGTTGATTATTTGTTTAATGTATTATTAAGTTTATTGTTCAGATTAGTTGTTATAACCTTATGTAAAATATTAACAAAAAGGGTCTGACATTACAGTTTGAGTGTTAAATCAGAAGTGAATAGTTGACATTGAAGGTGCTGTGTGATAATATGCTGCTGGTGCAAAAAGGTTATATCACTGAGTTTAACCTGTATAAAATAGGTCTTAGCCTCACAAATGACCTCTTCAAATACCTACAGTTTGACATGTTAAGTCGCTGCTCTGTAGTGTGTGTTAGAGAGATCTCTAACTTGCATTGCCAGCTGAGGTATTACTGTCAACTGAAGGTGATAAAGATGTGTTTTCCTTGTACAGAGGAGCTGTGTTGCTGTCCAGTGGCTGTTAATTTGTTCCCGTGTGTTTTAAACGTGCTGCTTGAGACCTGTGAAGTAGAACAGGTGGCCTGGTAACAGTCTGCTAACTCACTCAAGCAAATCCACTCAAATCTCTTTCCAGTCCCTCTGATCTCTTTTTCTGCATGCTGTCTTTCTTTCTTTTTTTTCTGTTGCATGCTCTTTCTTTATCAGTTTAATTCGCCAGGCTTTTCTGTAAGAGCCACCCTTTTAATGTAAGGTCAGCCTGCTGTGAATTAGTTTGTGTACAGAGTGATTATTAAAATGAGCTGGAGCAACAAATAATTAAGGTGAGATAAAGAGAAGATGAATGGAGAAAGGGGTTTTGTATGTTTATGTTGATAATCAAAGTGCAGTTTGCTGATTCTTTTGTAATGCACGTTTAGACATGCTTATTATCGAGAGTGGGTCTCTAATGCGATTACTGTATTATACTGTATTTCCAAACAATTGCATGGACTTAGTAGTCTTTATAAAGATGATGGTGTGTATCATAATTATTGTGTATATACTGAACGGTTGTTTAGGGACAAATGTGTTTCTTTGGCTAAATTTAACCCTCCTTTGGTAACATATAAATATCCTTTTTGGAAAGCAAACTTTTTCTTGAATATATCATTTTTATAATGCTTTTTGTATGCAAAAGATGTTATTTTAGTGTTAAGTTTCGAACTATTAGGTTTTCTATGATGGTGTCATTATATAAACTTGGTAAACATTGTTTAGACTGATAAATTACGAGTATATAGGTCATTTGACAAAAAAGATCTGGCTCACGAGAGCCATTCGTTCATTTTAAACTAGTTCCACTGTTTTTTTGTACATTTATGTCATAATATCCATCCAATTATTGGCACAGTAGAATTTTTTTACTGAAAATTATGTTGTCATAATGTTTATTGTGGCATCGTCATTTGAATTTCATTAGAATTCACATCCAGTGAAATATGATGTCAGAATGGCTGTTGTGACACCATCACTGCACACTCCAGTGGATCCAGTGGTTCCAGTGAAACGCAGTGATGAAGTGTAATATGACCAGAATAGCTTTTGTGACATCATCACTGCATTTCACTGGATTCCACTGGATCCACTGGAGTGTGCAGTGATGGTGTCACAACAGCCATTCTGACATCATATTTCACTGGATATCATACGTCTGTTATAAAAATGATATTTGAATAAGTTGACATCGTCACTGCATTTCACTGGATACACTGGAATGTGCAGTGAGGGTGTCACAAATGTCATTCTGACAGCATATTTTACATATTTACATCATACATATGATATCCAGTTAAATATGATACCATATTTAGTAAAATATAATATCAGAGTCACTAGCTTCACTTAAGTGTGCAGTGACATTCAGTGAGGTGTCTCAGTGGCCATCAAGATATCATATTTCACTTTGATTCACTGAGTGTGAATTCAGTGATGATATTATAAATGCGTTATGATGTTACGGTGTGTATTTTTAAAGGGCATTGTAATTGTAATGCTTTTATAGATTTAACCGAAATTTACAAGTTCTATATATATGCACGTTTTGAAGATTAATTGTGTGTACACCCGTTAAAAAGCAATGAATGTGTTAGAAGAGTGTGTGTCAGTGCTGAGGTTAAATATAGCGCCACATAGTCCCTCCCACCCTCTCTCTCTTACTCGCTCAAACTTTCACTCTCTCTCTTGGCTTTGCTTGAATTCCAGCTTGACCTTCTCCTCAGTTAGGGCTTGCTTTTATCAAAAGTCTGCTAGGAGCTACACAGGAAGGCTGTGTTTCCTTGAACTTGCGGTCTCATGCTCCCATAACTCCAAGAGCGAAGCCCTGCTATTCCAAGTTCGTGGCTGTTTAATAGGGCTGCCCAGCATGGTGCGGGTCCACCAAGACAGGGTGGGAAGACAGATGGGAAGTATGGAGCTCTGGTGGAGGTAGAGGGCTAGTTTTGTTTTGGATTACTGAAACTGACACGGGCGCATCATGGAGCTTTCTCCCGTGCGGTGGAGTCGGGCCAGCGTCATCAGCTTCATCAAGGGCCTTGGTAGGTGCCACCGAGCGAAAGGTCTGCGGGTGCGTGGGTGTTGTTCATGTTCTCAGCGCTTGCTGTAAGGAGGCTGCATTCTGTGGATTCCTGATAGTGTGTTCAAGGCTCATGAAGCAACCAGAATATTTCACAATTCAGCTCCCCTCCTCATTCAGACTCAATAGCAACTTCAGAGGTGTCAACCTACGTCCACTATTTGTCCATAAATAACGTAGTTTATGTTAATGTTATTTACAGATGACTGTCAAGCGAACCATATGTAGTAAGTTCAAACTGACGATTAACAAATGTTCAATGTCTGTTTAGGTCTTGTTTGAAAATAGGCATCGAACAGCTTTTAAATATTCTGGCTTCCGTCTAGGTGGTTTGTCTCATGTCATTTAGCAGAAGTAATCATTCCATTGTTCTACCCTTGACCTGAGCAGTGGAGCCCTGGTGTCGGGTCACGAACTCATGACATACAGTGCATTTCTTCATTCGAGCATACAGAAAGAATTTCCGAACTATATCTAAACATCCATGCAGGCGCAATACTTTGACAAACATCTACAACACTGTAACTCTATGTCAACAAGTTTTACACCACTCACATATTCTTTAGAAGGCTAAATTGACATTGAAGATGTAATAAGTGTAATTGTGACTGTGTGGAGGAATTGTCTACTTTTGATGGTGGTTGAATGTGGGATTAAGCAGCAGAGCATCACTGTTTTGACATGGATTGCTTTAGTCTTAAATGAGCAAAAACTAGTTAATGAGAGCTCTTTTTAACAGCCCTGTAATAACTGTTCATAAAAGCATTTATGTAATCATCATTGTGAGGTAAATGCCTCATTTTAAGTCACTTCAAATCTTTTTAAACTTCTCATATTGCTGTTAGGATTTTTTTTTATTCGTTTTGCAGCTTGTGACTTGTAAGGTTGCAGGGCTCTATTCTAAGAGGAGCACATGCTCGAAGCCCCTGCAGCCACATGACGTGGGCTCCCCCGGCCCCGGCCAACCTGCTGACCCCCCTCCCCCCTTTGGGAGCGATGACATGGTCTTGCCAAAAATGAAAACACCAGCTGCTCCATCCCTGGTCAATGTGAGATGGTGCTCTCAAGGCACAGACTCAGGCCTTAACCCTAACACTGACAGCACCACTTTCAGCATCTCAAATCTGTCAAAATATCTGCTACTCTGACAAGACGATCCTATCTCAAAGCATTTGATTGACCAGGCACTTTTGCCTCTGTGTGGGATCAAAAAATCAGTTGTATTCACTTGTGCAACACATAACATGTCAGAGCTTGTCAGTGCACAGCCCACCAAGTCATGTATAGAATGATCCATAATAAACTAATCCTGCTTTTTTGTGTGTTCCCAGCATCCCCCGTAGGAAAGCGCCCCCTCCCCCAAGTGAGCAGCGCTCCGGGCGAGAGGAAAGGTCCTGTTGCCACCATGCCGGTTACCGTGGACCCCGAGAGCAAACCTGGCGAGTATGTCCTCAAAAGCCTGTTCGCCAACTTCACCACCCTGTCCGAACGCAAAATACGCATCATCATGGCAGAACCACTGGTAAGAGAACTTTTTTTTCTTTGATGTCAGATTTTTTTCAGGCAAGACAAAGTTTAACATCTCTTGTGATGTAATTTTCCAAAGCATTGCATGCAGATCATCTGAGATACAAAACCTTACAAAGTACAGTTGAAGTCAAAAGTTTACATACACCTTGCAGAATCTGCTAAATGTTAATTATTTTACCAAAAGAAGAGGGATCATACAAAATGCATGTTGTTTTTTATTTCAGTTAAAATATGTTTACATATAGTTCACAGGAGAAAATAATAGTTGAATTTATAAAGACCCTGTTTAAAAGTTTACAGGATTCTTAATAACGTGTTGTTACCTGAATGATCCACAGCTGTTTTTTTTGTTTAGGGATAGTTTTTCATGAGTCTCTTGTTTGTCCTGAAAAGTTAAACTGCTTGTTGTTCTTAGGAAAAATCTTTCAGGTCCCACAAATTCTTTGGTTTTTCAGCATTTGAACCCTTTCCAACAATGACTGTATGATTTTGAGATCCATCTTTTCACACTGAGGACAACTGAGGGACTCATATCCTATTACAGAAGGTTCTCACTGATGCTTCAGAAGGAAAAACGATGCATTAAAAGCTGGGGGGTGTAAACTTTTGAACAGAATGAGGATGTGTACATTTTTCTTATTTTGCCTAAATATCATATTTTTTTCATTTAGTACTGCCCTTCAGAAGCTACAGAAGATACTTACGTGATCCCCAGAAGACAAAATATATTAAAATTTACCCTAAATTTAAAATTTATCATCGTTTTTCCTTCTGAGGCAGCAGTGAGCGTTTGAACCTTCTGTGATAGTTGCATATGAGTCCCTCAGTTGTCCTCAGTGTAAAAAAATGGATCTCAAAATCATACAGTCATTATTGGAAAGGGTTCAAATACACAAACATGCTGAAAATCCAAAGAATTTGTGGGACCTGAAGAATTTTTCTAAAGAACAGCAGGCAGATAAACTGTTAAGGACAAACAAGGGATTAATGAACTATCACTAAACAAAAAAAACACACATAGCTGTGGATCATTCAGGTATGTCAACTTTTGAATGGGGTCATTTTTATAAATTCAGCTATTTTTTTCTCTTGTGGACTATATATAAACAACTCTTATGTGAAATATCTTATTCAGGTCAGTACTAAACAAAAAATAACATGCATTTTGTATGGTCCCTTCTATTTTGGTAAAATAATATTTTGCAGATTCTGCAAGGTGTATGTAAACTTTTGACTTCAACTGTAAATATCGTCTAGCCCATATTAAAGCAGTCACCACAAGTCAGAGTTTGGTTTGAGGCATTCTTACGCCTCATTTTAGCTGATTCTCTGGTATGTTGAGTAGTCTAGAAAAACAGGAAGTGTATAGTATGCTGTCTAAATCAATTAGGTGGAGGAGAAAAGATATGTAACAGCCCTGGCATACAAGTCATTAATGACTCTGCTGTGGCTTTCATTTGTAATTGCTTTAGTTGGCAGCATCGAATGTTAATACTTCACAATATATCTTCAAACTGCACTAATAGCCGTGAGATACTGTGTCTGTTTTTGCTGCAGTGGCTCAGGTTGCCTGGTCTCTCTGTATCACTGTAATTCCATTATGCTGGAGTGCAGATTTAAGTGGACAGGAATGGGTTTCGTCTACTTGGTATGTTCAAGCCAAAAAGCTCACAGAGCAAACAGGAAGCAGTCAAAGCTCTCAGCACACCCATTTAACTAATATCTCTGTGCACAGACATACTGCGTCCAGACAGCGTGCTTTAAGCTAATGAATCAAGTTTACATTCATGACTTTGTCATCACAGTTGAGGTGTTGAGTTTTATCAGGCCCATTTTCAAGTCAACAGCCAGTAATATACAGTTTACAATTTATAGATTCAGCCATGATGTAGACATCTATATTCAACCTGTTTGTAGAATCCCAGCTCACATTTGACCCTGTCCACCCTCGTCAACCTGAAAGTATCCATGCGTGTGTCCACGAGTATGTCTGCGTGTTATGAGGTTAATCACTTGATTTGACCTCCAGACCCAACCCTAGTTAAGTTGTTCTCTTGGCTTCATGGCCTACTTTTCCACGCCTGCACATTAAAGCTATGGCATCTTCAGAAGATAGTTAAGTTAAGTT
Organism: Labeo catla; assembly: GCA_012976165.1. Lineage (NCBI taxonomy): Eukaryota > Metazoa > Chordata > Actinopteri > Cypriniformes > Cyprinidae > Labeo > Labeo catla. The sequence continues at coordinate 202,151 of VONZ01000568.1, read as the reverse complement.
TAGTCCTGTTTGGATCAAATAAATGAACTTCAGAGGATTACGGCTGTTCTAGTGCTAAAAATCAATATCTAAGATACTTTGCTTACCTCTTTCAATCACTGATAATGCTCCCGCGAGTGCTATAGGCACACCAGGACAAGCTTTTTTGTGTTTTTTACACAGATTTTGGAGCGAAAACATGGAATAATGTGTTCAACAAAGCTGAGAGTATCCTGATTAAAATTATCCTCTAAAATGAACTCTTTCTCTGGAAGCATTTTTTTTAAAAAGTTAACATTTTTATATTCATATTCTCACAAAAACTGCATTGGCCCCCAGAATATTTTGTGGAATAAATATCTGAACATGCAATATGTTAAAAGAAAGAACAGAGCCTCTTTATTCTAGCTTCATGGATTCTTTTTTATGTGGATGTTTATGAATGCTACCGTATAACAGTGAGAACAAGCAAACCCAAAAAAAGTCAGATAGCGGCAGAGAAAAAAGTTAATAAACAAACACTCAAGTCTGTGAAGATTTGCGGGTGTAGATTCTGTGTGGTGCTGCTTATATGTTATTTCAAGTTCATTCATTACAAAAGAAAGATTGTTTTCCAGATGGGAATCTGCAGCCAATGATCTATGTTCTTTTTGATGTTCTGCAGGAAAAGCCCCTCACCAAATCTCTACAAAGAGGAGAAGATCCACAGTTTGATCAGGTGAGATCAAGTGACGTTTCCCATATCCGTCCTGACATCTAAGACCTTTTTATCCTGCCTCCCAGCAGGCACAGGACATCAATGTAATGTCAGATCGACATTGGACCCCAACGTTGGACAGATGTTGCATTTTGGTTAAAAATGAAAATTGGGTTAACGTCAAAATCCAACGTCAGTTTGACGTCAACCTCCAACATAGGACAGACTTTGCATCTTGGTTGAAAACAAAAATCAGGTTGACGTCAGAATCCAATGTCAGTTTGACATCAACCTCCAATGTAGGACAGGCGTCGCATTTTGGTTGAAAGCAAAAATCGTGTTGACGTCAGAATCCAACATCAGTTTGACTTCAACCTCCAATGTTGGACAGACGTTGCATTTGTGTTGAAAGCGAAAATCGGGGTGACGTCAGAATCCAACATCAGTTTGATGTCAACCTCCAACACTGGACAGATGTTGCGTTTTGGTTAAAAACAAAAATTGGGTTGAGGTCAGAATCCAACATCAGTTTGACATTGGCTTGAGATTGCCTTGCCTTGCCTTGACGTTGGATTTTAGTTAGTTAATGCCATGACCTGAAAATAACAAAGGCTCATAACTTTGGCCAAACGTTGGATTTTGGTTACTTAGAAACACAACCTAAAAACAACTAAATATCAGCGTCAGCTGACGTCGGTATTGTACATCACATTAATGTTGTCATTAGATGTTGACTTTCCATTCAATTTTGGTCATCTCACGTCACAACCGAATTTTAACCAAAAATCGATGTCTTATGATGTTGTGTGCCTGCTGGGCTGATATACACAGACAATTAAACATATTTTTGTTTTCATTCCACCAAAAATTTATAGCTCTAGAAATGATAAAGTAATGTTGAGAAAGAATAAATTATCTGCTCCTATACCATCCAACATTTCTTGCCCTTCCCTATTGGTCGATTTTTAGTCATCATCAGTCAGACCCTAAGAATAGCATTCCTATAGTTGGTGCTGTGCTGTCCCGACTTTACCCCTCTGTACTGAATTCTTAAGCAGCCTGAATGTGTGTGTGCATGAACATCTCACAGTGGTTGGGGGGGAATACCAGGCCGTCTCTGCCCAGACTCCCCTCCCTTTCTCTATTTGGTTTAGCCCAGCCTGTATGACCGCATCCACTCCCTGGATCTCAATTCTGGCTGTTTTCTGAAGACCCGAATTCTACCCATAATAACATTTAATTTAAGCTGCATCTCAATTTGCCTACTAATACTACAGTATTCCCTAAAAGTATGAATTTCGAATACTCTTTAGGATATAGATATAGTATACTATATACTATATAAATTGAGACATAGCATTACAGTCTAATATAATACATTAAATATTTCAAATGGGCACATTCAAGCAATGTTGGACATACCATACTACCCACTGTTTTTAAAATTAAGCGTTGTGCTCAATATGCAAATTTTCTGCATGTATAAATTACCCTGATAACTTCCGTTGTTATATGGTTGCTGCATACTGATTCATATACTGTTTTTATAAAATAGTTGGTATGCAGTATATACTGTGCAGTACGCAGTATACTAATATTCCATTCTGTCCATAGCCTGAGTTAATTCACTTTGCATTTTGTGCTGTGCAGTTAGCACTGTGGCAGCTGATGAACAATTTCCTGAAGTTACTTCTTATGTTTTCCAACAGCTGATCAGCACTATGAGCTCACTTGCTGAGTATTGTCTTCCCTCCATCCTGCGGACGCTGTTTGACTGGTATAAAAGACAGAACGGCTTGGAAGATGAGTCCCATGAGTACCGCCCACGTGCAAACACCAAGTCCAAAAAGTGAGTCCTCACCAAGATTTAAAGTTACTAGTTTTTTAAAACTTTTTGAAAATATGAACTAGTATGCCATTAGGAGTGTGCAAACTCTCGTATGGCGAAAGTTAGCACCCTGTCTACAGTGTATACTATAGATGTAACACTAGAACGCACAATGTCAAGTATCTGCTTGTCTCATTTGACTCTTTAAGACAATAAAATCTGATTTAATATTAACATGTGTTAATAGTATTGTGTGAAAAGTATATTTGTGTTTATGTATGTCTGATCTGGTGTGGATGGAAGCATGTGATTGATGCCTGTCATCAGGAAGCCTTGCCTTCATCTGATGAAATACAATCTCTACTGCAGTGCTCTGCACAGCAGCTCATCTGACATTAGGCCAGTAATAGCTAAAGGGCTGTGATGATCGCTGGTTTTGAATAGTTGCGCTAACAAGATTGGCATCGTCTGGTGGATCTTTTTTCCTGTGAACATTTTTATGCAAGCCTTATTTTTTAATAGTGTAATTTAGAAATCGGTCCTTTAAAACATTTTCTTAGTCTAAATTCTTTGCTACATATTAGTGGTGAAGGCAAGACAGAAATTCCTCAGCAGTGATATGGGATCTCATGTCCACAGACCGTAATCAAATAACGCTATTGGCAGTTAGGTTTGGTTACATCAGTGCTTCAGAATCAAATACAGGCCGCAGAGGATTTCAGAAGCTCTCATGACGCAAACCCCGGAAGCATGTTTATATTATTGACTTAGGCAAGCAATGATTGTTTATAAAAATGTGATTTACTCAATTTCTTCTCATTCCCTCTGTCTTTCAGTGATGAACAACAGAAAGATTATCTGATGGAAAGAAGGGACTTAGCAATAGACTTCATATTCTCACTGGTGCTTATTGAGGTTTTAAAACAGGTAGGTTATGACCGAACAACCACAAAACTGACAATCTGTCTTAAAAAAGAAGCAGAAATGTATACGATTTTGTGTATGTACACTACCAGTCAAAAGATTTTTTAATGTTTTTTTTTAAAAAGAAGTCTCTTCTAAGCCTGCATTTATTTGGTTCAAAGTACAACAAAAAACTGTACAATTTTGAAATATTTTTACTATTTAAAAAAACTATTTTCTATTTGAATATATTTTAAAATGTAATTCATTCCAGTGATTTCAAAGCTAAATTTTTAGCATTATTACTCCAGTCACATGATCCTTCAGAAATCATTCTAATATTCTGATTTGAAAAAAAAAAAAAAATATATTATTTATTATTATTATTAAGTTATTATTATGCTGAAAACAGCTGAGCAGATTTTTTTTTCTGGTTTCTTTGATGAATAGAAAGTTCAGAAGAACAGCATTTATCTGAAATGGAAATCTTTAAATTTCTTTATCATCACTTTTGATCAATTTAAAGCATCCTTGCTAAATGAAAGTATTAATTTCTATAATTTATTTAAAAAAGAAAAAAAAAAAAATTCAGATTAATGCTGATCTTTGGATCTTTCTATTCATCAAAGAATCCTGAAAAATGTACTAACTATTTTAAGTATTGATAATAATGATAATAAATGTTTCTTGATCAGCAAATCAGCATATTAGAATGATTTCTGAAAGATCACGTGACACTGAAGACTGGAATAATGATGCTGAAAATGTAGCTTTGATCACAGGAAAAAATTACATTTTTATATATATTCAAATAGAAAGCAGTTATTTTAAATAGTAAAAATATTTCAGAATTATACCGTTTTGCTGTACTTTAGATCAAATAAATGCAGGCTTGGTGAGCAGAAGAGACTTCTTTAAAAACATTAAATATCTTGCTATTAAAAAACGTTTGACTGGTAGTATATGATGTATAATTATTGATTTAATTTATTTAAATTTGATTTACTAATTTACATTGTATTTTATTGTACTTATTTAATTTAAAGTAATAAATAAATAGATTGATGTATTAATTAAATGTATTTATTTAGTTATCTTGTATTAATTTATGCTAATTTATGTCTTTTTACTCATCCTTTTTCTTTGTAGATCCCTCTTCACCCTCTTCTGGATGGCCTTATTCAGGAAGTCATTAACTTGGCCTTCAAACACTTCAAGTACAAAGAGGGGTAACGATCCATTTAAGTTATTTCCTCCATCCGCCATAATCCATTATTTTCCTGCATGTGTTTGCATGAGTAAATCTGCGTAATAAGCATTTTACATCATTTTAATTTTCGCTCAGTCGAGTGTACTCACTGTAAATGTAAGTGTCGTTAAGAATGACAGTAAGAATGATGATATTTCTCTGTCCTGCAGATACCTTGGGCCCAACACAACCAACATGCACATAGTGGCTGATCTCTATGCAGAGGTTGTCGGTGTCGTGGCCCAGTCCAGGTAAATTATGAAGCAGCCAAGAAGAACATATTTAAAGTTTCAGTTACAGTTAAGTGGAGTGAGATTTTGGACCAGTAAAACTTTGGTTTGATATTGTATTGGGTCATGGGTCCTGAAGCAAAACCACTTTCTCTTGCAATAAAATTCCCACCTCAACTCGAAATGGATGGATCCATGATTCCTGTTAAAGCCAGTGACCTGGTTTTTAAGCTCAAAATGATGGCGGCATTCTTCTTCCTGTGACAGAGTGTCTAGTGTTAGATGAAGCACTAATGGGAGGCCATTACCCTGATAGACGAGACGTCCCGTCATGTTCACAGGGAGCTCCATCAGTGTCGCACAAAGATGGAGCATCTCCCTATCAGTATAAGAGCGCCAGATCTGACAGTAATGGCCTCTTTCCATATTTAATAGTGTGAAAAATGTTCCTTATAGTAAGGAAGTCTTAAAATTCTGGCGTCTACACGTGTCTGTTGAAGTCGAATGACATGTTAGGTATGCATGGGTCTGTGCTTCTTCTCCCTAGTACAGTACATGATAAATAGCATAATTCAGTCAAACAGTGTGTACAGTGTAAATACACATTGTTACTTTATTTCTCTGAGTGGGAAAGTAGCCAGTTAGTTTGTAGCACACCTAAAACAAACATCGAGTCTTGCAGAGAGAGATGCCTCCCTATTCCCCCTCCAGATGCCTTTCTAAATATAGGGTTGAAGATCTCTCCCTCTGTCAGAGTGAACTCACAAACACACAACACTCCCTAACACATGTACAAGAAACATCCAAGTCCTGGCCAGGCAGAATGTGCTGACTTTGGTTGAATGGATTTAAACTTGGGCTTCCCATCGAAATTTGACTGAATTAATTGCAGTTTGGTTGCATATATCATGCATACTGAGAAAAGCCCTCAAATGAAGACAATTAAAAGACAGACAAGTATTGAATAGACAAGATGCAAGTTTAAAAGTCTGAAATTTGAGTTTTGGTGAATCTATCTAAAGCAGACACGGGATGCTATACGAAGTTATGTACAAATGTAGACTGACATCTTTGCTCATGTCTTGCTGTTTTTAGCTTCAGCATAAATTTGCATTTACTCATTTAGACTTAAAATGAGTAACATCGTAAACAGTTTATCATAAGATATATTTTGCAAAGATAGGGCCCTATGAAATCTGTTTTATTTTTTCCTAAATTCTGTTTTATTTTTTTCCAGATTCCATTTTTTCTGTTTAGATTTTTCTGGAGTCTGTTTTAATGGTTAAATGTAAAATATATATAAAGAGTTTATTTGCAAAAACAGATAACTCTTGTTTTTAACAATTTTCAAAAATCATGTTTTTTCATTGTGCATTCCAATTAATCTCAATCAAACTGCAGTTGGTTAATTTTGATTAAGCAAAAGCAACTAAAAATACAGCTGACTAACACAATAAAAACATGATAACAATAAAAAACTTAATTTTTTTTACTTTTTTTGCAAATTAACTCTTAATTTATATTAAACAAAAACTTAATATAAATTAATTGAAATCATGTAACTTACACAGTTTAACAGCAGTTAATTAAAGGTTTAACAAAAATTACATTTTTATGGCCCAATGAAATACTTTTTTCTCAAATTCAGTTTTATTTTTACTAAATTCTGTGTTTTCCATTAATTTTCTGGATTTATTGGTTTCATAAAATTTTAATAATCAAAAGCATCTCTAATTAATTGATTAAAAACATAAAAAATATGTGTTTTTTACAGTTTTCTGGTGAATAATTTCTGGTAAATATTCCTTAATAATAATGCTAAATAATAATTATATTATTAGTAGTGTTATCATCACATTTAGTTATATTTTTTTCTGTCACCATTTCTTCAAGGTAAACCCAACTTTTATTTTGATGGGTTGCTGCAAAGACCTTTTAGTTTCTGTTTGTATATACAGTAATATGAAGATATTAATTCACACTGCAATTGTCACATGCTTCACTATGTGTGTAATAAACAAAATCTTGTGTCTGTGTCATTCATTTACACACACATGCACAACATGCAGATTCAAATTTAAATAGTATTTTTGCAGCCTAACATTCTCAAACGCTGGTCCATATCATGTTTTGATTTAAGTGTACTGATCTACTTTTAATTTATTCATCCAAAGTTTGGCAAATTCCCTGACATTCCATTTTAATGACTGGATTTTGTAATTCCGTCCACGTTTTCTGCATTGTAGAAATCATAGGGCTCTACCAATACCTCTCTTTCATTCTTCTCAGGTTTCCTGCAGTGAGGAAGAAGTTCATCTCAGAGTTGAAGGAGCTCAGGCAGAAAGAGCAGAGCCCATATGTGGTCCAGAGCACCATCAGCCTCATTATGGGTGTCAAGTTCTTTCGCATTAAAATGTACCCAGTGGAAGATTTTGAAGCGTCATTCCAGTTTATGCAGGTACACAATGAAACAATTCTACTTTAATAGACAAACAGTTTACACAATGATAAATAAAAATCATTCTCTTTTACTGTTACATGTTTATAGGAATGTGCTCAGTATTTCTTGGAGGTGAAAGATAAGGACATTAAACACTCTCTGGCTGGACTCTTTGTAGAGATACTCGTCCCAGTAGCCGCAGTAAGTACAGCCGTCTCTGCTGCAGCTAATTGTTTGAATGCTTTAAATATTGAAGATTTAAATAACATAGTAATGAGTTTCCTGTCCAAATTGTAATTCATACTCAACGTGATGCTTCTCTTCAGACGGTGAAGAATGAAGTGAATGTGCCCTGTTTGAGGAACTTTGTGGAAACCCTCTACGACACAACATTAGACCTGTCATCCAGGAAGAAACACTCTCTGGCAAGTCTCACTCTCTTTTCTATACCTCTGAGCCTCATGAAACATCTGAAAATACACCTACGAACACTTTTGTGTTCTTCTGTGCCACCTCTGTACTACAAATTAATTTTGTTAATACTGATTTCATTTGATTGGCAACTTATTCTTATTCTACTTGTTCTTATTCTGTTTTGACATAAAAGATGACATACTTTTAATAAAGTTAGAAAAATGCCATTACAAAGGTAAAAACAAAATTACCCTTTAAATCACTTTTAGGAGTCAAAGGAGTCGTAATGGGAAGGCTAATTTTGATCAAAGTTTCTGATGATTATTGATTAGAAGGTGCTCCTAAAATTTTGACTGTGCTCCTAAATCATAAAAGTTACGAGCACAAGTGCTCTTAAAAAGAAAAGTAAGCATAGAGCCCGGTTTTCCCATGCTTGAGAGCAGCAGAGGGAGATGCATCTACAGTAATTGGCTCATAGCTGACATGTTTTTGCTTTCTGTGATGTTTCAAATAGACCATCACAAATTTTTTACATTTTCAAAAGTTATCATAACAACTGTTGATTTCATACATTCCTAACCTGTGGCACATAGCTGTGTGATGTGCCCGTGTTGTGCATTTTGACATTCTTGTTAAAGGGCATCGTTTCAGTTGATTTGTTTGCCACAAACTGCTACTAAATATTTTACAATCAATCTTAAAGATAACAACTCAAGTGGAAAATTATTATGACAGGAGTGTACTTTCTAAAATATGTTTGAGAGCAGTGCTTGTTAAAGTGTAGGTCCCAACCCAAAAATACCCACATACACTTAAATAATAATTATAAATAAGAGTAAATGTGCATTTTCTTGGTTAATTTTTTTAATGAAACCATAGTAGCGTGGTTGTTGCGATTATTTTTGTGCTATTAAATTCATACCTCCTTTGATTATAGCTCAGACTTGTTAGCGCTATGGAGTTCTGGTTACTGTGGTTAATAATGACTTGAGAAGGAATTTGTGTGTGTCTGAATTGTTACAGATATAAAGAGGTATAGAGTGATTCACTGTCTTTGCTGTGTCATTGAATTATATAATTCTTGTTAAGGACATATAATGTAATCATTGATTTGTCTTTTTTTTCTTTCTCAGGCTCTGTATCCGTTGGTAACGTGTCTGCTGTGTGTGAGCCAGAAGCAGATCTTTCTAAACAGATGGCATGTCTTTCTCAACAACTGCCTGTCCAACCTGAAAGTGAGTCTTTGTTGTCCACAAAGCTTTCGTGACACAATAGACCTGAGAAGACGTCACATTATGGATGAGCACATTAAAGCAGCTCACGTGGAAAAATGAATGCAGTTTTGTTGTGCAAGGCGGTTGTGTAAGCATCATGTGATCGCAAGTTAACCACTGGAGCCCATCAGTCAAGTGCACAGATATTTAAAGTGGCAGCCGTTACAAGCAAATAGCTGTTAAAAATGTGTGAAATGCAGTGGGAGGACAGCAAATTGCACAAAGGTTTTGTTTACTTGAAGGGGAGGACGGGAGAATCCTTTATCGTTAGCTTTAACGTTTCATTGTACATTCCGTACTCAGCACTTTGGTCTCTGTACCTGTGTCGGGGTGTGAGAGAAGTAGAACGAAAGAATGAATGAAATGAGTCGGGGCAAGAGAAAGGAAGTGCAAAATAACAAGCATGAAGTGCAGCACTCAGAGGCCCTCTGGCATTGATGTTCAACAAGATGCTGGATCTTTCTTTCAAGCTTCCAGCTCCTATCTGATTTCCTTTATCTCTCAGTGTCTTTCAGTCAGTTGTCATGTTGTATTGCAGTGGTCTGCTGCAGTTAGTCTGACTCTGAGAGCTGCTGACTTATGTAATGAAGGTTTTGACCTGTAGGAAGTAGATCCAGTTCGCTTCAGTGCCTATGTTTGGTCAAAAGTCCAGAGAAAATTAACTCCAAAGCCAAGAAACATCAAACATTTTAATCAGTCTTGCCAGTAAACATACTTACAATAGGATACATTTATTGATATACCTGTAATATATTAAAACAATACAAAGAAAAGTATTCAAATTTCTGTTAAGATTGCACTGCTAGTCGGCACCCATAGCCTTGTAGGCAGCGCGCTGATATATGGCGCACCAGTGCTTCAGGTGTCCCGTGATCGAATCCTGTCTCGTGGACCTTTCCTGATCTGCTTTCAGCTTTGAAATCACAGGAATAAATTACATTTTAAAATATATTCAAATAGAAAGCAGTTATTTTAAATAGTAAAAATATTTCAAACTTTTAATATTTTTGCTGTACTTTCGACCAAATAAATGCAGGCTTAGTGAGCAAAAGAGACTTAAAAAAAACATTAAAAATCTTACTGTTCAAAAACTTTTGACTAGTAGTGTGTATATATATATATATATATATATATATATATGTATTTTTTTCTGATCTGATCTGTTGTTTGAAGGGTTTTTCTTGTTGTTAAACTAATGCAAATTGTGGAATTAGTGGAAAATATACAGAATGATGTGCTTTTCTTTCAGAACAAAGACCATAAAATGGCCCGGGTGGCACTTGAATCTCTCTATCGGCTGCTGTGGGTCTACATGATCCGAATCAAATGTGAAAGCAACACTGCAACACAAAGGTAGTGTACTGAAAATCAGAAACATATAAGCCACAAATTAAGAAATGTATTTCTAACGTAAGAAAGATAATAGATATTTCAAATGCATTCACTGAAAGAAGAAGAAAAAGATTTGATCATGTTGTTTCTGATGATTAACATCTGTTAATATTTTTATCTTTTTATCTATTCCAGCCGCCTCACCTCAATCATATCAACACTGTTCCCTAAGGGTTCACGGAGCGTCGTTCCGAGAGACATGCCACTCAACATCTTTGTCAAGATAATTCAGTTCATTGCCCAGGTTTGACACCCACACACCTTTATACACCTGATATTCATCTAAGAAAATAATACACAACTGAGTTTTTGTGGCATGGCTTTATCATATAACACACAGTAATATCATCTTTGTTTCTGTTGTTACTACAGGAAAGGCTGGATTTTGCAATGAAAGAAATAATATGTGATCTGCTGAGCGTTGGAAAATCAGCCAAAGCTTTCAGTTTAAATCCAGAGGTAATGTTAATATTCACACGTACACACTTGCATGTTTACTCTAGATGTTGTAATGTTTTTAAATAAAGCTTAGTTATAAATTCTAAAACATTCTAATGTATAAAATTCTAAAAAAAAAAAAAAAAAGTAATAAATAAGTAAACCCATACAAACACATTAATGTCAATAGACAGAGTTGAGATCTGTCATGAGGAAATGCATATTTGGTTTGTTTTCTGATGTTTGTGTTGTGTGTTCAGAGAATGAACATCGCTCTGAGAGCATTCCTCGTCATAGCCGATAACCTGCAGCAGAAAGATGGTGAACCACCCATGCCGAACACAGGGGCCACTTTGCCTTCTGGGAACACACTGAAGAAGAAAAAAACCTACCTCAGCAAAACTCTAACTGAGGAGGAAGCAAAACTTATAGGTCAGGCCACTTATATTGCGAACACCTGCCTGTGTGTGCTTGAGTTTGTTGTACGTTTTACAGTTTTTTTACAGTCTGGATTATTTATGCCATTCCCTGCAGGTATGGCACTGTATTACTCCCAGGTCAGGAAGGCCATTGATAACATCCTGAGACACTTGGACAAGGAGGTGGGCCGCTGCATGATGCTCACCAATGCCCAGATGCTCAACAAGGAACCTGAGGACATGATCACGTAAACAGCTTTTACTGGCTTGCCTCCACCTATTATTTATCTCTGAGTGGGTGAAGGAAAAGCTCACAAACAGATGACTTATGAGTCACGTTCAGCCCACACACCCTGTTTAGACAGTTTGACATTTTCTTTTTTTCCTGTTTCCTTGAGTTTCTCTTTTCTCTGTTTCTCTGTTTACTTTTTTGCGTAACTCATCCCTTCTGTCTCGGGTCAGGGGTGAGAGAAAACCGAAGATTGACTTGTTCCGGACGTGTGTTGCAGCCATTCCCCGTATTCTGCCAGATGGCCTGTCCAAAATTGAGCTCATCGATCTCTTGGCCAGGTGAGATTCACCAAACACCCTAAATAAAAAATAATAAAAAGCTTCAGTCGTCATTGATTGCTTTTCTTTTTGCATTCTGCAGGCTGACGGTCCACATGGATGATGAACTCAGACTCATTGCTCAGAATTCCCTACAGAGTCTGCTGCTGGACTTCTCCGACTGGCGAGAAGACGTGCTGTTCGGGTACACTAACTTCCTGCTGCGTGAAGTGCAAGACACACAGCAGGGCCTGCAGGACTCATCCGTTAAACTGCTGCTGCATTTCCTGACGCAGTGGAGGCTGGCAATACAGGCGCCTGGAAAACGCTCTGCGGAGGTGTGTGCCGCTTGACGCTTTGCATGAAAATTAGAGCCCTGCACGGGCCTTAAATATAGGCCCTAGCCCAGCCCTGGCCTGAGATGCTCAGGCCCGAGCCTGCCCCCCTTCTCCCAAAACAGCTTATACTACTGTTTTCAGCTATTAAAATAGTTCAGTTTTGTATGTAATGGCAAAGTGATTATATTTTGTTTCATTTTTTTGTTAAGTGAATTTAGAAAAACGTTTGAATCATTTTTTTTGTTCGTTAAATGTATGTTTTTGTTTTTTAAAGTAACGGCCAAGTGGCCAGCGAAAGACTAATAATCTTTTAGATCAATTTTGCCTTCTCAAATCATCACGACTTGCCTAAAAAATTAATATATATAAAACAGTTCAGGTTTAAAACAATGCTAGTTTAAACGTCAGACCTAGATAAATGTGTGCTATTAGGCGCATCTCCAATCATTTGTGCGGGGAGTGGAAGCTAAAGCCGCTTTGCAAGACATGGAGGTGTCAGCGCGATCACTTTCATTATTTCATTGGAAACAATTTAAAATATTCTATTATATTACATTACATATAAACTGCCCTCCAAAAGTTTGGAAACACCCCTGGCAAAGTGTGGATTTGGACAATATCAGCATAAATGCTTATCATTTTTTGGTGCAAATACAGTTACAAAGTAACTTTACATTATCATTGAAGACCAGGAATAATAATTTTCATTTTGATTACATAATAATGGCAATATATACATGTCAAAGTCAGACATGCCCCTTTGCCAGCTGTGATGCCTGGTTGCTGGTTTAAACTTGGCTCAGGTTTTTAAAAGATTTTTGGGTCAGCACACCATAATAGCTTCAACAATTGATTGCCAATTAAGTTTAGAATACAATGAAGTTAGGCCCAGATTATGCAGAGCTGTGATAGCGGCTAATGGTGGATATTTTGATGAATCGAAAATTTAAGTTTTTTCTGTGTATAAACTGTTTATGCAATAAAATGTTTTCGTAGTTTGTGTTGTCCCTTTTCAGTGCAAAATTATCACAAATTAAAAAGGATTCATGCCAATATTGTCCAAAAAAACACTTTTCTAGGGCGTTTCCAAACTTTTGGAGGGCAGTGTACATTACATCTTTCGGAACTGTAAGGGTCTACTTTTATTTGTGTGTACTCACAATATCAACAAAACACTGCAAACGGTACTTTTATAAAATAAAGAAAACAAACATGAAACATGATGCACTTTCTGTCGTCTCAACAGGAGCGCTTCACAAAAACGAACCGAAACTCAGCGAATACGTACCTCACAGACATGATAAATGTATCTACAGAAAGTTTTAAATGATTACTTAACGAAACAAAACAAATCGAAAACATAAAAGTCGGGGCCCGTCGGGCTCAGGCTGAAATGCAGGGCTCTAATGAAAATCTCTTTGCTGACTATGCATACTTAGCCAGTATAAACATTTTTTGGGAGTTGTGGGTAAGATCGTGTGTATGTGTATGTATTTGTTGACCTCAGATGGGAGCTCAGAGCAGTGGGAGCTCCAGACTGCCGCCCGAGCGCAGTCCTCACTCCACGGTGCTGCATGCTGTGGAGGGTCTGGCCCTGCTGCTGCTGTGCTCCTGCCAGACCAGCACCCGCAAACTGGCTGTGTCCGTCCTCCGAGAGATACGCTGCCTGTTTACAGCCATTGGACAAGCCGAGGTGAGACAAGCTGCTTGAACTTAAGCAGATTAGGCAAGAAAAACAAAAAAACACTAATTAGCTAACTAATTAAACCAAACAGCTAATTAGAACAGAACTACACAGAACAAGGTAAAATCATATATTATAGAAAAAGAGAGAATGTAATAAAAACAAGTAAAATAGACAAAAGACAGAATAGAACAGAATCTAAAAGAAAAAGATAAAATAGTAAAGAAATAAAAAAGAAAATAGACACAAAATAGACATAAAAGAGAAAGGGATAGATAAGACTATAAATTCATAGAATAGAAAAACAAGTACTAAAAAAGTATAGAATAGAAAAAGAACAGAATGCAACATAATAGAATAGAAAAGAATATTGACAAACAGAAATAGAACAAATAAAACAGAACAGAATAGAATTAGATTTTAAAAAGGAAGAGTAAAGAAATACAAAAAAACAGAAAAGATATAATAGGATCTGAAAACAAAAAGAAAAATTTAAAGAAACAAAAAAGATGGCATAGAAGGAAATAGAATAGGATACAGTAGCATAGAATAGAAAATGACAGTAGAATAGAAAAAGTAAATACAATAGAAAAAAGTAGTAGTAAAAAATAAAATAAAAATAGAATAGATTAGAAAAAGAACAGAATGAAACAAAATAGAATAGAAAAGAACATTGACAAACAGAAATAGAACAAACAAAATACAATAAAAAATAGAATAGAAATCGAAGTAAACAATAAAATAGAATAGAACAGAAATATACAGAACGCAGAACAGAATGGAATGAGATTAGAAAGAGTAAAGAAATAAAAAAGACAATAAAAATAAAAAGAACAGAAAAGATATAATAGAATCTGAAAAAATACACAAAAAAGTAAGGAAAAAAGTGCATGAAAGAAAAAAGGAAATTGAATAGAGTAGAGAAGAATAAGATAAGAAAGCACAGAATAGACAACGGCAATAGAATAGAAAAAGGAAATAGCATAGAAATAAACAGAAATATAACAAGTAAAATAGAACAGAAAAAGATAGCAATATAAAAAACAGTAGAGTAAGATCGAATGCAAAAAGAGAATTTAATAGAAAATGAAAGAAATTAGTTTCATAGTTAAAAATGTAAAACATACAGAAACATTAGGTTGGCTCTGACTGATTGTATTGAATGTGATTGTGTTCAACTGAATGTTCAATGTAAAATCCTCCTAAACTAATCAGTACTAGACCTGTTAGTATAAAGCAATACATTATTTAAGAAGAGCTTCACGGCTGTCATTTGATTCTGTTCTCAGGATGATGATAAATCCATGATTGAGGTTATGGACCAACTGGCCCCCAGCGTGCTGGAGAGCTTCGTCCATGTGGCCGTCTCTGACTCAGTAAGCATTTCCCATTAGTCCAGCAGATGTGTTTCTGTTTGTGTATCCATATGTTTATGTGTCGTTTTCAGTATTGACCTCTACTTGCATAAAATTGATTTGTGCCACAAGGCACAGAATGTTTGTAGAGTCTGTAGAGTCATAACACTCATGCATGCTTGCTCAAGTTCAGCTATTAAAATCTATGTTCTGTGAAGGCCACTCTGCCCATGAGTCATCACGTGGACCTGCAGTGGCTGGTAGAATGGAACGCTCGTCTGGTTAACAGCCACTATGACGTAAAGAGCCCGTCTCACGTGTGGATCTTTGCCCAGTCTGTGAAGGACCCCTGGGTGCTTTGTCTCTACAGCTTCCTAAGGCCAGAGCACCTCCCTAAGCACTGCCCCACGGCACTCAGCTACGCCTGGCCCTACGCATTCACACGGTTACAGCTACTAATGCCGTTAGTTGACCCAAAGTGAGTTTTTTGATTATCTTTACTCTCAAACGTACTGTTTTGATTATTTTTTTGCATGAGTACTGTCAGTAAAATGAGAGTTTAAAAAACAGACTTTTTGAGCCCCTTTGGTATTCTCCTGCAGCAGTCCCGTTTACGCCAAAAAGACCAGCACGCCTGGTCCGGCTGATGGCTATGTGACGCTTTGGAGGAATTACTTGATAATGTGCCTCGGTGTTGCCAAACCTAGCATCATGAGTCCGGGTCACCTGAGAGCCTCTACACCTGAAATCATGGCTACCACACCTGATGGCAGTGTCACGTATGACAACAAGGTATGTTAAACTCGTAGCAGTCCTGATTCAGAACATGAAAGAACTGAAAACATGACATTGCTATGTGTTTGTGATCAGGTGATAGGCACACCATCAGTGGCGTGGCTCCTGAAACAGCTGGTTCCTCTCATGAGATCGGAGAGTTTAGAGATCACAGAGTCTCTAGTTCTCGGCTTTGGACGAACAAATTCCCTTGTGTTCAGGTATTGTTTTTAATAAAGAAGCATCTTTCTCATTCTAGATGAGTTATTTAGCAAAATTTCCTTTAAAAGCAGATTTCTATAGTTTTCATAGGGTTATTTCTTAAACCAGGACAGTTTTACATCAGATATATCAAAGAACTCTGGCAACTCTGGTCTTTTGTCACACGCAGTGAGGAAGCTGTGAAAAATGTGAGGTGTTTGAGCAAATGAAAAGAGCAGCAAGTAATGTGTGTGTCAAACAAAATAGCAGAGATGACTGTCATTCTGTTCTGACGTGTGCCGTTACTTAGATGTCGATAGATATCTACAGATTCCATAAGACTGTTCTAGTAGTTCACCGAAGGACAGGCCGTGTTGTTATTGTTATCTAATTCTAAAACTAAATGTAATTTTAATACAGCTGAAATAAAATATAAATATTAGATGAAAAGCTAACAGAATCATAGAATTAAAAAAAGATGTACTAGAACTTTTAGAATATTAGAATTCTGTGAAATTTTAACTACTAAAATTATTTTTTCAAAAAGAATTTCAATTTTATTTTTTTCAAAATTCATTTTTTTCCTTTTAAATTTTTCTGGATGTAGTTTTTTCTGTTTTCATTTTTCTAGACTCTGTTTTAATGGTTAAATTAAAAAATATATATTAATCAAAAAGCATGTTAATTGAATTAATTGAAATCATGAAACATGAACAATTTAACGGCAGTTTATTAAAAGTTTAACAAAAACAACAGTTTAAAGTCCTATAAAACATTCTTTTTTTTCTTCAATTCAGTTTTATATTTACCAAATTTTGTATTTCCCATCTATTTTCTGGATTCCATTTTAATGATTTCATTACATTTTTATAATCAAAATGAGCTCAAATTAATTGATTACATAAAAAAGTTAAAGTAAATTCCAATTTCTATGACTGGATTTCACAATTCCATCCGTGTATTCCATAGGGCCCTCTCTCTCTTTCTCTCTCTCTAGATAAATAGATAAATAAATTACATTAAAAATGTATTAAAATATAAACTAATATGAAAATGAAATCAGCAAATATAAAAATAAAACATATTCAAAATATTGACAGAAAATATTAGAATAACACTGAGAGCAAACTATTTAATGTAACGTAAGTAAATTTCAACCCTAGACATATTGATTTTAATTTTGACATTTAATGTCAGTTATGAATTCATAGCAGCACACTGCAGAATAAAAGCGTATTCACACCAGGCTTTGTAGTCAAAATATATTTATGGAAATATTTACGTTATTTTCATTCTGCGGGTTTCTTATGACTCTTTCATACATGTGTGTTTAATTAGGGAGCTGGTGGAAGAACTCCATCCTCTAATGAAAGAAGCTCTTGAGAGGAGACCTGAGGTATGCACTCTGTCCTAATGCAGCTCTGTGGAAACTGCGGAAATCCCATAGATAACATACTGTGTGTTGTTTGGTCAATAGTGCAGTGGCAGAGTTCATGTGCATTTTTAGATTTAAATTGACTGTGATATTCTCTCTTTGTGTCTCGGTAGAATAAGAAGCGTAGAGAGAGGAGAGATCTGCTCCGGCTGCAGCTGCTGCGTATCTTTGAGCTTCTTGCTGACTCAGGGGTCATCAGTGACAGGTGAACTTGTCCACTCACCCCAGGCTGGTTTTGTAGACTTAAGTAGTCAAATCCTGGGTTTACCTTTTTAAACTGATCTTCTTTCACAACAAAGCAGGTCTTTGACCTCTGTTAAATGAAAAGGGAAAGGGAAAGTCTTGTAAAAATCCCTTGTTCATCTGTTTTTTTTTCTTCTCTGCAGTACCAATGGGGCATTGGAACGAGATTCCCTGGCTCTAGGAGCCCTTTTTCTGGAGTATGTTGATCTGACCCGGATGCTGTTAGAAGCAGAGAATGACAAAGAGCTGGACATTTTGAAAGACATGAGAGCTCATTTCAGTGGAATGGTGGCTAACCTTATCCAGTGTGTTCCAGGTGAAACATAGAGCCAATACTTGAATATCCCTAATCTATTTAAGGCTTTTAATCACATATGTCCATTCCATTAGCATCTCAAATATCTTTCCCAGTGTTCAATACATAGTGAAAATACTCCCAAATATACTCCATGATATCACAGATCCTAATGAGAGTAGGTCAGATATTTTACCTGATATAATAGAGCCATTGATACAAGGGTCTTAGTGTCTAAGGTTATCCAAACAAGCCGCCTTTTCAAAGGCTCAATAGGCTCTAACACAGAATGAGTCACTTATTAAAGGCCCAGGAGCAGAGCTATGAATAGAACTGTGCTGGCTCTGATTAATACGTGCTGACTGACCAAGAAAACCCTCAGACCAGCAAAGCACGACATCCCCTCTGACACACAAGCAGCCTATGTAAGCCCACCAGAAACCCTGCGTCACAGCCAGGTCTCAAATCAAAAGATGGTTGTGATGAAGGGCTGTTTAGTGTGTTGACATCTTGAAAAAGTGGGATGAATATTGCTATTTTTTATAAATAAGTATGACAAACTCTTCATCAACAGAAGAAAATTTATTCTCGTATTAAGTATTAACATATTAAGTTTTCACAAAAGTGTTATATTTTATAATTATAAGCAATATTTCTTGAGTAAAAAAAAGTGTTAGAATGATTTCTGAAAGATCACGTCTTATTGAAGGCTGAAGTAATAGTTACTGAAAATTCAGCTTTGCATCACAGGAATATGTTTGTTTTTAATATATAATAAAATAGAAAAAAAATATTTTAAATTGTGATAATATTTCAAAATTTTCCTTAAATAAATGTAGCTTTGGTTAGCATAAATAACCTATTTTAAAAGCATTAAAAATCTTACCAATGGTCAGTGCCGATAGCCTAGTGGGCAAGTGCGCCGACATACAGTGCCGTTGCACTATGGGCGTCCAGAGTTCGAATCCCGGCTCGAGGACTTTTCCCAATCCCGTCCCCCTCTCTCTGTCCTACTTTACTTCCTGTCTGCTCTCCACTATCCTATCATAATAAAAAAAAGAATTACTTTGTTTCATGTTTGCATGAAGGTAACAGGCTGAAAGGTGTTGTTATTTAAAAAAAAAAAAAAATCTTACCTATCCAGACTTTTGAATTATAGTGTACATACTTTTGAATAATACCAGTTAATTTTAGATTTTAAGTTGCCTGATCAAACATGTAAAGAAATACTGAAAAATCTTCCTCATTCATGTTTTTCTCTTTAGTCCACAACAGGCGGTTATTGTTCCCTCAGCAGAGTTTGAGGCATCACCTCTTCATTCTCTTCAGCCAGTGGGCCGGACCCTTTAGTGTCATGTTCACACCTCTGGACCGCTATAGTGATCGCAACCACCAGATCACACGCTACCAGTACTGCGCATTGAAGGTAAACCTGGATAAAAAACTGCTCATTGACATTTCAGAGAATCACCATTAAGGCATTTTATCAAACGAGACTTTATTCCCTCATACTTGGCATATAGAAATATCTTGTAATTTAAGAGAACAGAGGAAGTTTTGAAATTGTCATCACAGTTTGGTGCCGGTTGTGTCTTTGGCTCAAGTTAGTAAAAGTAAGAAAAGATACAGGCATGTTAGCAGTACTAAGTCAAGTGGAAACGTCTGAAATCCAATCTGGAAAGTACCTGTATGCTCAATTAACAACTGGCGGGTGTCTTGCGGAAAATTCCCCAAGCTCTCTGCACCCTCTTTGTTCAAAAAGGCATGCGCTTGGCAGATACCAGAAGCTTCAACCTTTTTTTTTTGAAGAAGGCGTGAAAAGCCCATTCTGGTTAGTCACAATGGATCAGGGCTGTTAGACAGAATTAGCTTGTGTGTAAAGTTTAGGAGAAGTGTGTAATTTCAATCTCAAATTAAAGACTTATTCCTCAGAACTGTGATTTTTTTTGACATGCTCCAAACTTTGAACTCTGATATGATATTTTCTTTAATGTAATGTTGTGCTTCTGTGTGTACATAATTTGTTTCCAGGCTATGTCAGCGGTATTATGCTGCGGCCCTGTGTTCGATAACGTGGGCCTTTCTACAGACGGATACCTGTACAAGTGGCTGGACAATATCTTAGCCTGCCATGATCTCCGGGTAAGCATTTACTCACTCTTTTTATTGCTGGAAAGGTTCCTATGTCAGCTGTAGCCCTTGTCCAAACCTGTTAATGCTGAACAGGCTTCCTGTTTAATTTTATAGCTGCTTTTTATCAAGTTTAATACCTGACATTAAAATTTAACCAACAAGCCTGTCAGGATTGGCCTGTGAACATATTTTGTTTTATATGCTTTTCTGCATTATTGACTTTATTGGTTCTGGGTTGTCTACTTTTCAAAGGAGTTTTATCTTATTGTTTAGGCTTGCAATTAAAGTTAAAATGAATGACTAGCAGATTGGATTAACTTTAATTCTGCTTGATTATGAGAAACGCACACATTTAAACGCTCAAGTTTATATCACTGCCCTGGGCTGCAGGTGCATCGGCTGGGCTGTGAGGTAGTTATCTTGCTCCTGGAACTGAACCCAGATCAGGTGAATCTTTTTAACTGGGCTGTGGATCGCTGCTTCACTGGATCATACCAGCTGGCTTCAGGGTGCTTCAAAGCTATTGCTACTGTGTGTGGTAGCAGGTAATTAGAGCCTTACCTTTAATGACATTGCAATATTTTGTTGTCAGATAGCACATGATACATCATTTTTTCCCCTTGCTTTTTAGGAATTATCCATGTGACATTGTGACTCTTTTGAATCTGGTGTTGTTTAAGTCATCTGACACAAGCAGAGAGATTTACGAGATATCCATGCAGCTCATGCAGGTATGTGACTTTTTTCATTTCTCATTTCATGTGAAAGATGAAAGATTGATTGATTGATTACTATTCAGAAAGTATGTACTTGCAAGCTTTCTCTCCAAAAATAAATAAATAAAATATAGCTGCAAACAGCGACATTTAAACACATACAAAAAGACATATAAAAAAGACATTCCATATTATTTAGCAAGCCTGTAACTACCTGAATCAATGATAAAAAATTTTTTTTGCCAAATCCTGGTAATTTACCATAGAAATATGTTTTTTAACATTTTTAAATGATTATAGTGCCAGCTGTGGTCTGATCTCACTAAAACTTTGCTTGCTTGTTTAGAATCACCTGTAGCATGTGGTCACCAGGTTTCGTGAAGTTTTGAGTTTTTGTTTAGGCTTTATAGGCTTTTCTATTTAGACAGGCCCCTTTTCTAAACTACCCCGTTATAGCTTCCCAAAAGGTAATTTTCAACTTTTTTTTTTTGATAACTCTGACTTATGGTTGGGTCTGCCCAATCAGTTTTACGTGGAGATTGCTGATCCTTGGCTATTCTAACAATTACAATAGGGTTTCAGCGCTACGTGCTTGAACCCCTAAATGCTAGCTCCTGTTTTTCAATTTCTATTTTTCTGTCACTTAGGTTCTGGAGTCCAAGTTGTCCGTTTACTCAAAGAGGATTGTGGGGCAGAAATCTGGAAATATCCTTTATGGCACACATGGTCCTTTACCGCCACTCTACAGCGTTTCTCTCTTCCAGCTCTCAAATCAGCTGGCCTGCATGTATCCTGAACTCACCCTGCCTCTCTTCTCAGGTAGGGTGTCTGTGACACACTTACTCATGCTTTACAAGGAATAGCTCTTAGCCAGATGTTTGGATGTGTCACCAAACTGTTGCCCCACCAAAAGCAAATAAACACATAGATGCAAAAGAAAGGACCTGGTCGAGAGTCCTCTGTTATTTGTACTGCAGCTCAACTTTTGACCTTGTGCTAAACCTGCCACTCATTTTTTTTTAATCCACAATTATTTCTCACATACAGAGGTCAGCCAGAGGTTCCCCACCACTCATCCTAACGGCAGACAAATAATGTTGACCTACCTGCTACCTTGGCTAAACAACATAGAGCTGGTGGATACAGGACTGCTCCCCCCAACCTCCAGCCCGTGCACTCCAGAGGAAGAGGCTCGTGAGCAGTCTGACAACCTGGGAATCACCCACAGGCTCAAAGGCAATGGCTGGGGCTCTCTGCAGGCCACCTCACTGGTCTTAAACAACCTCATGTTCATGACCGCAAAGGTGAGAAGCACTTCACTATTGCATAAATATCCAGTTGTGGCAATGACTCAACCCACCCGAATGACATGCTCAAATTAGATCACAGTTGATTCTACCAGACTGCAAATAGATGAGGAGGAGAGGAAAACTAAATTATGATTATACAACATTATACATGATATGCTGCAATGCTATAATACATTGCTATGAAAGTATTGAAAATGGCTTCTTTAGAGGTTTGGCAATCAACTAAGATGTTATTTTTGTGTGGTTTTTCCATCAGTATGGAGATGAAGTCCCAGGTCCTGAGATGGAGAATGCCTGGAATGCTCTTGTGGCCAATGACAAGTGGAGTAACAACCTGAGAATAACATTGCAGTTCCTCATAAGCTTGTGCGGAGTCAGCAGTGACACTACATTGTTGCCTTATGTAAGGAAAACACACATATGGTCATGCTTAACCAACATTGTCATTTTATTCGCTTATAATGGACTAAATTTGTTTCAAACTGTTTTTAGATTAAGAAAGTGGTGATATATCTGTGTCGGAACAACACTATTCAGACCATGGAGGAGCTGCTCTTTGAGCTTCAGCAGACAGACCCGGTAAACCCAGTGGTCTTACACTGTGACAACCCACCGTTTTACCGCTTTGTTGCCAGCAACAAAACCTCCGTTGTGGCCTCAGGTAAAGCACATATGGTTTTTAGCAGAATTTATTATTTTTTTGAATGCAGTTTCAGAAGAAAAAGATAAACTTAAGATTTGTTTAAAATAACTTTCAGACAGATTCACAGAAAACAACTTATTGTTTAAAAGTATGCAAATTGTGTAATTGTATAATGAAATCACTATTAATAATAATAACATAATTAATAAATAATTAAATCTATAAATGTACATATAGGTGCTTATAAATGTAGTACTAGCTCAATTCAGCAGTGACAGTTCTGTGTTTTGGTCTGTCCAGTTGCAAAATCATTGATTGTATTGTATTGATTGTATTGTGAGTCTCATAACCCAATGTACTGTTCTTCCCTGATTATGGATGAATAATCAGTTTTTTGTTTGTTTGCAAAGGCACAACATCTAGCAGTAATACGGTAGTGGCTGGGCAAGAAAACTTCCAAGAGACAGATGAGGCAAAGATTGTCAGAGAGAATGAAGAAAGGTACGTCTTTCTTTATGTAACTTTGATTTAAATTTTGAAAAAGAGAGAAAGAGGCTTAAAAAAATACCACTCTCCTCAACATATAGGCTGTAAGTGCTCATCCACCACATATGTGACCCTGAACCACAAAACCAGTCATAAAGGTCAATTTTTTTATATTGAGATTTATACCTCATTTGAAAGCTGAATAAATAAGCTTTCCATTAATGTTAGGATAGGACAATATTTGGCCGAGATACAACTATTTAAAAATCTGGAATCTGAGGGTGCAAAAAAACCTAAATATTAAGGAAATTTGTTCAAAGGTTGTCCAAATAAAGTTCTTAGCAATGCATATTACTAATCAAAAATTTAGTTTTGTTATATTTACGGTAGGAAATTTACAAAATCTCTTCATGGAATATAATCTTCACTTAGTATCCTAATGATTTTTGGCATAAAAGAAAAATCGATCATTTTGACCCATACAGTGTATTGTTAGGTATTGCTACAAAAAATATACTTGTGCTACTTAAGACTGGTTTTGTGGTCCAGGGTCACATATGTGCTAAGTAGGCAGCTACTAGGTTGTTAAACAGCCAGTTAACACATAAGTCAATATGCACATTTGTTCTGTGTTTCCTAACATGTATTTTGTGCACACATTTCCTCAGGTTGAGCAATGCAGCCCGAGCTCATAACCGCCTGGAATCCCGCTACAGCAACAGCTCAGGAGGCTCTTATGATGAGGAGAAGAGTAAGTTTTTCATCTGACCTGTATTATGGATGTAGTTATGGACAACTTTGCGGTTCACCGAGCCGCATGTGCAACTCCAGACTTTATAGGTTACAGTCAGTAATCCCCCAGATTACAAGAACAGAGCAACAGATGGTTCACAGCTGTGAATCCACACGCTGACACATACAACTAAGGATACATTTACACTCATTGTTTTACAGCTTTAAATTTCTAGCAGCTGACAACTGTACATGTGACTTACCATTTGGCGCATTCTGTATATACCAGTAATACATGCTTACTAGAGCATTGCGTCTCCATATAAAGGAATTCAGTACTGAAATTAAGGTCAAGACACATGCCTTTGTGTATGTATTCTCTAATGTGCATGTCAACCAATTGTGCACACGTATTTGTGAGTTTTGGGTGTGGGAGCTGCCAGCTTTTGTCCTGCCTACATACCTGTCATGACAGCTGATGGATGAGTGGAAAGATGGCAGTTCTAATCGAGATGAATTTTGAGATAATCGCACAATGTGCTCATCACACCAGATGCTCATATAAAGTGACAGACTAAAAGTATTTAATTTTTAATTTCGAAATTAAATTATTTTAATTCTTAATTTAAGAATTATTTAAAATTGATTCATATTTTTTATTCAAAATCATCAGTTAATTTTGATTTTTTTAGATGTGAACAAAAAATAATATAATAATACTTAATGATAGTAGAAATTGAAAGAAAATTTCAGAAATATTTCCTGATTTTTTTGTGTTATAGAAACTCAGATTCAGGTGATTCAACTGATTTAGTGTTAAATCAGTAAGATTTAATGTTAACTGTATGTAAAACTGTAGACACATTTTAAAATGTTCCCTATTATAAGGCTTTCTGGAATGCTTGATTCTGTTGGTCACTCCCAGCATTTAATGGTCAAATATTGTTGTATAGCAGTACTAAACTGTGTATTTGACTATTGTGCCCTACATACAGTAACTGTGCCAGTTTCATATCTTTCGTATCACTCTGTGGTCTATTTATGCTTCTGAAGTCAATATTTAATGCCTGTTTATTTAATTATTTGGTATTTGGTTTCTCTGTTCACTCTGTGTCCTGATAACTCAGCCCAGCTGATATTTTGACTCCTATTGTGTGTGTTAACAGATGACCCTCTGCCTCCATATGCTGCTTGGTTGATCAGTGTATTGGAGAGTAACAGACCTCAACCTCTTCCAATGCCTGTGAACGGCGGCTGTTGGGCCCCGCTGGTGGACTACCTACCTGAGACCATCACCCCACGTGGACCCCTTCACAGGTATCACCCGGGACTTCCTTTACATTTTAATGAAGTCAGACCAAATAAGATTGAAGATTTTTGAAAGTTCTTAAATGTCCAAGGTTACTTTTACAACACTCCTACTTGCAAAACATTTACACAGACATACATGGATTCACACCATAAACTCATCCTTACAGAGTTGCTTTTGTTCACGTGCAACGTGACAGATTTTATTAAGCCAGTCCCATAAAAGCCACTCGTGTTAGTTTGCTCTAGCATTTTACAGCAGTTACCCACAACTCTGTTTTGTTTACAAGAGAAGAGCTATTGTTCTGTTACTATAACAACAGTTCTTACCAGCATCCCTCTGACATTTAATGGTTTTTCAGGAGGGAGGTACAGATGGTCAAACATGCATCAGAGGGTGGTGCAACAACATATTTGGGATTTTTTTAAACTATCAGTCAAGTTCATCGGATCTGTGCAGACTCAGGTTGGCACCTGAACAGGAGGATATACATCAAAACTCATGAGTTATTGAAAATATGAGCAGAATTGCATAACAGGAATACCTGCTTAAAAATAAACTCCCCTTTGTGTGTTCTGACTCATAGTCACAGCTGAGCTTGACCCTGTATGGCTTCATTTTAGGCCCATTTTGATAGATAAAGTAGCAAAGAGAGAATGGGAAATAATGAACAGAATCAAGTAAGATTCAAACCTGCGTCATCCACATGAGCACTAGTTCACAACTTTGCTGCAACCAGCAGTCAGTGTAAGTATGTAATACTATTCTTGTTGCATGTGTGTGCCGGCAGGTGTAACATAGCTGTGATCTTCATGACGGAGATGGTTGTGGACCACAGCGTGAGAGAAGACTGGGCACTACACTTGCCGCTGCTTCTTCATGCTCTCTTCCTGGGTAAGCACTGTTTTATTTTCTCTCTCTTTTCATCTGTTTGTCTCACTCTGATTACTTTGAAATGACTTGTGATCTAGACTGTTACTTACTGTTAGCTTTTAAAAGATATGAGGGAGTGCATATTTGTGTTTGGGTGTCTCTGTGAGAACATACTCACATCTTTGGTCTGGCCTATATAGTTCCTGCATTCTCCACCGTAATTCACCCCAGCAGTCTGTCTGAATAACACAGCACAACAATGCCAGAAATGTGAAAAATGTGTGTGATGGAAAACGAAGAGGTGAAGGTAAGAAAGAGGGGCCTGGCGAATAGCCATCTACTCATGGCTTATCTCTCTCAGACTCTTGATGTCGTCAGCACCTCCTGCCCACAACATGTTTCTCTTTGTCTTTTGACTAGAGGTGCACCTGCTATCCTATTGTAATTTTTAAAATGGTTACGTGAAACGGATTGTGCAGACCAAACCGTAAGTAATAGAGATTTGAAACTTGAAGGAATAGTAGTACTAACACCCCTGACAATGTGACCCAGGGTTGCCCCAATCGGCCTGACGGGTACGCTACAGCGACTCATGGCCCGACTGGTAATAGACATCGATATCACATTTTCCACATATGCACAATATTTGTATCATAGGATAGAACTCCTCATTCCGGACAACTTTGCCTCTACAACCACTGCTGTCAATCAAATCGTTTGTTAAATGATTGAGAAGATGTAAAAAAAAAACTTTTGTGAACTAGTCCTAGGTGTTTCGCTAAATCTGGAAAAAAACACTGCAGTACAATTCTCTGGACACTCTAGGCCAGTAATTATCAAAAAAATTTTAAAATTTACCCTTTAGGGAAGCTACAATGGGGACGTTTAGAAAAGGGGCCTGTCCAAATTTACCCCAAATCCTATAAAGCCTAAAGGAAAACTTCACAAAACTGACTGAGCACACTCAAGAGATGATTCTAAACAAGCACGCAAAGTTTTAAGGGATCAGACCACAGCTGGTGCTATAACAGTCATAAACGTTAAAAAACATCATATTAATTTACCTGGATTTGCCAAAAATTAATTAATTTAGGTGGGTACAGTCTTGCTAAATAATATGTAATGTATTTTTCCTTAAATGCCTCGCTGCTTGCAGCCATATTTATATTTACCTTTTTTTCAAAATGTATTTGTAAGCTCAGAGATGGATCACAACACTACAAACTTTGATTTGAAGTGAAAAATATTAGAAATTTGTATTTAAAAAATTATATAATGCATATAATTTCTGTGCTTATGGTAGGTCTGAAAATTTGTATGATCTGTTACACACTATTACAAGTGTGCATTGTTGCACAGAGCCCTGTTTTGTGTTCTCTGCTTCTCCTTGGAAAGATAATGTGTTATTCGCGTTATGCAACCGTACAGCGGTGGGAACACCCTTTGAAAGTTATTTAGTTCAGGTTCTGAATGTTGTTCATTCCTGTCCACTTCACTGGCTTCAGCTCAAATCA
This sequence comes from Labeo catla, assembly GCA_012976165.1. Classification (NCBI taxonomy): domain Eukaryota; kingdom Metazoa; phylum Chordata; class Actinopteri; order Cypriniformes; family Cyprinidae; genus Labeo; species Labeo catla. Next base: position 174,298 of record VONZ01000568.1, on the reverse strand, counting down.
GTTCAGTTCATTTACCTGTGCATCTCTGTCCTCTCAGGTTTGGATCATTACCGGCCGGAGGTATTTGAGCACAGCAAGAGGTTGCTCCTGCATCTGCTCATTGCCCTCTCCTGCAACAACAACTTCCAGGTCATCGCCTCAGTCTTGTTACTAACCAGAGAGATCGGTGACAACAAGACCCTCACCGTTAAATCCAGCTACCAGCCTGAATATCTTTATACAGGTACAATCAGTTCTCTACCCAGAATCCAATATGACACAGAAAGAATAAATTATAGACTGTTTTTATACCATTGCACAAAAGAATTCCAGTTTCTTGCTAGAAGTTTTATTTCCCGTAAGAACAAAAATCATAATAGAGTTTCAGAAAAGACATCATCAATATTTCAAACTGTGCTCAGACATGCCAAGATAATAAAGTCTGCAGGAGAAGCTTTTAAGCCAAAGTGAACATGGAGAGCTACCTGTAAAAATTTCCTCTGGGTACAGTCATTGTTTCTTTACCCACAAAAGAATTGCTTCAATCAGTGGACAAAAAACATAGACCTTGCATTAAACTCATCTGACCTCATTTTATCACATCCCCTGCAGCAAAGAGCAGACAGTGTGAGTGTAAGATTCACCTACATTTCCAACACATCTTAAATTTACAAAATAAGGAAGTAGGTAACTATTATGAAGCGAAAGCCCAAGGGTTAGGATTTAACACGCTTTGGCATAGAATTCAAAGTATTTTTGGCAGCTGTTTGTCTTTCTCTCTATAGAAGAGACTGAGGTAATTAGGCCAGACACTCTGCCAAGTCCCAGTTTGCATTGTGACTGAGGTCTTTCTGGCATTTAATCTTTTATCCTTGGTGTCACTGATATTTCTGTTTCCTTGTTTACTGACACCTGAATAGACGTGTGAAAAGTCACTGCTGACAATTAAAGCTTGGAATACAAAGCACATTTTTTAGATGTTTTGGTTCATATTTTGATCATACAGCGAAGACTACTGGTGAATTCGAAATCAGGCCACAGACGCAATAATAAGAAAATAAAAAATGTTTACGCATTTACTGATTGTTAATAATGTATTGTTTATAATCTGCATGCGTTGCGTAACTAAGGCACACTTTCTTCTGGACAGGGGGGTTTGACTTCCTGCGGGAGTGGCAGGCATCACCAGTGGCGGATTCCGGACTAAGCTCGTCCTCCACCTCTTCTAGTGTGAGCCTGGGAGGAAGCATCGGAAACCTGCCACAAATTTCAGCTGACCTGGAGGAGCTGGATGAGTCCTCCACAGAGTCAGATGAGAAAACCAACAAGCTCATCGAGTTCCTTACCACCAGGTGTGTGGCAAAGATACAGTTTTTAGCTGTTGTTTTGATGTATGTGGATGAAAATAGATCGAAACGTATGTCTCATATGAGTGAGGAGTGAGACACTGATTTAGAATGCATATAAATATGATTATCAGGATGACGACAAAAATGGATGGTGCATCAACAATCAAATATTCCAAATCTCACACATCCCCTAGTGGCCATTTTTTATTATTTAATAAAATACTTTTAAATTTAAAAAATGTCTTTTATTTACTTAAATTAGTTGAAATGTTTTAAATTATTTACCTTTATTTTAATTTTTTTTTACATTTGAAAATCACACAGGTGATTTTGATAAATATCTAGAATGCATATCGTTTTTCTCCGGCAAACTACTGGGCATTTCCCAGAGTCATTAAATCAGGCATTTAGAGAGCAGTACTTCATGTGTTTGTGATTTTGGTGGTGGTGATGGTGATACAGTGCATGGAGTACTGTCCTGTCCTTACTCAGGGCTTTCGGACCGCTTTGGTGCCATGAAGACATTACGCCAAAGAACCCCAACTCTAAGAGTACCGAGCAGCTCACAAACTTCCTGCGGCATGTGGTTTCTGTGTTCAAGGAGTCCAAATCAGGTAATTACCAAACACTGCATTTATGTGTCACATTTCCAGAATGAAATATCCTGTGCATTATATTGAAACAAGGATTGTTTGATAAGCGACTGATTAGTGTCATGTGTCAGATTTCCATCTAGAGCATCAGCTGAGCGACGTTGCTTTGCAGACGGCTCTCTGCAGCTCCTCCCGACATTACGCTGGGCGCTCGTTCCAGATCTTCCGCGCATTGAGACAACCCCTCTCTGCCCACGCTGTGTCCGACCTGCTCTCACGCCTGGTGGAGGTTGTAGGGGAACATGGGGATGAAGTACAGGTATGCATCTATCAGCATGAGTATTAAATAACTTCCATGTAATAAATACAATGATTATATCGCTCTCTGGAATACTAGTTTGATTGGTTAAATGCATTTGGTGGCCAAACAAGTCTTAGGGCGTGTTAACACTTGTCATGTTTGGTTTGATTAAAACAAACTCTGGTGCGATTGCTCTGTTAGTGCGGTTCATTTGAGTAAGTGTGAATGCTGCCATCTGAACCTTGGTGCACACCAAACAAGCAGACCGAGACTGCTAAAAAGATGGGTCTTGCCCCGCTTCCTAATGAACTCTGGTGTGGTTTGAATGAAATATGAACAAAACATGAACCAAATACTTCTAAATGAACCAAAAACAAGAAGTAATGACAAGATGCGATGCTATGAGACATGATTTCATGAGGGAACAAGCAGTGTATCCATAACAAAATGAGCAGAAGGCAAACATTGAGCAATGAGGAGGTAAAGTGCCTTTTATGAACTCTTTGTGAGTTTGCAGGTGGTGAAAATAAAATCATAAACACGCAGTGTTCGGTGAGTTCCGTGATTATCAGGTTGTGAACATATCACTATGCCTTTATGTTCTGTGTCTTTAGGTTTACTGTCAAAAATGCCAGTGTGAACGCTAAGTGGACCAGGACCAAATGTATCATTTTTCTTTTTGGTTCCAGACCAAATGAACCACATGAACCGAACTACAAGTGTGAACACACCCTTACTTTTAATCATATTGCTTTTTATTTTCTTGCCTTCTAGGGTTACGTAATGGAGATTTTACTCACTCTGGAGTCTGTTGTGGATAATTTAGCTGAATGTCTGAACAACAGTGAACTTATGGCAGCTTTGACAAGGTGAGAGTTGCATGCTGTACATTGCTGTATTTTCCTACTATTTTAGCCTAAAATGTTTCATACCTACAGTACATTACCATTTAAAAGTTAGTCAATAATTTATTTTTTTAAATACATTAAAACTTCTATTCAGCAAGGATGCATTAAGTTGATCAAAATTGAAAGTCAAGAATTTTAGTAAAGGATCGTATGACACTACACACTGGCTTAAAGGAGTAGTTCATTTCCATAACAAAAATTTACAGATAATTTACCCCGTTGTCACCCAAGATGTTCATGCCTTTCTTTCTTCATTCATAAAGAAATTATGTTTTTTAAGGAAAATTTTCAGGAATTATCTTCATACAGTGGACTTCAATAGTGCCCACGAATTTGAACGTCCAAAATGCAGTTTAAATGCAGCTTCAAAGGGCTCTAAATAGGAATAAGGGTCTTATCTAGTGAAACAATCTGTCATTTTCTAAAAAAAATAAAAATGTATATACTTTTTAGCCTGAAATGCTCGGCTTGTCTAGTTTTGCAATGCACATGCGTACTCTGTAATCTGAGGTAATAATTAGTTTTTTGGGTTTTTATTTAGAAAATGACCGATCGTTTCGTTAGATAAGACCCTTATTCCTCACCTGGGATCGTGTAGAACCCTTCGAAGCTGCATTTAAACTTCATTTTAGACGTTCAAACTCCTGGGCACCATAGAAGTCCACTATATGGAGAAAATTCCAGAAATGTCTTCCTCAAAAAACACAATTTCTTTACGACTCAAGAAAGAAAGGCATGAACATCTTGGATGACCATGGGGTGAGTACATTATCTGTACTCTTTAAATGGCTGCTGAAAATTAAGTTTTGCCATTATAGGAGTTTATTACAATTATATTCAAATAGAAAACTTTTGAATTAGTTTGTATTAGTGATAAGAATATAACATAAGAAAAAAAAAAAGTATTAAATTATAAATTAGTTTTTTTTTTAACAAAACCTGAAATGTCTATTCCACATACAGAGACTCCTCTCCAGACTTCCTGGTGAGCGGGAAGCTCAACCCAAACCGTAAGAGCACAGGACAGCTGAACTTGCACCAAGAGGGCGGCACTAATGAGCGAAACAGGCACCAGCGCAGTTACTCCGTCCCTAAGAAGTTCGGCGAAAGTGGGGAAAACTCATCCGCCAACCCTCCTCGCAGCGCCACACTGGACCGCATCCAAGCCTGCACCCAACAGGGTCTCGCCCGATCAGCCCGCAGCACGTCATCCAACTCTACCCGTGCCGACACAAGTGTCATCACCGACCCCTCGCACTCCAGTCACCCCGCCAACCTGCTCGCCACCATCTTCTGGGTGGCGGTGTCGCTCATGGAGTCAGACTTTGAATTTGAATACCAGATGTCATTGAGGCTGGTTCACAAACTGCTGGCACGGGTTCCGTTGGATCTGCAGGAGAACAGGGAGAGACTAGAGAAGCTCCAGGCCCAGCTGAGGTGGAGTGGCTTCTCCGGGCTGCAGCAGCTGCTCCTAAAGGGATTCACCTCTCCAGCCACGAATGATCTTACGCTTCAACTGTTCTGTCAGCTTACACCTGTTTCACGAGTGCCGGTAGTGGACACATCGCAGGCTATAGGTGGGTAGAATGGTAGTGGCATAATTTTAAAACCTGTTCGCATAGGTCTAATGTGGGTTAAACAACTCAAAACCAGTGACAAAAACAGTAATTGCTTTCTACTCCTGTCACTCTGTATACTTTGTCAGTGTGCAAATAGTGTTTAAACTAGGCTGGCTGGAGCATTCAGAGTCATGTCATGTTTTGTTGGTAGCTTTTGTGTTTGTGAGCATTTTTTTGAATGTTAGTTTTCTTGTTTGTTGTAAAACACTTTTCCTAATGCCATGAATCACAATAAAGGCCCAGGCTTGATATATATGGGCTGCCACTACTCAAAAAGTTTAATGCTAAATCGTCCCTAAAGGGTTTAGAATAATTATAAATGTTAATTTATTTTTAATTCTTTTTAATTATTTTAATACTTTACTACTTTACTAGAATTTTAGTTTAAAACGTTGTTTGTAGAAATATTAACCCAGTATGTTAACTGAATTAATTAATTTTTAGTTGTAGTTATAAATATTAATTTTATTTTTAATTATTTTGAAATCATTTTAATTATTTTAATAATGTCAATTAAGACATTTACAATTTTAAAAGTGTTTTTTAGAAATATAAGCCCTGTATATTGATATTCTAAGAACATTTTTTAAACAATAAAATGAATTCATTAATTTTTAGTTGCAATTATAAATATGAATAAAAAAATTATTATTTTTAAATTAAATATTAGCCCAGTATATTGATATTCTAAAACCATTTTTAGACCTCTAACCTGAATTAATTTGTATTTGTAATTATAAATATTAATTTATTTTTAATATTTTAAAATTATTTTAATTACTTAAATATTTTGAATTAAGACATTTTTGCAAGTTTAAAACCAAGTGTATTCTAAAAACATTTTTTAAACATCTAACACGACTTCATTAATTTTTAGTTACAGTTAGTTAGGGTAATTATAAATATGAATTTATTTTTTATTATTTTTAAATGATTTTAATTACTTAAATATTGTATTTTTAGAAATACTGGTCCAGTATATTTATATCCTAAAAGCATTTTTTAAACATCTAATCTGAATTAATTATTTTTTTGTTGTAATTATAAATATTAATTTATTTTTCATTTATTAATAAATACATGTATAAATTATAAATAAATGTATTTATTATTGTTACTAAATTTAAATTAAGACATTTTATCAAATATAAAACAGTGTTTTTAGAAATATTAGCCCAGTATATTGATATTCTAGAAACTGTTTTTTGAGTTCAACCTGAACTCATGTAAATAATTACAACTTTTTCAGCTTCCATTTTCAACCTTGGTGGGAACATCTCTTTCAATATTGTATGCATTATGCTTTTAAAGAAATTTCAGATTGAAAAACTCATACAGGCATGCATTAATGGGATATTTAGCATTCATAATGTAATTTTTTCATAATTCATGTTTTATTCTCTGCCCGCTCAGGTTTTCCTCTGAATGTGCTTTGTCTGCTGCCTCACTTGGTGCAACACTTCGGTAGCCCTACACAGTTCTGTAAAGAAAGTGCTGAGAGGATCGCACAGGTCTGCCCTGCCTCCTATTCTCTACACACTCATGTTTGAAACACACCCTGCACTTCACTGACATTTACACCTAAATGTGAAAATAAACTTGACTCATTCTCTCTACCTAATCCTGCATTATATCCAACTTCAGAAGTGTTTTTGCTCCCTTATTTAGATGAACAAAATGTCAGTCAGCAGTAGCACACACATCTAAGTGTATATGGTGACACAACTGACCACAATAATTAAAATATTATTAATATTTTAGACTGTTAATTTGACTGTTCAGGGTGTGTTTTCTAGGTGTGTCTGGAGGAGAAAGACAAGAACACTAAACTGTCTCACCTAGCTCATGTGATGACACTGTACAAGACTCGTTCTTACACCAGAGACCCCTTCTCGTGGGTTAACGTGGTTTGCCGCTACCTGCACGAGGCCTTTTCGGACATCACACTCAGTCTGGTGACATATATGGCTGAGGTAAGCTGTCCTGAGGCTTAAAAGTACAAATATATGATAGACATGAGCACAAAAGAGCACCCTTTTAATACCAACTCTCTTCATAGTTGCTTGATAAAGGATTACCCGGCATGCAACAGCCCCTGCTGCAGATCATCTACAGCCTGCTGAGCCACATGGATCTGGCAGGAATTCAGGTCAAACCTTTCAACGTAGAGGTGCTAAAGACCATCGAGAAATTTGTGCAGGTGAGATCCTTCTTCTGAACCACTTGGTCATTTGTAAGAATTTCAGTCTCATTTGTCATACCATTGTGTGTGTCCTCTAGACTGTTCACTGGAAGGAAGCTCTGAACATTTTGAAGCTGGTTGTTTCCCGTTCGGCCAGCCTATCCCTGCCGTCCTACGCCCATGGTGACCTAGCCCACCTGGAGGTTAGCCGTATGATGTGGGATGGCTCATCTAAAGCCCTGCCAGGAAAGACACTGGAATTCCATTTCGACATATCCGAGGTACTTTACACAGTTTGCACAATACATTTTGTTGTTCAGTTGTTCACGTGCTTGTTTTTTTTCTTTGCTGTAGGCTAAAACAACATTTATGCTTTTAAAACTATCAGTTTTCAGTTAGATTATACACCACAGGTTCTCTGACTCATTCACCTCTTCAGGTGTGGCCGTATTGTTGTTTTTGAACATGCATTTGTTATCAGATCCCTTGAAGGGCGCAGCCTCTTTTCCTTTGTTTTTGGCACATTTTAGGGCGAAGGGAAGTCGCTCAGGTTCTCAGCTTGCTTTCAGATGGAGAAATGGGGATAATAGTTGACGGAAGTTTGGGGAGATGTGTTTTGACTGCATTTGTGATTAATAACGCTCAGAATGAAGTGTGGGTGAGATCCTGCTTTTTGTAGGGTTTTAACAGCAGTCTAATGAACAAAAGGATGTGATGTTAGACTGTATAGAGCAAGTTAAGAAAAAGCGACTGCTTTTGTGTGTTGTTTGACACTGAACAGGTCAAAGAATGTAAAACCTAAACAATCTCTTTGATTGCAGGATTATATTCAATGCATGTAATATGACAAATGATCTGGAACAAGCAAGTTAATAATAAATGGAGAACGATATCTCTTTGCATTTCCATTCACTTTTGTAGTGGTGCAGGAACTACCAGAAGTGCTGCTTTCTCCAAATATAACAAAGACCTCCTTGCAGCCAACTTTGTGTATGATTGCCCTCTTGTGGCTTCATGTGCAACTACAGGAAACCCTCAGTTCCTAGAATTGAGTCCTTGCCTCTGGTCCACCCTGATGAAAGCATTGATATCCTGTCCAGATGTGGCTTGTGCACAATGATAAGGAGTTCAGCAATTAGGCTGTTTTTCCACACATGCTTGTTTATCTACAGGAAGGCTGTGACTCATGGGTAGTGTGAGTCTGTGAAGAGCCTGTTCTTGTGCAGGCATGCTCATTTTGTGTAGGAGGATGCATGTCTATGTTGAGTCTATACTGTAAAATATGTTTGTTTTTGAATGAGTGACATATGTATTGTGTGCATGTGTGTTTGTGTCCAGACGCCGGTTATTGGCCGCAGATATGACGACCTGCAGGGATCAGGAGGGAGAGATGGGAAAGCCCGGGCGATTGCAGTGACCCGTAGCACATCCTCTACCTCTTCAGGGTCCAATTCAAACACCGTCCTGGTGCCAGTCAGCTGGAAACGGCCACAGTCATCACAGGTGAGAAACATTTCATGTTGATCGTATTAGTCATTCTTTTGGGCTGCTTTAAACGGTGTCTTTTAACTTCCTATTTGTACTTGATGATATCAAATCTGCTTTCTCAACTAGTATTTTCCTTTTGTTCAACAGAAGCGAACAAGAGAGAAGCTAGTGAATGTTCTGTCACTCTGCGGACAGGAAGTTGGCCTCACCAAGAACCCATCTGTAAGTTATTTGACACTTATCACTTTGATCTCATAGAATGCAGCAATAAGAGTTAAAATCTATGTTGATGTTATATTAATAAAAGCCCTGAGTATTCTGCACCTTGTGCCATAACAAATTAGGCATCTTAATAATTGAACCATTGCTTTACATACCCAGACTTCATGCTGACCCCACTGTCATGTTTGTTTGTCTCAGGTGATCTTCTCATCCTGTGGTGATCTGGACCTCATGGAGCATCAGCCCAGTCAGGTGTCCTCTGAGGATGGGACCCGGGAGGACACCCTGGATGATACCACATCAGAGCAGCAGTTCAGAGTCTTTAGGGACTTTGACTTCCTGGACGTGGAGCTGGAAGATGGAGAGGCGAGTAGAAAATCTGACATAGCAGATCAACACATTTATAAGGATTTCTATTTCAAATATATGCTGTCCTTTGAACTTTTACACACACATACAGTTGAAGTCAAAAGTTTACACACACCTTGCAGAATCTGCAAAATGTTAATTATTTTACCAAAATAAGAGAGATCATACAAAATGCATGTTATTTTTTATGTAGTGCTGAACTGAATAAGACATTTTACATAAAAGACGTTTACATATAGCCCACAAGAGAAAATAACAGTTGAATTTATAAAATTGACCCTGTTCAAAAGTTTCCATACACTTAATTCTTAATACTGTGTTGTTACCTGAATAATTCATTCATTTTTTTATTATAATTATTATTATTATTTATTTTTATTTTTTTGATTTAGTGATAGTTGTTCATGAGTCCCTTGTTTGTCCTGAACAGTTAAACTGCCTGCTGTTCTTCAAAAAAAGTCCTTTAGGTCCCACAAACTCTTTGGTTTTTTGGAAACCAAAGGATTAATAATGCATTAATGCATCAGTAATGCAGGAAACACAATGCATTAATAGCCGGGGGTGAAAACATTTTGAAAATTTAAGATCAGGGTAAATTTAACTTATTTTCTCTTCTGGGAAACAAGTATCTTCTGTAGGTTCTGAAGTGCAGTACTAAATGAAAAAAAAAGATATTTAGGCAAAAGTAGAAAAATGTACATACTTATTCCTTTCAAAAGTTTTCACCCCTGGCTCTTAATGCATTGTTTTCCTTCTGGAGCACCAGTGAGCGTTTGAACCTTCTGTAATAGTTGCATGTGAGTCCCTCAGTTGTCCTCAGTGTGAAAAGATGGATCGTAAAATCATACAGTCATTGTTGGAAAGGGTTCAAATACACAAAAATGTTTAAAAAAAGAAGTTGTGGGACCTGAAGGATTTTTCTGAAGAACAGCAGGCAGTTTAACTGTTTAGGACAAACAAGGGACTCATGAACAACTATCACTAAACAAAAAGACACAGCTGTGGATCATTCAGGTAACAACACAGTATTAAGAATCAAGCGTATTTAAATTTTTGAACGGGTAATTTTTATAAATTCAACTATTATTTTCTCTTGTAGACTATATGTAAACATTTTTTTTTGTAAAATATCTTATTCAGGTCAGTACTAAATAAAAATAACATGCATTTTGTATGATCCCTCTTATTTTGGTAAAACAATTAATATTTTGCAGATTCAACAAGGTGTATGTAAACTCAATATTATAACTAGAACTGCTAAAATGTTTTTTTTTTTTTTTAAATGCTTGACTATCTCTGTAGGATTTCTGTCTCTAACAAATACATTTGCAAACTAAGATTCCTTCTCTTTCCTTTAAAATTATTTTGGTTAATGTTAATTGGATGTCATGTGAATAAATTTGTTTCCACTAGTTTCTTTCTTAATCAAATTGTTACGTGGAAACAGAACTGAAGCCAGAATTAAATCACTGAATTAAATTAAGTTCAAATTCCCGTTCCTACTAACAAAAACCCAGTGTCTTTGTCTTTCAGCTTTCTTTCCTTATTCTTTTAGTTATTTCATTTATGCTCTCTCTGGATAATGAGATAACACTTTAGCTGATGAAAAACTGCCTGACTAATTTGGCCATTGCTTTTCCTCTGGTCTTTCTCACTGTGTGGCTAACACTCTCTCTCTTTCTCTCCTGTGCTGCCGTAGGAGCTGCAGGTAAGAACAGCTGTGTTAGCGTGTGACATAGAGGATGGCTGAGATCATGTTTCCATACCTAAATGATGTGTGTCAGTCATGTAGGCTCTCATCTGTCATAGGCTGTTGTGGTTAAAGAGATTTTTTTTCTTTATGTGTTTAATATATGGATGTCATATTACATACTGTAGAAATGCATGTTAGCAGCATCTCATGGCAACATTTTTGTTTCATTCACATTAAATCATTCCTCAGATTGTTTTCAATACTTATTAGAGAAAATTGCAGGTGTAGGATTGTTAAAACAACTTTCTTTTTGTTGTGTTTTGCTTTGTTTCTCCTAAACTACAAACAAACTTTATGTTTGCAAATTCAGAAACATTTACAGATATTGGTCTATTGTGTTTATTATATGTTTGCATGTGTTCTTCATTTTTGCATGATTAATTAGAAGTGTGTTATGTCTACTCCCTTGGGCTGAAGAGGCCAGAATAGTTTAAACCCAACCTCAACTCATGCTTAAGTATACAGCTGTTAAATCAGTGCGGTGTGTTTGTTTTAATAGGGTGAGAGTATGGATAACTTTAACTGGGGAGTGCGTCGGCGCTCTCTGGACAGCACAGATCTGACTGAGCTCCTGGAGGAAAGCCAGCACTCTGACATCACCCCCTGCATTGGCCTACACGACACCCACCAGGACTCCGATGACTCCTCTGAGGAAGAGTCCAATTCCACCAGCCAAAGCCTCTCCCACTCTCAACTAGTATGTGCTCTATCTGTCTATCTATCTATTTGCCAAATTATCTACCAACCTACCTGACTGTCTGTCATTCTGTTTGTGACCCTGGACCACAAAACCAGTCTTAAGTGGCTGGGGTATATTCGTAGCAATAGCCAAAAATACACTGTATGGGTCAAAATTATTGATTTTTCTTTTATGCCAAAAATCATTAGAATATTAAGTAAAGATCATGTTCCATGAAGATATTTTGTAAATTTCCTACCGTAAATATATCAAAACTTAATTTTTGTTTAGTAATATGCATTGCAAAGAACTTCTTTTGAACAACTTGAAAGCAATTTTCTCAGTATTTTGATTTTTTTGCGTGTCAGATTCCAGATTTTCAAACAGTTGTATGTCAACCAAATCCTAACAGTACTATCTTTACACAACTATAACATCAATTGAAAGCTTATTTATTCAACTTTCAGATGATGTATAAATCTCAATTTCAAAAAATTGACCCTTATGACTGGTTTTGTTGTCTGTTTTAGCTTGATGGTAGTTTTCTAAAACTGGGCATTTTCTGATTTCAGACCATGAACCTCTCCCCCTCAGAGGACACCAATCATACAGACTCTCTGTCCACTTCCTACGACACCACATCAGCTGACCCAAATTCTCTTAATGCTGCTACACCTTGCTTGGGAACATCACTACCAGATGACCACATCATGCCGCCTGTATGTTTAAAATTACATTAAGCCCATTACAACTTATTCTATAAGGGTCCAAATAGCACCAAACCTAGATGTACTTCATCATGCAGTTTGAAGATATTACTGGCATGTGTACTAACGTTCACATTTTTTTATACATTTTGTATAAAATTAAAGGATTATTACACTTACAGAATAAGAATTTCCTGATAATTTACTCACCCCGATGTCGATCCAAGATGTTCATGACTTTCTTTCTTAAGTTGAAAAGAAATTAAGGTTTTTGATTAAAACATTCCAGGATTTTTTTCCATATAGTGGACTTCAGTGGGGCTTAACGGGTTAAAGGTCCAAACTGCAGTTTCAGTGCAGCTTCGAAGGGCTCTACATGATCCCAGCCGAGGAATACATTTCTTATTTAGTGAAACGATTGCCCATTTTCTAAAAAAAATTAACATTTCTATACTTTTTAACCACAAATGTTCGTCTTGCACTAGCTCATCACATAATCACGTTCTTCATCTATGTACTTTGGTTTAAAATGTTCATCTCATTTGTCCAGCATCATTGTTTTTTTTGTAAAGGCATTTGACTTTCTTTGCACGGTCGCTTTATAAACACTGGGTCGGTACTTCCACTTACATCACACGTACGTGATTACGGAATGTGTGAGGTTGAGCTAGTGCAAGACGAACATTTGTGGTTAAAAAGTATATAAATTTGAAGATTTTTTTTAGAAAATGACATTGTTTTGCTAGATAAGACCCTTATTCCTTGGCTGGAATCGTGTAGAGCCCTTCAAAGCTGCACTGAATCTGCAATTTGGACCGTCAATCTGTTGGGCACCACTATATTTTTCCATATAGTCTACTATATGGAGAAAAATCCTGGAATAACTCTTTAACTGTAAATAATTTCTCATCTGTTGAGTTGACCTCTAAGATGGAGTCTGCAACAATAAGAACAAAAACATTGAGGAAAGCAGATCACCAGTGACCTTCTCTCATCTTCTAAGGTTTTACCAGAAGACGAGGAGTCGAATGTCCAAGAGGACGACATGGCATTCGGTGTGAATGAGCTGCCAGTGAGGTTTGACTGTGGCTCTAGCACTAATCTGGACCTTCCTGCAGAACAAAACCGAGCTGGAATCCAGAACCCAAACTCCCTGCCCAGGTGAACACATCAACACAGTTTCATAGCATTAGACTGTTAACTGGCATGGTTATTGAAGGGTAACCTCCAATCTTCCGGTTTCAACAGCTACCATTTTGGGGAGGACCGAGATGATCTGGATGAGCTGGGCTTTCCTCCTCCACCCTCCCCCTTTTTCTCTGCCATCTTGGCAGCATTTCAGCCCACGGTGTGTGACGATGCTGAAGAAGCCTGGCGGAGTCACATTAACCAGCTGTTGTGCGATACAGATGGGTCTTGCGCCGTCTACACCTTCCACATCTTCTCCACAATGTTTCAGGTAAAGTCTCCTTTATACCTACACAGTCGTGTTTGAAAACTTCCATTCAAAGTAGGTTTTAGCATTGTTAAAATGTATTTTTCTTTACAGAACATGCAAAATAAGTTCTGCTCCTTGACCAGCGATGCTGCCAGTTACCTTGGAGATGGCCTGAGGGGAATTGGGTCAAAATTTGTGCAGTCATCAGAGATGTTGGCCTTATGCTCAGACTGTCCCACGCTGTATGTGGACGCAGAAACGGTCAGTGAATGTTCAAAGTTGATTACATAAAGCTGTGTTTCAGGCACCTAACCTAACAAATAATTATGAACACAGTCAGAAGCTTTTTTATACCAGGTCTTGCCTGTTCTCTTGTAGATTGTTTCTTATGGGCTTCTAGAGAAGATGAAGTTCAGTGTTCTTGAGCTGCAGGAGTATCTGGACACATATAACACCCGGGAGGAAGCAGTCGTCTCAGTAAGTAATTCTAGCCTGCTAAGCTTCTTTTAAAGAAGCACTGGAAGCTTGCGTAGTAGTTTGCACTACAGAAAAGACCTCCAAATCATGCGACTTAATAGAGGTCTGCCAGTACTTTATGTGTCTTCTCCTCTTTCAACAGTGGTTGCAAAACTGCAAGGCCACATTTCCAAGGTATCCTGATGATGGTGTGATCACCTGTCAGCCTGGAGACTCTGAGGAGAAGGTGAAAATAACCATCTATGGCCTTTAAAACGAGCCCTTTCATCTTACCACTGTTTACATGATTGAACGTTCATAATATGTACACAATAGTTTCTGTTAAATCTGTACATATTATGTTATTCAGTGAGTCATATACACTACCATTCAAAAGTTATAGGTTGATTAGATTTTATTTTATTTTTTTGTATTTTTGAAAAAATATAATGCTCACCAAGGCTGCATTTATTTGATAAAAAAACAGTAAAAACAGTAATATTGTGAAATATTATTACAACTTAAAATAAGAGTTTTTTATTTTAATATATTTTAAAATGCAATTTATTCCTGTGATGCAAAGCTGAATTTTCAGCAGCCATTACTTCAGTCTTAAGTGTCACGTTTTTATTATTTATTAGCATTTATTATCAATGCTGAAAACAGTTGCATACAAAATACACAATATTTTTTTCAGAATGATGCATTTTTGATGAATAGAAAGTTCAAAAGAAAAGCATTCATTTAAAATAGAAATATTTTGTAACGTTTTTACTGTCACTTTTGATCAATTTAATGCATCCTTGGTGAACAGAAGAATTAATTTCTTACCGACCCCAATCATTTGAATGGTAGTGTATTTATCAATGCAGTATTTAATGTAATATTTCCTCACTCTTCTTTTTCTTGTCGCTGTGTGCGCCTTTTTTCATCCTCTGCATGATTTATATGGCTTGGGTTCTTGGATTGAATGCGACTGGCACTAATCCTCTAATTATGTGGATGGGATTTCTAAGCATAGTGGCACAGTCTCACGGATTGCATGCTGGGTATTAATGCTGTCTGTTTCTCCCTTCTCAACTCTTTCCTGTTTTATGACATGCTCTGCAGCAAATGGAAACTCTGGCTGTAAGTTTCAAACTAAAAACTGTTCTCTTATTCAGCTGTTCGAGCGAGTGGTGTGTGTTTGCAGCTTTATAGTTTACTACATGCATTCAGTTCAGTTTACCTGCCAGCGAGCGTGTTTACTTGCATGATCTTTAACAGTCTTATCCTGAATAAACACTTTAAAGATCATGTAAATGACTTAAACAGTATTCTCGTTCTTGAAGACTACAGAAGTAGTTTTTGTGAAACAAACTATGGATGTTAGAATTGTGTATTTACTGTTTGTGGCTGTGAATATGTATGATTCTTTTATTATGTCATGTGACTGATGTATCTTTATCATCCACAGCAATTGGAGTTGTGTCAGCGACTCTACAAACTTCACTTCCAGCTCCTTCTGTTGTTCCAGTCCTATTGTAAACTCATTGGACAAGTGAACACCATTAGCTCTGTGCCAGAGGTACATAATATACCCATTACCTTGCTGATACCCCTAATCTCTTTTTGGTTGATTTAATTATAACTAAAATTGATTTTATTTTCTGTAATGTGAGTATTATTTAAATGAGCCTGAAATAGATCTAAACATTGTAGAATTTAAATAGCAAATAAATGTTTGATTGCAAAAAACATTTTCTGTTATTCTGCATCTGTGCTGAAAGATGTCTAATAGCAATGTCATATCAGCCAGAAAAACTTGCGGTGCATCTTTGAGAAACCATAAGGACAATGTAGTATTTGAGCAAAATTCATTTGGCTGACTATAAAAAAGTAGCCACTAGCTGGTTGAATTGTTTTGTTGAGTTAAAACACTGAGTTTTTTAATCTGTAGCTGTGGAACATGTCGCGTGAACTGAGCGATCTGAAGAACTGCCTGCGGCTTGCGGAAGCCTCATTAGGTGGTGATCTAGAGGACCGGCAAAGGCACGGCTCCCAGCCCATCTTCCCTAGCTCGGAGGCAGCTGTACAGGCCATCCTGGAGTGCTTGAACAACAACGAGTTCTCCATGGCCATCCGCTACACTCAAGAGTGCAGGTGAGATATGACACCACTAGGGGGAGACAAAACTCTGTTTAATGAGTAGTATGCATTTAGTTAAAAAAATCTTAAAGGGGCAGTTCACCCCAAAATTTAAATTCTATCATTAATTACTCACCCACGTCATTCCAAACCCGTAAGAACTCATCTGTGGAACACAAATTAAGATATTTTTGATGAAATCCAATAGCTTCCTGACTCTGCATAGACGGCAATGCAACTACCACGTTCAAGGCATAGAAAGGTAGTAAGGACATCGTTAAAATAGTCCATGTGACATCAGTGGTTCAACCTTAATTTTATGAAGCTACGAAAATACTTTTTGTGCATAAAGAAAAAAACAACAACTTTATTTAACAACGTCTACTTTTCCATGTCAGCCTTTGACGTGCGTTCACGAGAGTACTGGGCCTTGAACCTGGTACTGTAGTTTCTTTGCTGTCTATGCAGGATTAGAAAGCTCTCAGATTTTATCAAACATATCTTAATTTGTGTTCTGAAGATGAACAAAGGTCTTACGATTTCGGAACGATATGAGGATGAGTAATTAATGACAGAATTTTCATTTTTGGGTGAGCTATCCCTTAATATTTTGCACACATCCAACAATAAAAATATATGGTTATGTCCATTTTTCTGACTCTGGCTTTACTTTATTTAATGTTTTTAAAATATGGAATGTGTTCCAAGGAGTCTGTATAAAATCCGTTTTAATTGAGATTTGGATATGTTACTAATTTGTTTTGTAAGTTTAGTTTTTGTTAGTTTTTGCTCTTCATTTTTATTTTATTTTATTTTATTTTAGTATTTTCTGACTTAGTTTTAATGTACAAACTATTTAAAAATGTTTAACATCTTTTATTTTCTTAGCACAGTCTAGTGTTACTGCTACAGTTTCAAGTGACATTTTTGTTTAATAAAGATGTTTCAATTTTTGTAATATACCGTGTATCAGAAACTAAAATTAATTTGTAGTCATTTTTACTTAGTTGTTAGTAATGGAAATGTACAGGAGGTCAAAAGAATCTGCACAATGTTAAGTATTTTACCAAAAGAAGAGGGATCATACAAAATGCATGGCATTTTTCATTTAGTACTGACCTGAATAAGTTATTTCACATAAAAGATGTTTACATCTAGTCCACAAAAGGAAATGAGGGACTCATATGCAACTATTACAGAAGGTGGGGGGTGAAAACTTTTTGAATTTGAAGATCAGGGTAAATGTAACTTATTTTGTTTTCTGGGAAACATTTAAGTCTCTTCTGTAGCTTCTGAAGGGCAGTGCTAAATGAAAAAAAAAAATATTTGGGCAAAATAAGAAAAATGTATACATCTTTATTCTGTTCAAAAGTTTTGAGCCCCCCTGGCTCTTAATGCATTGTGTTTCCTTCTGGAGCATCAGTGAGCATTTGAACCTTCTGTAATAGTTGCATATGAGTCCCTCAGTTGTCCTCAGTGTGAAAAGATGGATCTCAAAAAATAATAATAATAAATATAACTTTCTATTACTTTTTAGACGATTGTGGCCAAATGACATTTTCGGTGGCAGCTCAGAGGACGAGATCCAGACTCTCCTCAACGTCTACTTCCGCCACCAAACTCTGGGCCAGACTGGCACGTTTGCCCTGGTCGGCTCGAACAAGGACATGTCAGAGGTCTGCACGAAGATCATGGAGCTCAACGGAGAGATCCGGGACATGATCCGCCGCGCTCAGGGGTACCAGGTAATCTCATCCAGCCTCCTAGACTCCAGCGTGTCCGGCGTGAGTCTCTGACAGGAAGCCTGCAGCACCCCAGACCAGTCCTGGCCTGGACCGCCCGACCACTGGATTCCTCCATAGTGACCCAACCTCTCCTACGCCAGCCCTCATCCCACGACCCTCCTCCACTCCTGCCACCCGCCCCAGGCCAGATCCAGTGTGACGTTTGGGAGTGCTGCCACCCTTTTGAGGGTGTAACCCATAAACTTGTGCCCTTCCTAGGGAAACTTGCGCGAGCATCCTTGACTGTACTGAACAGGAAGGGGCTCCTGAGAGTGAGCGTGTCCTCAGGTCCTCAAATGTGCAGCAATAATGGAGAAACGGAGCTGCTCCTGCGAGATTCCTTGGATTGAGTCACTCAAAACGCATCTTTTAATTATTGCACTATGTTGACATTTTCATGTCGTAAACCATGGGAAGAAAAAAAAATCCTGTTTGCTACTGAGAGCAATGCTGCATTTTTGGAAAGGAAGCACCCAAGTTAGAACGTCCACTTGGTTTGCTTGTTAACGTGGGAAATGTGCAATGAAGGATCATTGAAACGGATGCCTTTCTACTGTACCTGTTCAAGAATGTCTTTAAAAGCAGGACGTGCTGCGAAACTGAAGATGGGATGACACAGGATGCTGTTTGTATGTCTTTGCTCATCGTCACGATACTCGTAACTGTTTAAAGCTGAAAGCTTTTGTCTTCGTGAACCTGTTTATCACTGGCGTACCGCTAAATATCAGCCTCCGCACCTGCACATAAAGACACAAACACGCTGACATTCAGCGATTTGTTCAAGCTACTACTGCTGAAGCTGATTCTACTTCAAAGTGCTGATATGAGATTGTTTGGCCATGTTTCAATCAACGTCCTGTGCTCCACCGTACACAGGCTCTCACGTTTAGGGTAAATTTGTATTTAAGAAATCAGTGTGTTGAACATAGTTTTTCAAAATTGTTCTTTGTCAGTTGCCAAGCATGCATTATTGTATTTATTAAAAGTTGTATTTTATTAAAACGTTATTTGTATAAAGTGGAAAAGGGAGGCATCATGTGGAGATTAGTGTTTGTCACTAGTGCATGCCTAGAGAGATTGCACATTGTAAAGCCTCTTTGGGAAAATTGTCATTGTTTTTCCCCCCTCTGTGTAAATACTTAAAGCTTTTGTGAAGTAAATTGTGCTTTCTTCATGTTGAGATTCTCCAGTTTGTTGTTGCGGTTCTTCTGGCATCTGCGGAATCCAAGAGAAGAAGGGATGTTGCACTGGATGCAAGGTGCACTAACAAAGACATTTGTTTTCAATTAGAGCTTGATTTTAGGGGGGCAAAATATGGTCAAAACAAGAAAGATATTTTGAGAAAGAGTTGCCAAGAAAAATGTTTTGGATTCTTTTGGCTCTAAATTGCATGGAGAGAAAAAAAAAAAAAAAAAGGTTGAGCATTCTTCAAAACACAATTGAAGTCAAAAGTTTACATACACCTTGTTGAATCTGCAAAATGTTAATTTTACCAAAATAAGAGGGATCATACAAAATGCATGTTATTTTTTAGCATCAGTTCCCATTAATGCAAGTCAATTGAAACCAAACCAGTTTAGCTAGAAATGCTTTACAAAATCCTTAATTTTTTTTTTTTTTTTTTTTAAATATATATATATATATATATATATATATATATATATATATATATATATATATATATATATATATATATATATATATATATATATATATACATACACATAAAAATGATAATTCATTTTTGGGTGAACTACCCAATCCTAAAGCAGAAATGTTCACACTGACACCAGTATTATGCTGCAATACTTTATTGGTTTTTATAAATTTATACATTAGAATACAAAAATACAATACATTCCACCAGACACATCACTTTAGCCACCAATGCGGATTCTAAAACTCATTTATAGACCTGAACAATCAGACTATGTACTTGAAACTGTAGATGGTGTCACAGGAAAGGCCTTTGCCCTTGCAGCGGCCACACAGATCCTGGCGGTGAGGACGGCGCATGTCAATGTGCCTCTGCTTCCGTTCACAGCAGCAGCGAGTCTTGCAGCAAACCTGGTGAAACACGACATTGTTAAACATTACAAAAAGTTCCAAATATGCAATTGCTATGCCAAATCACACCTGGCACTGAATGGACTCCACCCTATACGGATTCAGTCCCGCCTGGCACTTCCTGCAGTGCTGCTTGAAGTACACCTGAGAAAACAGCATTTGATTAGGTTTAAGTTTTAATTGCAAGTTTGAAAGTCAATGCATTTTACCTTGGAGGTCCCCGAGATGCACCAAACAAACGCACTTTCCCATCGAATATTGCACTTACTGCAGTGATAAAATCCGTATTTCTGCTCCAGAAACTAAACAAGAAGTAGTAGTTAGAATTCTCAAAAAAAAACAAAAACAAAGAGAAAATAGGGGAAAAAAAATAAATAAATAAAAATAATAAAATAAATACATATTTAGGATCGTACTACAAATGGTTTCAGCCAAAACGCCAGTTGACAAACCATAACCAATCAGAAGCTGCTTCAGTGTTCACCTTATTAAATATTCATGATACTGAGTTGAATGCATGACCAAAATAATTTAACAAAAAAAAAATAAATAAATAAATAAAAATAAAAAATATAATAATAATAATAATAATAATAATAATAATAATAATAATAATAATAATAATAATAAGAAGAAGAAGAAGAAGAAGAAGATGATCTGCACTTTTCTTCATTTTTGCAAGCGTCAAGTTGCGGGGGAAAAAAAATAAAGAAATAATACCATAGTGAAACATGTCATTAGAAGTCTAGTACTCAAATTGTATTCACCCAATCAGCGTTGAGCGTTAACGATTACTTGCACATTTATGAGGTCAGCTTTCATTGCGCGATTAACCAAGTGAGGAGACAGGTTACCTACCTACCTAGTATTCATTACTAACCTAAAACTTAACATAACTTACAGTAACAACAAACCATAGTAAACTAGGGAAAATTCGTGGTTGCCATGGTAATTTATCCACAACAAACCTGGAAGTTTGACCGTTTATTTCGTTGAATCACCGACTTCCCCTGCAGTGATTCGCTGTGTGTGGTTTCATCCTGTTTACACTTCTCCTCGTCGTCTTCCGTCTCGCTGTCCGTCTTCTTGCTCTCGTCCCCTCCATCGTCCTTACTTTCACCGGCAGTCGTGGATAAGGAGAAAATCCTGCGGTCGAAGACCGGAGAGTAGATGGCGACTGGGCGGGAAAAGCGCACGGAGTTGATAGGTGTGCTAGGCAGGTTGTCTTTCAGGGGGCTGATGGACGGCGTCTTCGTTAAGTCCCATTTATCATCGCGGTAAAACAGAGTTTTGGGCCCAAGCGAGCACTGGACAGTGGCATCTACCTTTGGGTTGACCTGCACACCGAACTCTCTAGTGTTGGCCTTGCGGAGGCGCGGCGTTAAGTTCGGGTTCACTTGAGATAATATGGCTTTTAGCTGCGCACGCTTATAAACGTCGAAATAATCGGTGGCATCTGACGCGACATACAAATTGTTTCCCTTTTTGTTCCAGTTCTGGTGCTTAAATTTCCCGTTGCCGGGGTAAAAGGGGAAATAGCCAGGATAGCCTCCACAGTTATAAGGTGGAATGAGAAACTCCTCCATCGTGGTGTGATCAAGAGTGGAAACAATGGTGAATATTTATTTTCTTTTCGAGAACACGCCTTAATTGGCGCGAACTAATTAGCATTGATCACGTGTGGGCGTAGCTCAGGGAGAGATTGCGGATGTGACGCATTAGCATGAGGTAAAGTTTTTTTATTATTATTGGAAATAACAATATTACTACAGCTAAGAAGTATCAGGGGCATGAGGTAAATATCTCTCTGCATTTTTATTTATATTTAGCATTACAGTTGAAACTGCAATCGAGTATTTGACATGACAACAAAGCCTTGGTTCCTAATTTATGCTTTTATTTTTAAAATTGCAATTTTACACTGAAATTATTTAGAGATGATCACTATGATGTTCTTATAATAACTGAGAGACACCATGTAATATTTGCAGTTTAAAAATTATTTATCACACCACAGGACAAGGTGAATTATTTATAAAATAATTCAATAAAAAATATGAATGTGTTTATAAACATACACTACAAGTCAAAAGTTTTTGTACAGTACGATTTTTAATGTTTTTTTTAAAGACGTCTCTTCTTCTCATCAAGCCTGCATTTAATATGAAATAATAATATTTAATTTTAAATATTTTGACTATTTAAAATTGTTTTCTATTTAAATATATTTTAAAATGCTATTTATTCCTGTGATTTCAATGCTGAATTTTTAGCATCATTACTCCAGTCACATAATCCTTCAGAAATCATTGTAATATGCTGATTTGCTGCTAAAAATACATTTATCATTATTATTACGCAGGGCTCGAAATTGCGACCGTTTTGGTCGCATATGCTCCCAAAATTTAATCTGTGCGACCTCAAAATATATTTGGAAGCATTTGTGCGAGTGCGAGAAAATGTTGTGGTGCGACTTGTTTTCATTCCTTTACAAAACTTTCGCTAGCCTAATTACTGCCCAGACTTCTCTTCAACATTACATAACTAATTAAACTTGATCTTTACATTGTTAAGTTTAATGCAGATTTTAGATATTAGCCGTCAATCACTCCCTGTCACTGACACTGAGCTCCGCTGAAACTCGGAACCGGCCGTTTTTTTCTCTCTCTCAACCAACCTCTGTTCCGGATTTGCACAAACTACATTGAAATTATACGGAGCCCCTTAAGGGACATGGTGGTGAAAAAAATCAGAGTGAGTGAAAAAAAATTCAGGGTGGGAGGAAAAATATTTTTCAGATTTTTTTGCGTTCTCTCGCAAAGTTTTTTGCGTTCCCTCGCAAAACCTTTGTGTCTCTCGCAAAACCGGTTGGGTTCGGACAAACACTTCCTGTTTACTCAGCTCAGTATGTTCACAACGGAGCGGTTCATATAAGTTTTATACTGAACTTGAACTCAAGTGGCCTATTATAGAAATACAGTCATTTAATTGCTTATAGTTTAAGGCACGATTTGGGAAAATCCTAAAACGCTATGTGGATTAATGGAGGCCCAATTCGGTATTAATAAATGCTATTCATACTAATAAAAATGTTAATATTAATACCCTTAGCATTACTCTCGATAAAGCAGTCATAAATGCAACTTGCTAATGTCTTTTCTCCCCACAGAAAACCTTTAGGATACAGAAATCGCTTAAGGGAAGCTAATGGACGAATTAAGACGGTATTTGTAGTTACAGTGGTTTAAGTATAGTAACCATGGTTAATTTGTTTGCTGCTTGTTTAAAAAAAAAAAATAAATAATACGTTTTTGAAAGGAAAAATAAAACAAATAAGTCACGTAGCCTATTAGTCCCATTTTATTCAGAAATAATACTACCAGCAGGCCTACAGCGTGTTATATTACCAACATTATAAACATACATAGCCTAGGCTATTGTAGTTCCCCGCACTCCACAGCAAATCCTTTAAATTTAACCGTATTCAGAACAGACCAAAAACCAAAACCAAAAAACTATAACTTATTCATTTTTAACGAATAAATATAATATAATGCAGTATATAATAATAGGTATAAGCTTATAGCTATAAATAAACTAAAAGAAATAATTTAAAGCGAAGCTGAAAGTATGGGCTCACGTATCGCTCTCCTTCAGCACAAATCCAAATGTTTCCATATTCGCAATGTATTTGCAGCTAAACCATTCAATTAACGGGCTTTGTACGTTCCTATATCGACATGAAAAAATCATAGTGAACAAAAATGTGCCGCAGTGGATTGGACCGGTGCTCACGCTGTACGGCACAGACTAATACAGACTATTTAAACTGACTAGTGTAACTTTGTATCTGTTTGGGTGATTCTGTGTATTATTTTAATAATGAACAGGCTGCGAGGCGCCGGCGCGATCAAATAGCTGAAATATAAAAACTGTAAAAATATATATATAAAAAATATAAAAACTGTCTTCCATACAGAAAAATACCCTGTGCGAGTTATTGTTTTTCATGTTTAAGGAGAATGCAATATCCAAACGACTGCAAATGCAACATTTATTTTATATAGCAGTTCAACAAAAAGGGTAATATTAAGTGACATTTTAAATGTAGCCTACATTTTAAACACATGATGTTTGTTATATTTAACGAAATAATAATAGTTTCAGCGAAATCCGCAACAGAACTGGCGTGTCTCCAAGCAACAGCAGTGTTTTGTTGCTGAATTAATCTGCAGCTTTGAACCATTCGGAGAGTCCGTGATTAATCACCCATTCATAACTACAACCATTTGCTTAGTTATTGAATGAATGAATGAATGAATGACGCGACGCCTTGCTCATTAAGACAGTGACATGCTGCCACCTACTGGAACGTTTGAGAACCACTAGTTTAATGGATTACTTCATTAATTGCCTATTTTTAATAAAACATAAAATGTTGGCTTTTTATATCATTGTCTTCTTATATTAAGCTAAGGTACATTGGATATATATTTAATAATTCCATATTTGGTCTTTTTTTTATCAACGTCTTCATAAAGCCGCGTTTTCTTTATGGGAGGAAAAGGCTTAACATGCAATTTAGAGCTTTCTGTTCATATTCGGGGCTTACCTGCTTTCCTACATTTAAAATGTATAACAAACTGTATACCGAGTTCGGCCTTTTATACTCTATTATCCCGTTAAGTTTTCTTTCTGGGGGATACGCTTAACGTGCAATTTAGCGGGTTACGTTTATATACTGAGCTATTCTGGTATATAAGGTGTGTACTGAACTTGGTCCTACAGTGTTTTTTAGAATGTCCCAAAATCGTGACTTGATGTATTTATATAATAGCCTATTTGAGTCCAAGTTCAGAATCAAACTCTACGAGTCGCTTAATTGCGAACGTGCAATGTAGGAACCACTACAAGCTGTAAAGTTAACAGATAGTGTTTGTCCGAACTCAACTGGTTTTGCGAGAGAATGCAAAAGTTTTGCGAGGGAACGCAAAAATCTTTGCGAGAGAACGCAAAAGTTTTGCGAGGGAACGCAAAGTTTTGCGCGAGAACGCAAAAAAATCTGAAAAATATTTTTCCTCCCACCCTGATTTTTTTTTCACTCACTCTGATTTTTTTCACCACCATGTCCCTTAAGGGGCTCCGTAATATTAGGAGTGTGTGATATGACGATGTTTAATTGTGGACAATTAAAATGTCTCCACAATCTGCTTTTGAAGAAATATGCTATTCGTGCTACAGCGCACATTCTGTCAGACGCAATTCTGGCGCCTCCGTCTCAATATACTGTACAACGCGGCATACATTCACATCAAATGATAACTCAGCGGTAGAGTTCCACTCACGCAGGGGCGTAATTTCCACTGGGGACACATGTTTCACAATCCCGACTCTGTCCCCCCACTTTCAAATTGTTTTGTTAAATTAATGTCTTGTATTGTAGAATGGACGCTCAGCACCGCCGAGAGTGCAGCGCCATCGCTAAAACGAAACCGAAAGTAAAACGCGCGCGCGCCTTCAAAAGCAATTTTAATACCCCACGTTTAGAGAGCGACTCCCCAATGTGGGCAAATTAGGCGACATAACTCATAGCTGTAGGCTATAATAGGTTGTGTAGTTGTCTATAGCTCTGTATCATGCTTGAAAAATTCGTTCTCTATTTGCACTTAGAATATTGAGAGACTAGCTTACTTTGATTATGGGTGCATTTATTGTTCGCACTTAATACGACCAAGAAAGAACTGTGCGTTTATTTTTTGTTATTTATACTGTAGATTGTTTAAAAATGCAGTGGTTGCCTCTAATTTAAATGGCTCTACATGTAATAGAGAAAATAAACATCGTATTCATGTACTCATATTTTCATTCATTCTTGTCCCTGCTTAAGGCTTAAAATAAATATTAAACAGAGGCTTTTAGAATCAGCCCATTTGCTTGTAAAAACATCGGCAATCGGCAGAAAAACAGCATTTATCTGAAATAGAAATCTTTTGTAACATTATAAATGTCTTTAACATCACTTTTTTAAATCAGTTTAAAGCATCCTTAACCCCCCCCCCCCAACCCCATTCATCAAAGAATCCTAAAAATGTACTCAACTGTTTTAAATACTGATAATATTATACTGCAAATCAGTATATTAGAATGATTTCTGAAGGATCATGTGACACTAAAAGACTGGACTAATGATGCTGGAAATTTATCTTTAATCACAGGAATACATTACATTTTAAAATATATTCAAATAAAAAAACGGTTATTTTTAAATATTAAAAATATTTCAGAATTGTTCTGTTTTTGCTGTTCTTTGGATCAAATAAATGCAAGCTTGTTGAGCAGAGAGACTTCTTTAAAAAACATTAAAAAGCTTACTAGTGGGTTTTATTTTTTAATAAATAAATAAAAAATAAGGTGATTAGAATAGTGAAATCTTAAATTTTCTTGATTAATTGCATGTAAATTGACAAAACCACATTACAGAATAGTCTTTTCTTTACTGACTCTTTTACTTAGTAGAGATTTGAATAGCAGTAATAATTTGTCTGGTATGTTGCTAGGCATTCAAATAAGTGGAGGGTAATAAAAGGCGATTTTAAAAGCCCCCATGTCTCTGTTATGCACTTTATGAATGGCAAACAAAGAGAACTAAAGTAAAGGTCTTAAATTCTATGTTCACCATAGCTCAAGCTGCTCAATCTAGGTTGCATTATTTTTGTATGATGAGAAGGTTATTTCCTGTTTTGTTTTGTCAAGGTCATTTTAATTTTACAATTAAAAAAACGTATGAGAAATCAGTTATTAACTGAACTGTACAATTGGATGTCTTCGAGCACTGTTAGTAGCCATTTAGCAGACACTGTCTCCGCTGCACTGGATCAACTTAAGCAACAAATGATTCTTCAGTTCATGAATTAACCTTTGGATTCACCACCTCCACATAGAGAGGAAGGCCTGACACGTTTTCGACACAAATATGCGTCACTCTTCCATATTCAAGTAAGTTCAGTGCTAAGTGAGTGTGTTGTTTTAGTTCCAGCTGAAAGCACACTTTGGATTTGTTTGCCCTCTTTCTCCTCTTCTGTTCTCTCTTTCTATCCAGCCATGTCTATTTATAACTGTATCATCTGTACAGAATAAAATAATTTTGGCTATAAACATCAGAACATTTATGTCATTTCCATTCATTGCAATATGGAAAATACATTATGCTTCACCAACCAACATAAATTCACACAAAACTGACCTTTAACAGGTGAATGACGAACAAGCCTTGCAGGGAAGCGCAGGACTCACACCAGTGATTTTTCCTCATCTGGACGGCACAAAGTAGGGTGAGGTGTTGTAAAATAATATTTTGTGATATTTAGGTGTTTAATAATGTTTGGTGATGATAGAGAACAGCTGAGAATAGTTCTTATAAATAGATTATACAAATGCATTTTTTCCCTATCAAAGTAATAAATTACTTAATGTATTGAATTACAGTATTAACACTGGCGGTCAATGTGAATGTAATATTGATGTTTTGCATGAGTCAGACAGGCCAATAGCCCAGATAATGTAAACATGGCTCCTCAGAAGGTCAAATGGCTGGTTTAAAGCTAATAAAACAATCCCAGGGAACATATTATTGGAATTAACATATTACAATGTCAGTTTTGGTTCTGATAACACAGGTGTCACATTATCATTATCCCTCCAGATGGAGAGTTTCTACAATGCGGTCTAATAAATGACACACGTAATTTAATTAAATGCATGTCTGTTTCAGTACATATTACATTTATACTGTAAAATGTTTATTTTAGTTCTCAATCGAGGTCTAGCTATTAAAAATCCACTTGTTTGTACAACTTACACAGTAACACTCATATTTTTTAATACATTTTACAAATCCGGACTGTTAACATTAATGTAATGATTTCATTAAATAAATTGAAAGTCATTGGATAACCCATTTGGATTATTGGATAACTAGGTGATCAGTATTCCTGTAATATGTGGTTCATTCATAGGTTTTCAGTCTTAAAAGATTTTCAGTTGTCCTTAAACACTGGAGAACACAAATTGTTTGTTGTTGTTGTTGCTATACTGTATAATCATATTTGCCTTATCATACACTAGCAGGAGGAAATGTGTTATTATAGAGGCTAGAATTGCACAGTGCTTGGATACCTATTTACCCGTCAAGTGCCTGGGTAATAATTGATAGATTTCCTGAGAGGACAAAAAAGGGCCCAGATGGGGCCAGGTGGGTTATACCACAGTTGGAAACAGCTCACAGTGAGGTAAGAGACACAACTTGCTTGTTTAACATTTGGAAAGCTGTCCAGTTTTCTGACACCATGAAAGTTACACGGATTGTTTTGGCACTTATATTGTTCAGTCATCTACAGTGGACATCAGCTGCTCCAGGTGCAGGACTGCACACATGGGATAGATTTAGCAAACTTCCATATCCCGGTGACAAAGCCTTCCTCTACGACACTTTCCCTGACAAGTTTATGTGGGCTGTCGGCACTGCTGCCTATTCAGTTGAAGGAGCCTGGGAGAAAGACGGGAAGGGTAAGTCTATCTGGGACACGTTCACTCGCGGAGGGACGCGGGTGTCCAGAGGCGACGTGGGCAGTGACAGTTATCACAACATCAAGGGAGACCTCCGAGCCCTGCAGCAACTTGGAGTCAGTCACTATCGCTTTTCTCTGTCCTGGCCGCGCATTTTTTCTAACGGCACTAAAGAAAGTTACAACGAAAAAGGTGTGGAGTATTATAAAAGTCTAATTCGAGGACTGAAGGAAATTAAAGTGCAGCCCGTTGTGACACTATATCATTGGGACCTGCCAGAGAGTTTGCAGAGCTTATTTGGAGGCTGGAGCAATTCGTTTATGGTGGAGCTATTCAGAGAATATGCAGATTTTTGTTTTAGAACATTTGGATCAGATGTGAAATTTTGGATTACCATTGACAATCCTTTTGTTGTGGCCTGGCATGGATATGGAACTGGAGTTGTGGCACCTGGTATCAAAAATGACTCCGACTTGCCTTTCAGAGTTGGGCATAATCTTTTGAAGGTAATTAGAGCCACATACTCAAATGGCTGTTTTAAACAAATTTATATATACAAAAAGGAAAACAGACGAAATTGCTAAAATGCAAATGCTAATAAATGCTAATATGCAAAAATAAATAATGTTATATTTCAATAATCAAATACAATGTTTATAAAAATATATATTTTCATTGTAAGGATTATTGTAATTGCTGTTAAAACTGTACATATAAAATAAAAAAAACATATACATATAAAAATGTATATACATATAAAAATACATATAAAAAATAAAAAAACATATACATATAAAAAAAAAAATATATATATATATATATATATATAATGTGTATAATTAATTGTTATATTCCTATAATAAAATATAAAGTTTATAAAATATATATTTCCAATATA
This sequence comes from Labeo catla, assembly GCA_012976165.1. Lineage (NCBI taxonomy): Eukaryota > Metazoa > Chordata > Actinopteri > Cypriniformes > Cyprinidae > Labeo > Labeo catla. Next base: position 144,814 of record VONZ01000568.1, on the reverse strand, counting down.
TTTTAATAGCGAGAATTATTGTAGTTGCTGTTAAAACTGCAAATAATAAAGTATTAATAATATTAATATGAAAAATATAATGTTTAAATATATAATTGTAAAAATATACCTTTTAATATTTTAATTCAAACTATATGTATAATTTAAATATAGATTTTTAAAAAGTAAAAAATGTTAATGTGAAAAAATAAAGTTTGAAAAAAATTATATGTATAATTAAATATTTAAATAGAATTATATTTTATTGTGTATATATATATATATATATATATGGTTTATATATTAAAAAAATAAAAAATATGTTTTTATATTTTTATTTTAATGTAATTTTATTATGTGTGTGTGTGTGTGTGTGTTAAAAATATCATGTTTGTAGCAGCATAAAAACATTCAAGGGTGTTATAGGGCTTTATTTAACTTTCTAGTTTTTATGCTGTTTAATTATGTCATTTTAATTTAGTAATTTAGTTTAGTGTAAGTTTAATTTATATAATTCAAAGTGTGGTACACAGTATATGTTTTCCAAATATAATTTATTGGCAAATTTTTTTTTGTTCTTTTCTGACCTGTGTTGTCTCCTAGGCTCATGCAGCAGCCTGGCACTTATATGACGACCGTTATCGTTCCAGTCAGGGTGGGCGAGTGTCCATGGCTCTGGCATCCCACTGGATCAAACCCAGTAGAACCAGGCAGGAGAACAGCAAAGCCTGTCAGTGTTCTCTGGACTTCGTGCTCGGCTGGTTCGCCCGTCCGCTGTTTGTGGATGGAGATTATCCACCCTGCATGAAACGCAATTTGACCCACAGACTTCCGTCCTTCACGGAATCCGAGAGCTTGTACGTTAATGGAACGGCGGACTTCTTTGCCCTGTCTCACGGACCCGCTCTTAGCTTTCAGCTGATCAATGACAGTCTGCGTTTTGGCCAGACAGAAGACCTGGGTCTGAGGATGCTGCTGTACTGGGTCCGTGCCGAGTACAACAATCCTCCCATCTTTGTGGTGGAGAGCGGCTGGTATGGAAGTGGCAACACGAAAACAAAGGATGCTAAACATATGTACTACCTGAAGCGCTTTATTATGGAGACTCTAAAAGGTACATGAATGAACTGAGAGTGTTTGATGAAACGATAAGGATAGAATTACAGGAAAAAGGCCATGTTGAGGTTATCTCTTATACCTGTATATTTTTTAATGGTTAAAGAAGCATTAACAATTCGCATTTCACAATCAGTAATTGATAATGAATATCTTTTTTCTCTTACAGCAATCCGCTTTGACAGAGTAAATGTGATTGGCTACACAGCCTGGTCTCTGCTGGACGGGTATGAGTGGTACCGTGAATATGGAATACGACGAGGACTATTTTATGTAGATTTCAACACTCCTGATCTGAAAAGAGAGCCAAAGACATCTGCCACTTTCTATAGTAAACTCATAGAAAAGAACGGCTTCCCTCAGCTGCCCGAGAACCGGCCTGCACAGGGCGTCTTTCCATGTGACTTTGCCTGGGGAGTTGCAGCCAATTCAATACAGGTAAAACTTGCCCTGGTTGTCATGTTTAAATAATTCTTTAGTAAAAACAAAACGTTTTTAAAATTAAAAATTAAATTGAATTTTATATATATATATATATATATATATATTCAAAAATAAATATAATTCAATTTAATTTTTACATTTAAAAAAGTTTATATATATATTCAAATATATATATATATATATCTCTAATTTTTTTAATGTGTATAAATTGTATATATATTTATATTTCATATATATATATATATATATATATATATATATTTTACTCAATACAGGTAAAACTTGTCCTGTAATAATGTGTAAAAATGTAATTTCCTTTTTTTTAAATTAAAAATTCAATTAAATTATATATTTTTTTAATATAATATTTTTAGATTTTTTTTTTAAAAAAAATTTAAATTTATATATTTTTATATTTTAGTAAAAACAACACTTTATTATTATAAAAAATTAATAATATATATTAATTGTAATTCATTTTCATTTGAAAAAATGTAACTACTATATATAAATATAAATAAATGATGCAGCATATTTATACTCAATACATGTAAAAGTTGCCCAGTAAGTCATGTTTAAATAATTCTTTAGTAAAAACAAACCTTTTATTTTTTTTAATTAAAAATGTAATTTAATTTAGAATGTATATATAGGCTGTATATATATATATATATATATAAATTTACTTTTTTATTAACTTTTTCTAATAAAATTCAAATAAAATGAATTTTAATTTTGAAATGTAAAAATGTAAATATGTTGATTATCCCTTTTTAAGTTACAAAAAAAGACTGATACAGTAGTTACATCTATCTGCACACATTTCTTCAAAATAAAAGAAAATATCTTTACTTTTGTACACTTTGGTCCAGCAAATCAAACTTACTTCATTGTTCTTGTTTGTCCCATTCAAAGGTCACTTTAACAGAGCTTAGATTCTGTGTAGATCATACGATGCACTTGACTTTTATCTTTGACCTTTGTTTAAACTTCAAACATTGATAAACATCATTTGAGATTTTTAAAAAATTTATTTTTATTTAATTATTTTTTAACTCTGTCTTCTGATCCTGTTTTGAAGGTTGATACTATACCTACCCAGTTTGCTGACCCCAGCGTTTACGTCTGGAACATTTCTGGTAACGGAGAGCTGAAAAAGGTCTCGGGTGTACAGGTGCCCCCTATGCGCAGGACACGCCACTGTGCCGATTACGGCATCATCCTCCAGCAAGTGTCTGACGTGCACCGTATGCAAGTCTCACACTTCCACTTCTCCCTCAACTGGTCCTCCATCACCCCAACAGGCCGGGTGTCTGATGCTAACGAAACACTTCTAAGATACTACCATTGCTTTGTCAGTGAGCTACAAAAGGTTAACGTAACCCCTGTAGTGACCCTTTGGCACCACACAGGGAAACTATCCAGCTTGCCGGCACCCATTGAGGCTGATGGGGGCTGGCAGAGCGAGGACACAGTCCAAGCCTTTGCAGATTACGCCAGGTTGTGTTTTCAGTGGCTAGGAGCTCATGTCAAGCTGTGGATCACACTGAACGAACCTAACGATGAGGATCTTGAATACACCGTGGGCCACCAGCTGCTCCGTGCGCATGCGTTAGCATGGCACATCTACGACAGCGAGTTTCGCAAAACCCAAGGCGGTAAGGCATCACTGGTTCTTCATATGGACTGGGTCGAACCTGCGTTTTCTTTCAACAAGGAGGATGTTGAACCTGCAAACCGAGTCTTGGACTTTCGAGTAGGCTGGTTTGCAGAGCCCATCTTCGGTAGTGGCGATTACCCAGTGGTTATGCGTAGCTGGCTCCAACAGCGAAACAATATCGATCTCTTCAACTACCACTTACCTGTATTTAGCGAAGAAGATAGGCTGTTGGTTAAAGGAACCTATGATTTCTTCGCCATCAGCCATTTTACTACCTCGATGGTGTATGATGGCGTGGAGGACAAATACACCTTTAAGGACAAGCTGCAGGTACAGCTGATATCTGACGTCACCTGGATCATGTCTCCAAGACGCAACTCTCCTGTGGTCCCATGGGGTCTTCGCAAGGCACTGAATTGGGTTAACTCTCGATACAAAGGGGTTCCTATTTACGTGATGGCCAATGGTGTTCAAGAGGACATTGCTAGGTTTAAGGATAGCTTGCGCATCTACTACCTTTACAACTACATTAATGAGGCCTTGAAAGGTAAGAAACACTTCATGTGTTGGATTCCAGTGGCTACATATGGATATTTTTATTGAAATTATACAAAAAAAAAAACAGAAAAAAAGGTAATATTGTGAAATATTATTGCTATTTAAAATAGTGGTTTTCTATTTTAATATTCTTTAAAATAGTATTTATTTCTGTGATCAAAGCTGAATTTTCAGCATCATCACTCCAGTCTTCACTGTCACATGATCCTTTAGAAATCATTCTAATATGCTGATTTGTTACCAATGTTGGAAATAGTTGTGCTGCTCAATATTTTTTTGGGAACCTGCAGTACATTTTTTAGCCTTCTTTGATGAATAAACGTTAAAAAGAACAGCATTTATTTAAAATAGAAATCGTTTGTAACGACATACAGTAGCGTTCAAAGTTTGGGGTCAGTCAATTTTTTCTTTCTTTCCTTCTTAGAAAGAAATACTTTTATTCAGCAAGGATGTGTTAAATTGAATAAAAAGTGATAGTAAAGACTGATTGTTAGAAAAAGTTTCTATTTTGTATAAATTCTGTTCTTTTCATTCATCAAAGAATCCTGAAAAAAGTATCACAGGTTCCATTATTAAGCAGCACAACTGTTTCCAAAATTGATCATAAATTAGCATATTAAAATGATTTTTGAAGGATCGTGTGACAGTGAGGACTGGAGTAGTGGCTGATTGGCTAAAATTGTTATTTTAATTGCAATAATATTTCATAATAATACTTTTTTTCTGATTAGACTTTTGATTTTTTTTTTTTAGATTTTTCTGATTACAACTTTTGAACAGCAGTGTATATTTTTATTTAGAGGCCTATGTAAATGAATGAGATCTCATAGCAGACCACTGATACTGAAAGATATACAAAAAATGTTTCTTAAAAGCCTTATGTATATGTAATACTCACATTTTAACATTTTTCTAAAAATTTTCATGTGTAGCGAGATAATTTAGGAAAACTTGCTAATCGAAATTATACTGTATACAATATTGTGGTTTTTTTTGTTAGCTCCATTTAAAAACATTTCTTATGAATTTTATTAAAATTAAAATGAAAGGAAATGTTAGTTATTCATATTATCTAAAATATTAAGATTAAAAATTAATTATACACTGATATTAAATGTAACTCATAGGTATAATTAAACTTACTGTAAGTCAGCTTACTATTTGATTCAATATTATTATAATTAATTTACAAAATACAAATTTTTAAAATCTGTAATTACATTTTAATTTTGTAATATTTATAGTGTCGTAGACATTGAATTTGACTATTTCTAATTGCTTAAATTATTATTTAAATTTTTTTTCGGGTTTTTCCAGTACAATAACCCACTTAGATAAGTTCTGATGACTCAACGCAATGCCGTTTCTATTTAGAGGCGCAAAGCTCATGTTGTACGCACACATCCACACATGGCAGTTTAATTATTAAGCGGAAAACTAGGGAAACAGTTTGCTGATCTCAGGAAAACTAGCAAGCTGCTCTTTATCTGAGGTTTGGAAACAATATTTGTTTACTATTCCCAAAACGCCGTCAGGGCTCTATTTACTTTGTAATCTGAATTCGCTTTATAGTTACGGCATGAGTTCATGAGTTCATTTCAGTTGTTTTCTAACCTCTGATTTCTTGTTTTAGCATATACTCTGGATGGAGTCAATCTGAAGGGCTATTTTGCATATGCCTTCAGCGACCAGCGGGACCCAGGCTTTGGCATGTACGGTCACGTGCAGGAGGAGGTCATTTTAAAATCTTCATTGGGCCATTACAAAAACATCATCCAGCACAATGGCTTCCCTGCCCCAGGCACAGCTCAACAGCAGTGTCCCCGTGCTCCAGTCCACGGCTCTGGCCGTTACATCCTCACCAAGCAACCCATCGTTGGCTTTCTCACTCTGGTGAGCTCTTGTATGCTGATCACAGTGTGCCTTGTTATCTACTATGGAGTCAAGAGGCACAAATTAATCACCAAAAAATGAACTCAAAAGGTTCCAGTAGACTCTTATGCCTTTAATTTATTTGTTCTAAAGGTTAGTTTGACAACCTACATACTACGCTTCTAACTCTTTCTTAAATCATAGTGCTTATGGAATTTCTTGAAGGAGACATTGGATGCTTGTTTTCCACAAGTTGGTATGTTTCCTTGGGGTCTTCATGTAATGTCCACAACATACTTATTTAAAATTCCTCAATGGTCATGTAAAACACCCTTTTTACCTTGTCAAAAACAGCTCTGTGAATTTCGCATCCAATGACTCCTTTAATGCATACTACGTAAACCTGTAAGACTTGGATAATTATTTAACTGGAGCTTTGCCATGTAAAAACGCTATTTATTTGTAAAAAAGTATATTTGCATTATTTGGTGAAGTTTGCACAAGGATTTGGTCTATTATTCTGTTATGATGTATTCAGAACCTTACTTTGGTTAGCTTAAGTAAGTAATGTCACAGAGGTCATACTCACATTGTCTAATTTACAATACTTTATAATGTACTAAATAAATGTTTACTGTTGTACTTAATGTCATAGTGAACTTCTGTTACCTATAATCCATATGCACTATTTGTGACCCATTTTATTAGGTTATATCTACTTAAAAATTAGATTTAACTTTTCAAATATTCATATTTACAATTTCCATTTCATTTGTGCTTTTTGTTGTCAATGTTTTGCTTACACTTGTTTATTCACACTTGTCCATGTGAAATTCTGTGCCTCTGTGTTTAGATTCCTAAATAGCAAGCCAGCGAGCCAAGAACATTTGAAATGGCTTTTATTATGAAAAACAAACAGTTAATATATCTTATTTCTTTTAGGCTACAGTGGCTCAGAACATAAAGTTGTCAAGTCCATCCTCCATAAACTTCTTGTAGATGGCCATGAATTTAGCTACAAAGGCCTCCAGGTGGTAGACTGCTTTGCTGCCCAGCTGCAGTCTGTGTTCGTAGTATGCGGCCATCTGAGCCACCTCAGCCTTCAAGTGTCCATCACAGTTACTTAGCAACTCTGTCACCAGGCCCTGGAATACCATGCAAAGAAACAACATTAATGCAGTGACTCTTCAACATTTTTATTTAACCCTGGATTTTATGCTGTAAATAAGCAGCTGTACCTTCATGATGACTTCTGGCGGGATGCAGTGAGTCAGAAGTTCATACAATCGTGCCCGAACCTCCAAAAGTCTGCAAAAATTCAACAGACAGTTCAGTTTACACTTAAAAACTTTCCAGGTTATTGAAACCAAAATTATTAAAATCTTTCATAAAGTACAGGACCCAAAACCAACTGACATGTAATTGAATTCAAGGTAAGCAACTTTAAACCATAAAAAGGACTTTGAAACCCTAAAAATGAACTTTTTAGCAATTTTAGGGCCTACGCTTTTATTAGCACTGGAAAAAAGCAGTAGATTTTAATTTTGTGCTTGTATTCATGTATGTTCTGACCTTTGAGGGCTCTGCTGGCTGACTATAGCATTAGCAGTCTCTCTGAGGTAAACTTCCCAGTCTGTCTCAGGGATGTCCTGGTCTGGAGAGAATGGATACCTGCAGGAAGATCAATTTGGGAACAGATTATATAAACTGTATGTGTGGCATACACTTCAGGTGAGTTAGCTTCATTCAGAGATTTCATTTGTGATTATCACTGGAAAACTGAATAACATTAATCATTTATTTAGTTCTCTGAGATCTCTCTTCTTGCTGACTTACTGTTGAACTCTGCAGGCCTCACACATCAGCAGGGCTTTACGAAGGTTACGGCCTGATTTCTCGGCGATCTGTTTGGCTAGTTCAGGAGGAAGCAAAAGACCCTCCTTCCTGCACACGCCTGACAGAACACTGCAGACCTGAAAGGATGAAGGTTAGGTTGTTTTCACATGTCAAGCACTACATACTTGAACACAGTTAAAACTTGATGCTAATTTGTATGCGTTTTCAATGACTGATGTATACTACCAGTCAAAAGTTTTTGAACAGTAAGATTTTTAATGTTTTTTTTTTTTTTTTAAAGAAGTCTCTTCTGCTCACCAAGCCTGCATTTATTGGATCTAAAGTACAGCAAAAACAGTAAAATTTTGATTGTTTTTTTTTTTACTATTTAAAATAGCTGTTTTCTATTTTGAGGTATTTCAAAATGTAATTTATTCTTGCGATTTCAAAGCTGAATTTTTAGCATCATTACTCCAGTCACATGATCCTTCAGAAATCGTTCAGAAATTATTATTATTATTATTATTATGTTAAAACAGCTGACTAGATTTTTTTTCAGGTTTCTTTGAATAGAAAGTTCAGAAGAACAGTATTTAACAGTATTTATTTAACAGTATTTGTGAATAATGTCACAAAAGCTTTTTATTTCAGACAAATGCTGATCTTTGGATCTTTCTATTCATAAAAAAATCCTGAAAAAAAAAAAAAAAAGTTCTCATTTGTTTTAAATATTGAAGGATCATGTGACACTGAAGACTAGAGTAATGATGCTGAAAATTCAGCTTTGCATAACAGGAATAAATTACATCTTAAAATATATTCAAATAGAAAGCTGTTATTTTAAATAGTAAAATATTTCACAATATTACTGCTTTTGCTATATTTTGGATCAAATAAATGCAGGCTTGATGAGCAGAAGAGACTTCTTTAAGAAAAAAAAAAAAATAGTAAAAATCTTACCGTTCAAAAACTTTTGACTGGTAGTGTATTTAAGAAAGAATGCTTACCAAGCATGCATTTATGGGTAAAAAAAAAAAATAGTAATATTTTAAATTATTAATTACTCATTACTCCAGTTTTCAGTGTCACACAATCCTTCAGAAATTAATCTAAAATGCTGATTTGGTGCTGAAGAAACATTTATCAATATTTTCAATGTTGAAAAGAGTTTGTACTGCTTCATATTTTTGTGGAAATTGTCATGCTTTTTTCAGTATTTAATGAATGTCAAAAAATGTCAAAAGAACTGCATTTAGTTGAAACAAAAGTCTTTTGTTACATTATACATATCTTTAGTTTCACATTTGAGTAATTAAAAATACATACAAGCTTGATGAATAAAAGTAATAACTTTAAAAAAAAAAAAACTTTACCTCTTCCACACTTGGTAGGGGGACTCTCACAGCCAGACACCTGCTCCTGATGGGGGCAATCACTTTTGAGGTGGAGTTACAGCACAGGATCAATCGACAAGTGGACATGTACTTCTCCATCGTACGGCGCAAAGCGTGCTGAGCATCTTTAGTGAGACGGTCCACCTCCGTCAGTAGCACCACTGTGAAGAGATGAGACATTTTATCATTTCCACTACTCTTATATAAGTGTACTGATCATTAATATAAGATTATCAAATCTAAACACATCTCTTAGCTATTTAACATTCAGATTAATGATCTAACCTAATGAAAGAACAAAGCCAAACCTTTGAACTCCCTTTGCGCGCTGGACTGAATCTGCTGAGACTGGGCAACAGTTTTGATCAGCTCCTGGATGACCACCCGGTCACTGTTTCCAGCATCACTGAGGAAAACAAAGCAGGCATGAGGTTCTGCTAGTAAAGTCTCCCAACATACACTGTTGAGTCAATCTATTACATTACCTTGGATTCACCTCTAAATGGTAGTTGCTGGCAATTGTGTTGATCTCAAGTTTCTTTTTAGAAGGAGTCTACAAGAGACAAACAGTGATAGTGAATACTGTAATAGTAAGTTGTATAATTAGAAAATAGATTAATGCTTAATAGTTTTATTTATTTAATACCGTGATGGACTGGTGTTCAATCCTGAGTTTCTCGACCCCGGGTCCGTACAGTTCTCTGAGCAAACACATGATCCGGGTTTTCTTACCAGCACCAGACGGTCCATAAACCAACAAGTGTGGAAAATCACCACACTGGACCTGTCAAATTAAACAGTGAGAGATCATATTATCTTATTAGTAATTAAAGATAGTATGGCTAATAAGTGAAGCACATTTCAATCTATATCACAGCTATTAATGCTGCAATGGTAAACAAGCTATTTGAAGTATTTTCTTTCAGAAAGAGCGCAATAATGTACATAAAATAATTAATCGCATTAAGTAATTCATATTTAACAATTTAAATTGACTCGAGACTAATGTAAACACCACCAACACCAGTTCGCTTTTTATGTACAGTCTGCTTTTTACCAGATTTTTGAGCTGGTTAGCTTGCTCCTTGTGGTAGTCGAGTTTAGCCAAGGACGATGGTCTGTATTTATCCACCCACAAACTCATCTTTCTCCTTGAATGACGAAAATAACGCACCTCTGTAAAAATTAAACAATATTATGTTATTGTGAGCTGCCTGCTCCCGCGAAACATAAACCCGCGCAACGCGCTGTCAGACGGCAGCTACAAGGAGCGAAGAGGGACAAGTGCTTTCGCGTTTCGTAAAACTCAATGCATTGCAGCGCTTCATACAGTTCGGCGCCAATAAATGTAATCAGAAATTAAAATAGATTGAATAAAATAACAGTTCGGTGGAAGTAACATTCTTGTTATGATATATGACCAATATTCTAGTAGCGTAGATTTATTGGATTGTGATTCTCCTGAGGTAACTTGGTTTGCTAGTTTAGTCCACATAGTTTTTTAAGACCTGTATGCCGTCTTTCGTCCGTGAAGTAGAAAAGCAGAATGAGCGTCTCAGTTTAGTTTCTTTTCAAGAACAAAATGTTGTATAAAGCCCATCTATAAGAACCTTAAGAATATAGATAGGAATAAAATTATGAAACATGCATGAAAGAAGAACATCGAGGCCTGTTGTAATTGAAATCTAAAGACGCAAATAGATAAATGTGTATTTAAAATGTTTACTTCCACTAAAAGACATATTGAAACAGAATAGCCCAAACTCTCAAAAGTGAGAGTGTCTGAAGAGATAGAGAGGGAAAAAACAAACAAACAAACAAAAAATAATTTTACTTGTGTGTTTTGCCTAAACCTGAAACTTTATAGTGAAACTTGGACATTTTGATATATGTATAAAGTTGCTTTTGCAATCAAATTCTACAACTGAAAGAGCTCTGTCTAGTAAATGTAAGACATCCATGTATTAAGAGCAGTGTAAATCTGCTTCATCTGCTTTCAGTAATAATATTTCCATTTTGCTTATTTTTCATTCTGCTCAATCGTTTGTTTCATAGCAGGTATTCAAGATTTGCAGAGTACTCTTATTTATTTATTTTTTTTGGTCCAGCAGTAGTTGGAATGGCAATTCTGAATCTTTTGTATCAAGTATACATGGACTGTCTTTCAGGTTGTACTTCCATTCTTACCGTTCTCTTGGTAGGTGGTACTGCTGTTCAGATCTGTGTTGGGGGTACCTTGTTCTCTCACAAGTGCGGTTGTCATTCAACCCATGGTGATTAAAGGTCTATCTTTTGTACTTTCCTTAAGTTTCACCGACACCCTAACTCTGTGCTGCATTTATTGCCAAACAGCATAGTCTGATCAGCCTTGCATGTCCATAATGATGTCGAACTCAACTGTATTTCCTATCCCGCATTGGATAATATACATTATTTTATATTTACACAAGACATTTGTGAAATCACAGCATGCAAGTACATACTGTACAGGATAATCTCATTTTTTCCCTTGTCAGAATTTCACAAATATTATTAGGCTCATTCTAATCCTAGGTAAACGTTATGTTTTCTATGTTTTTACAAGGTTCATACTTTATCCTGGGTAAATAAAGCCTGGTCCTGCATTTGTAAAACAGGTTGATTGAAAGTATACAGCTAGCGACGAGCACATAGTTCACTTTTCCCAGACTTTTCGTCTGGGAAAATCTCGAAAAATTATGTTTTAGTTCCCTACAAGAGAAAATGGCTACAAATTTTTACCTAAATTGATCGCGTTTGCCTCACAAATATTTTTTTTTAATCTGATAGCTTGAAACTAGGCAGCTCTTGTGCAGTATGTATGAATATTTAATGAGGTAAGTACTACGGTGGTTAATGATTGGTTGTCTATTGATTAAAGCGCTGTAATATTTGAAGCTGTAGTGTGCAAATGGGAATACGTATGAATAATTAATGAGGTAACCACTGCGGCAGTTTATGATTGGTTGTTTGCTGCTTAACAACTCGCCGTACCGTTAGAAAATCGCATTATGTTTTCGTGCAGGCTTTTAGCATGCAACTGGGTTTTAGCTCTACAATAAATTGGCTATAAAATCACAAGTAAGAATTATCTGTTGTACCCAGGGTGTAAAGTGATATGCGCGGTTAAAAAAGGCGATAACCCATGATTAGTATGAAAGGCCACAGTGTGCTTTAGGTGAAGACATTTTCCAACAGTAGTAATACTATGGTGTTCTCTAAATTCAATGAGCTAAACTGTATTCATACAAGTTACTGATAAATCGTGTCCTATTAAAATGACTTTCATGTCCAACATGTCTTGCCTTCCACTGCGTTTACCTTAACCATGACATCACTATCTTTCTCTCGTTTTCTCTTTGACAGACTCCCCTTCCACTTAATGGCATGTAAACAGTATTCTCAGAGAACAACCTGATGTAACGGCAGTTCATGTCAGTGAGAATAAGACACCATCCCAGAGGAAGCACTTCACTGCCTGTCTGGGTTGCTGAAGACTCAGGTAACCGTTTTCTTATATTCTTACACCATTAAACAGACATTTTCAACTTATTTGTTAATTAATTAATTTATTTTTTACATTTTTCGTTAAACATTTTGTCGACAGACTTTTGGAGGTCCTGCTTCTTTGTTTTGTAGTGATAGCACTAGTTTCTGGAAAAATCTCAACAAATATTTCCTACTTAAGTGAATGAAAGAGCAATATCATTTTCATCTCAGTTTTTAGTATGTTGCAAAATGTAGTTGTCTTAATAATATGAAGATTACAGCCTTATTGAGAAGTTTAAATGGTACCTTTTTGAAGATTTTGGATTTGTTTCATCAAGTCACAGACAGATCAAAAACTTCAGACATGTGAAATGTCTGGTGAAGCTATGCAGCTTGGCTGAATTTCCCTGGATGTAGCAGATTTAGCAGATCTTAAAATTATTGTCCCTGAGGAAGACACAGAAGCTCCCATCAAGTATGAAGACCCCTGAGGTCTCCATCCACCAGTTACAGCATCACAGATGCAAAGCATGTCTTGGAAAAGTACAGGTCTTAATTGTGCAGATGATATATTAAAAATATACCACTAGATGGCAGTAACAGCTATAAATACAGTAGATTCTTTCTTTTATATATATTTTATATATATATATATATATTCTTTTGAACCTCTGTTTATCAAAGAATCATGAAAAAATGTATTGCGTTTCTACAAAAATATTATGCAAAACAACTGTTTCCAACACTGACAATAGAAAAAAATATTTCTTTGGAATCAAATCAACATATCAGAATCATTTTAGAAGGATCAAGTGGCACTGAAGACTGGAGCAATGATGCTAAAAATTCAGATTTGCATCAAATTACATTTTAAAATGTATTAAAATACAAAAAAAAAATAGTTAAACTGTCATAATATTTCACAATGTTACTGTTTTTACTGTATTTTTTATTTAAAAAATGCAGCCTTGGTAAGCAAAAGACATTTAAAAAATCTCGCCAACTCCAAACTTATGATCTGCGGTGTACGATATCCGGTGTCAGATTAAAAAGGAAGCATGTGTTGTAGTTTGTGTTGGACAGGTAGGGCGGATCATGGAGATTGGTGTTAAAGTTTATCAGTTTGGTGAGTGTGATCAGATGCCAGGCAGTCCTGGTATTTCCTTTTCCCAGCACGCATTGCAAGAACATATTGTTATGAATTCTGAGAATGCACTTTTTGTGTTTTGCTTCTCTGTCAGTCTGTTTCCTGTCACTGCCACTCAGAGACACTTTGAAGCCCCAAAAGAGTTTTATTTATATCTCTGGGTTGCGAGTTCGTAGCACAGGGATGAACATGCAGTGTGGTTTCATCACGCCTATTACACGAATGCATGACAAGTAGGGATAATGAGTGGAGTTTTACATTTTCACAAGAAAACTTAAAATAGTTTTTGCCCATTAGTAAGTTGTAGATCATTGCCATGACATTCCTACATGGTTGCTAGGGTTAATTTATATTTAAATTAAAGCTGCACAAAGATGAATTTTTAGAGTTAGGGGTTTGTTCAAATTGAAGTCGAAAATAATCAGCATTGACCACAGTATCATGATATTTCTTACTACATAAATGAGGGAAGGCTAATTGTTCCTATTCATTGTGATGTGTAAATATAACCTACACTAATGTGTCCCCCCACACCCCCCACAGTGATGAATAATATATAGCGTTCCTGGCTTATAAAATGCTGCATAAGCTTTATCCGCCCTCAGTGGTGCCAAGGTGTTGTTAAAAGTGGGTCAGTCTGTCATTCTTCCTTTCTTGTTCTATTTTAACTTTCTCTAACCTCGCAAACCACATGGTCACGGTCAGGGCCAGTTTTTCTCTGTGGGAGTGCAATGTGGGTTGTTTCGTGATTAGAGTAAAATCAATACCCTGCTGTTGATCAGAAAACTGTGATGACTATTTTAGTTCCCACTGGAATGCTTTGAAATCTTTTGGAGTTATTAAACACTCATTACGTCCTTGAGAAATTTTAGAATGAACTCTAATACATGTGTTTTGTATATAACTCTGTTTTGAGTGTGGTGATTACTGACCAAAGCAAATCCAGGGGGCATTTAGTCATCTTTACAGTGTTAAAAACATGTTTTGTTCTGATTTTGTAACCCATACGTTCTTCCCACACCCCCACGATGCTGATGTTGATGGTAACCTCAAATAGAAATTATTGTGAGGAGAGTAAAAGAAAAGCTTTGATGCAATATATAGACAGAGACAGAAAATGAAAAGCAGAATGTTTTTGGGGGGCCCTGGTGGCCACATTTAACACTAGGAACATGCTTTCCACAGGCTGGACACTTTTTTGTTCAGCAAATGAACAAATAACTTTGTGCTGTGGCTCTCATGTCTGTCCCAGGCTGCTCAGTTGTATTTAGTGTTGGTTCTTGCATAGAGACCTCTTTAAGCAACTTTTTTTCTTTTTCTTTTTCTTAAAAAAAAAAAGCCCCCAATCTTTCCCCCAGTAATGGCGACAATTAGAAAAAAAGAACCCTCATTTAGTGCCTGGCGACGAAGCCACTTCCTGTTCGTTTACAACCCAGATCTCCATTTTCCCAAACACACAGCTTCAGTGTATGTGTGTGTGTGTGAGAGAGAGAGAGAGAGAGAGAGATGGGCTATTTTTACCCATGTGAGGCTGGGGGAGTGTGGAGAACGCATAGAGCGATGGAATGTCTTCAGCTATGAATTGCAGTGTGTCACACGGAGACATGCACTGACAGACAGACGAACAGACAGACACGTTCACACAGACACAGTCTGCAGCACAAGCATACACTGCAATGCTTTCAGCATTCATTAAATGTTCATGTTGCTGCAAAGCTCACCCAATCATAGAAGAGAGCTCGGACCACAATTCATTAGGTATATTGTAATTATAGAAAGAAAGTATATTCAACAAGCTGATTTAAGAATGACCCTTTATTATTATAGGAAAAAACATAATTATGAGAAATAATGAGGTGATGTGTTATATGCATTGTATAGTTGATCTTTGACATGTTAGATAGCAAAGAAAGAATTAATGAAAAACTTGTTGTCTCTACGAGGCTTAAAATAATACATACAGTAATTTATCTTCAGGGGACAGTTGCATAAACTGCTTGGACTAGTCTTAAAAAGTTAGTCATCTTGTTTTTTTCTTCAAGACTGGTCCTATATTCAGTTACAAAATGACTGAGTAGTCTAATTTGAATCCAAAAAAGTAAGACTGATTACCTCTTGGTTGACAGCTAGTTGGTCAAACTAGTTCTAACTAGTTCTTAAAGAGATAGTTCACCCAAAATGTAAAATTCTGTTATGAAAACAAATTAAGATATTTTTAGTGCACATATGCGTCATAATGCTCTATAAAATGGCGTTAGGGTGACGCAGAGGAGAAAAATTGTTGAATAAAGTTGTTATTTTTTATTTTTTCCACACAAAAAGTACTCTTGTACCTTCATAAAATTTCACATGGACTATTTTGGTGATGTTCTTGGTATCTTTCTGGACCTTGATTGAGGTAGGACCCTTGCCGTCTATAGAGGGTCAGAGAGATCTCGGATTTCATCAAAAATATCTCAATTTGTGTACTGAAGATGAATGAGGGTCTTACGGGTTTGGAACAGCATGAGGGTGAGTACTTAATGACAGAATTTTCATTTTTAGGTAAACTATTCCTTTAAGACACGGTCTTAATATAGTGGCTATGTTTATGCAACTGGCCCCAGATCATCGGTAGAAAGAATTGTTTTACTGTTAAGTGTTGTATATATTGTTCATTAAGCTGTGTGCAATTTTACAAGCTCATATTATAGCTACTAAGATAGTGTACTACAGGCAGTTCCACTATATTGTAATTTTTTTACTGTATCCATCAGAAACTTCCAGTAATAGTAAATTAATGTGCATATGTCACAAAATGGATAACTGATATAAGATAAATTGCTTAGCATTGCATGATGTGTATGGATTCTATAGGTGGAAACTCCTAGTGTGAAAAGCATCATATAAACCTAATTACTGACACCAGCTCAGCATACATCAGCAGTCGTGACAGCAGTAGTGGAATGCGTTGCCATGTGCGTAGACAACACCCCCAATTAATTTAGTGTTGCATTAATTAAGGATAATTGTTTTGGAGAAAAGCTGCGGTTACTTTTCCATGGTAAAATCCTCTATTTTATTATTGGTTGACAGAATGTGCCATCTGGCCCCCAGCTGAAACCTCGGAGATTACAACGTATAGATGCCAATAGTGCATGCTTACACTGCGGTTTTATGATACAGCCAAAAATCTCGTTCTATATAGTTCCATAGGATTTTTTTATTTTATTTTTTATTTTTTGTACAAATGTTTGGGGATAATAAATGTTTTTTTTTTTTTTTAATTGATCAAAATAATGTCTGAGATTGATTAACTTTTTTTTTTTTTTACTGTGTTTAAATAAATGCAGCCTTGGTGAGTGTAAAAGACTTCTTGAAAAAAAAAATCCTAACCACAGACTTTCAAACAGTAGTTTAGCATATATTGGTTTAATTATGCTAATTTATTCAAATATAAATATTTAAAGAAAAAATATTTTAAATATCTAAAATATTTCACCTGTTGTTGTTCTTTCTGACTGCAAGTCTTTAAGTGAATCAGACCACCGACTGATTCGGCAGCAACATTGCCTCATGTGAAAGAACTTTGGCCCGTGTGAAGAGGCCTGTGACGGCGTGACTGTGTCTTTTGGGTCTTTTGCGGTGCCCTCACAGACCCAGTGCAGTTTTAAGACGTGCACACTGGGTTCGATCCAAGCCGGACATTCCTCCAGAGTCAAGCGGGAACTTTGGAGACAGACAACCATTGTGTGATGGGTGTGGGTTTTTGAGAGGTTGGACAAGGGGGACTCGTGGGTGACCGAGAGGGAAGAGCATGTTTTTAACACCCCAGTTCAACCCAACACACACCCACCCTACAGAAATAGCTGCTGTACGTGCTTGTGTCAATTGGCTTTAGGCTGTTGAGGGCTCTGAAGACAAAAGTGGCATTCTTGATGAGGGTGTAAATACGGCCCCTCTGTTTAGGGAAACATGACGTGTTTGTTCCAGAAAACTGTTGCACAACAAGCTATATCTGAGAAAAAGCCACAGATTTTAGACTGAAAAGAGAGGAAGTGAGGTCATATCGCTGTCCCATTTCCAAGGTCATTTCCACTATGCATGAGCTGGCGCAGGGGGATCTTCAGTCTGCTGATGTGCATACTTGAGTCAGTGACTGTTATTGGGGCGTTTTGACGTTTTGGTTCTTATTTGTTGCTTTGTTTGTGCCATCCAGGACAGCGGTGCAGAATCATCTCTCACCTGGAAGCCCAAACTGGACAGAATGAACATGGAGGAGCCTGCCGTTTGGATTCTTCTTGATTAAAAGCGAGCGAATCTTGTTTGAGAAAAGGTAGATGGGATACTGTCCTTTTCTGCATTTCTGCAAATTGTTGTAAGAATGCATTACACTCCTGTTTTTCATAAAATGTGTCCAAAAGCTATTTTAAAACAAGATAAATGTGCTATTAGTGATGTTGAAACATTTTAAAGCTGGTGTTTCAAGGCCTTAGCTCTACTGAAACTAAAACAGTCCTTGACGTACCGTCTTAAGGGTCTTGATTAATGAAATCAAGTGTGTACTGAATACTGATGGAATGAGGTGTGTTTACAAAGCAAGCAGACATGCTGAAGTTCAAATGCATTTGTTTTATCAATCCAGCAGTGAGAGCCCACAGGAAAAAAAATCTTCCAGTCTAAAGCACTAGGACACTAACGTTTGTTGTAGTTTGATTTGTGATACGTGTAAATGTAACCGTGAGGCAATCATGTTTACATCACCTGTGTCCTTGAATGACTCTTTCCAAATGTTAGCCTCTTTGTTTGACTTTCATTAGGTGGTGCTAGATAAGATTTACGTTTGTGTGTGTGGACGGCAAATGTTAGGCAGAGTAAGTGTGCACATCCTAATTCTTTGCCCTCACGTTAGACATTGTAACTTTGATTAATTTACTCTAGGTTGTCTAAGATCTCTTTGCCAGCTTCAGCTCCTAAAAAAAGAGCAGTTTACTGTGTCACAGAGAGGAAATTTTCAGGTCTAGTAGTTTTAGTGACACTTAATCCTTTCCGGCAATCCTTTTCTGGTACAGTTAATGGGCTGTACCCAACGTGGGTGTTTCTTTATTTTTAATTGAATTTCATTTCATTTTCATTAAGTTCATTTCATTCCAATATGAGTGATCTAATTACAAATTGGCTTGGTTATTTTTATGTATTCTGGTTATTCTTTGTTTTTGGACTATCTAAGAGAAAACCAAATTTAAAAAAAGCAGAATGCAACATAATGCAATAATCCGGATTTAATAATAGAAACTTTCCCTTCTAATTATGTTATAACTGTATCTTATGGAAGTCCTTTCCGTAATGGAGTAAAAAAAAAAAAAAAATTAAGGTAATAAAAAAGGTAATTGCGGCTTTTTATCTCGCAATTCTGACTTTTATTTCTTGCAATTGCAAGTGTATATCTCACAATTCTGACTCTTTTCAGAATTGCAGGATATAAACTCACAGTTACGAGAAAAAAATGTAAGAATTGCGAGATACAAACTCGCGTTTGTGAGACAAAGTCAAAGTTTTTTATTAAGTCAAACTTTTTTATTATTTCTTGGAATTTTATATCTCACAATTCTGACTCTTTTTTTCAGAATTGCATGAAATAAACTCACATTTGTGAGAAAAAATGTCAGAATTGTGAGACAAACTCGCCTTTGCAAGAAAAAGTCAAAATTGTGAGTTTTTATCTCACAATTCTGATTTTTTTTTCTCGTAATTGCAGGTTTATATCTTGCAATTCTGACTCTTTTCAGAGTTACATGATATAAACTCGCATTTGCGAGAAAAAAAGCGGAATTGCGAGTTTTTATCTCGCAATTCTGACTCTTTTCAGAATTGCAGGATATAAACTCACAGTTAAGAGAAAAAAATGTAAGAATTGTGAGATACAAACTCGCGTTTGTGAGAAAAAATGTCAGAATTGTGAGACAAACTCGCCTTTGTGAGAAAAAGTCAAAATTGTGAGTTTTTATCTCACAATTCTGACTTTATTTCTTTCGATTGCGAGTGTATATTTTGCAATTCTGATTCTTATTTCAGAATTGCATGATATAAACTCACAATTGTGAGAAAAAAGTCAGAATTGCGAGATACAAACTTGCGTTTGCGACAGTAAAAATTGTGAGATTTTATCTCACAATTCTGACTTTATTTCTCGCAATTGCAAGTGTATATCTTGTGAGGAAAAAAAATCTAAATTGCAAATTTTTATCTTGCAATTCTGTCTTTATTTCTCGCAATTGTGAGTTTACATTATGTAGTTCTGAAAAAAAAGTCAAAATTGTGAGTTTATATTTCGCAATTCTGAGAAAAAATTGAGAATTGTGAGATAAAAAGTCACAATAACCTTTTTTTATATTCAGTGGAAACAGGCTTCCATAGTATCTCCTACGCCTTGTTTTACTTTATAAAGTACAAAAGTTTTGCCGTTGTGTTTGTTTCCTCTTGTATCTTTCTGTCTGTCACTCTCTAATAGATTGACCCATTTTAGAAAGAGCCAGAGATCATACATAAGGCCTGACTTCACCCTTGTGATCCCGTGTTACATTTCTTAACCTTGTGACTTTAGTGCCGGGCTGAGTCAGACCAGCCTCCTGTCTAGTATGAGAGCTCAGATGAGGGAAGTAAGTTGACTATGATAATTCTTATGAAGACGTTGACACCAAATAATCTTCCTCGTTTCATTTCCTCTCACGACCTCGCATCCGGATCAGGTAGAATCAGGTCTGTGATGAAGATTCAGATTGTGTGGTGTCAGTGTTGTCAAACACAGCTGGGGATTAAGGGCAGATGAAGAACATTTCAGGAAACATGACCATTGTGATTGTCCTCGAGTTGTTACAGCCCTCGCGGTCGATTAAAACCCCATCTGCCGAATGCCGACCTGTCGCGATAAAACAGGACACTCTCCTCACAACCTCTTTTTCCCTCCATTGTATTGATTTCTTTATCTTGTCAGATTGAACAAAGTCAGTAAGAGTGTGAAAAACAGTTCTATTATTTTCACACTACACAAAGGCGTTTATTATTTTACATATTGTGCAAAAAATAACTTTACACAAAGGATTAGAGATACAAATGCTGAAACCAAACCCATGCATGCCTCATTTACGGACCCGCTTGAGTAATATCTGTTAATTCCAGGCTCTGTGAGGGGCTGTGTGTGAAATTTGGGCTAGCGGTAAAGCTGCAGCAGGGGACATCCATTGCCTGGAACTCAACGAATTTTGAGTCAGACAGAGGTCGCAGAAATGGCCTCCGCTTAACCCTTAATCAAAGTTTACTATCACTTTCGAACACATCTTGAGTCAGAAGTCCCAAAACAGTGAGACATTACATTCTCTTGAAATGAAGTCAGTTGTTTTGTTTTTAATCACTCTTTAACATCCCAGTTGTTTTTTCTTAGAAAGCAATGAGATTAAATAAAGAGCAAATTGAGATGTTACAGTAAACCTTTATGATTTATAACAAGCACTTGACTGTATTGTTTGTGTTGACATTGCAGATATTGCAACCTATTGCAGTAGTATCGTTTTGTTTTGTTTAATGCATATGTTGGAGTTTAAGGTCGTGGGATCATACCAAGCTTCTCGGACTGAGTTTATTTTCCCTCGGCTACCTCTGATAAAATGCAGCTGTCCAAATGTGTCTCTGAGTGGTGAGCGAGTCGCAGAGGGTCGGGCGCATCCAGCCTTGCACGGTGTCCAGCCATCTGCAGGCAAAACAGATAACGGGTCTGTCCTCCCCCAACCCTTGGGTCGAGAAAAGAGCCGTTTGTGACCAGGTCATGGTGTGCTCCTGGACCAGCACGCCTGCACAGCTACATTGTTCCTCCTGGGTTATGTAAACATGAGGGAAATTGGATAATTCTGCCAGAAGAAAACCTGTATTCGGGTTTGTGATGTAGTTAACTGTGCTTTGTTCTCTTTTCCTTGGATGAAGCTTTCTATCACAACAGAGATGCCTATACGTACTGTAACAATACAGTATAAGCTTGTGGTCAAGGGATAGTTCACCCAAAAATGCAGAACGGAAATTAAAATATTGTTGATAAAATGAAAGATCCTTCAGATCATTCATAGACAGCAATGTACAGTAATTACCACATTGACGGGCCAGAAAGGTAGTAAGGACATTGTTATGTTATCGTTATATATATAGTATATATTTGTGTATTGCAACTGTTCTAATCCGATTTGTGTGTCCCGTAGCGCTTTTTCATTTTACTAAATATCTGCATTGGTTTCTATCGCAGTGACATTGTGTTGTTATGCCTAAAACAACAACAGCAATACAGTTTGCAGTACAGATGCTGTCTTACGACATAACATGTTGCCGTCACACTGGATTATATTTCCTCTTACAAGGCAGTGGCAGAAACGCAGGAAGCTGGAATGTGTGGCTTTATTCCATGCTGCCTTCTCTACTGGTTTCAAAACTCAAATAGATTGATATACTAGTAATATATTGTCTTTTTCTGCTTGACTTTCACAACATAACCTTGATGTCCAGCATGTTTTCTACAAAAAGTTCTGACGTGTTTACGTTTTACATGGCGTGACAACGTGAAAAAGCTACGCTAACTTCAATCTGCCCGGATCAGACTGAAACGGATTTCCAGGAATGCAATTTAAATAGGATCTCAAATTACGTATGCAGCTGGAAATGGATTTGCAAAAATCAGATTTCATGTAGTTTGTTGTAGTTCAGTCTAAATATGTTCGCCTTTGTAATCGGATTTGCACAAAAAGTCAATCATTCCAAATAAATCCTAAAGTAAAAATTACAAGAATAAAGTCAAAATATTTTGAGAATAAAGTTGAAATATTTTGAGAATAAAGTCAATATTACGAGAATAACATTATAATATTTTGAGAATACAGTTAAAATGATGAGAATAAAGTCGAAATATTTTACAAATAAAGTAGAAATATTTTGAAAATAAAGTTGAAATGATGAGAATAAAGTCGAAATATTTTACGAATAAAGTAGAAATATTTTGAAAATAAAGCTGAAATGATGAGAATAGTCAAAATATTTTGAGAATGAAGTCGAAATATTTTGAGAATAAAGCTGAAATGATGAGAATAAAGTCGAAATATTTTAAGAATAAAGTAGAAATATTTTGAAAATAAAGTAGAAATGATGAGAATAAAGTTGAAATATTTTGAGAATAAAGTCGAAATATTTAAAAAATTGAGTTAAAGTGATGAGAATAAAGTTGAAATATTTTGAGAATAAAGTCAAATTTACAAGAATAACTTCAAAATATGTTGAGAAAAGGTCGAAATATTTTGAAAATTCTCATCATTTCAACTTTATTCTCAAAATATTTTGACTTTATTCTTATCATTTCAACTTTATTTTCAAAATATTTCGACTTTATTCTTAAAATATTTTGACTTTATTCTCATCATTTCAACTTTATTTTCAAAATATTTTGACTTTATTCTCATCATTTCAACTTTATTTTCAAAATATTTCTATAAATATTTTCAAAATATTTTCAAATATTTTGAAAATAAAGTTGAAATGATAAGAATAAAGTCGAAATATTTTGAGAATAAAGTTGAAATGATGAGAATAAAGTCAAAATATTTTAAGAATAAAGTAGAAATATTTTGAAAATAAAGTTGAAATGATGAGAATAAAGTCAAAATATTTTGAAAATAAAGTTGAAATGAGAATAAAGTCAAAATATTTTAAGAATAAAGTCGAAATATTTTGAAAATAAAGTTGAAATGATAAGAATAAAGTCGAAATATTTTGAGAATAAAGTTGAAATGATGAGAATAAAGTCAAAATATTTTAAGAATAAAGTAGAAATATTTTGAAAATAAAGTTGAAATGATGAGAATAAAGTCAAAATATTTTGAAAATAAAGTTGAAATGATGAGAATAGTCGAAATATTTTGAGAATAAAGTAGAAATATTTTGAGAATAAAGTTGAAATGATGAGAATAAAGTTGAAATATTTTAAGAATAAAGTTGAAATATTTTGAAAATAAAAGTAGAAATGATGAATAAAGTTGAAATATTTTGAGAATAAAGTTAAATATTTTGAGAATAAAGAAATATTTTGAGAATAAAGCTGAAATGATGAGAATAAAGTAAATATTTTGAGAATAAAGTCGAAATATTTTGAGAATAAAGTTGAAATGATGAGAATAAAGTCTAAATATTTTAAAAATTGTGTTAAAGTGATGAGAATAAAGTCTAAATATTTTGAGAATAAAGTCAAAATTATGAGAATAACGTTGAAATATTTTGAGAATAAAGTCTAAATATTTTGAAAATAAAGTTGAAATTATAAGATTAAAGTCTAAATATTTTGAAAATAAAGTCAAAATTACGAGAATAATGTTTACATATTTGGACAATAAAGTTTAAATATTTTGAGAATAAAGTCAAAATTACAAGAATTAAGTCGTAGCATTAAAGTTATAGGAGAGTATAGCCTATATTACGCATGCAAATAGCCAGGATTGGGAGCACCGGGAGAAATTCTGGTGGCCTGGCAACTAATTTGCATATATGTGAGATTATATGTATGATATCATGTGTCATGTACTTGCAGGGACAGTATGCTTGGAAGTAATATTTCATGTCTTCGAATGCATTCATTATTTGTAGTTTGCCAGCCACAATAATAGCAATAAGCTTTGTGCTTTTGGTACTTTTAATTAAAAAAAAAATCTCAGCTTTCAAATTCTGTCTTTTGTAGCAAAATACTCATAATGTGTTTTTCACAAATGCGGTACACAGTGTGGACAGTTAATAATTTAAGTAAATAAATAAGATTCCAATCGGATATGAACAAAAATCAGATTTGGACTGACAGTGTAAACAAGGCTTTACTTCCGTTTCTCCTTCTTGAAAGTCTGTTAAGTTTGATCCTCATTCAAGTTCACATACTTGTGTTGAGTCTGTTTTGGATCTGAAGATGGTGTACAATGAAGGGAGTAACTTCTGCCTTTGTCCTGGATGGTGTCAGAAGACTGTGATTCTGTCTTGAGCGTGATCATGCACACATTCATTCTTTTTCAGTTTGGTCTAGCTTGAATAAATATATTGTGGTCGGTGTGGGAGTTGCTCTAGAAAAATGTGATCTTTCCCCTATTCTTTTGAAAAGTAACATTTGTTCATTTGAAACCGTACAGTCTCAGCTAACACTTTCATGTATTGTTGAAGTTATTCTTGGTCAGACATGCAGGGCCAGCATTTCCTCTGGGTCCTTTCTTTTTTTAGAATATCACATGCAAGCTCAATATGTGGGTCGTATCAGAAACCTATTATTTCTTTAGGCCTTCATTCTGTCCCAACTAGATCAGTTCAGAGACACCCCTGAGACTAGCTAAGAATGAGGGTCAGAAACAAACCAAAAATAAACCTCCGCTTCCCAAAAAGTGTCAATATTTTTAGAGCTGGAGGTTAACCCATTGATTAAAGAACTGGAGCTTGTGAAATATGATGGGATTTTATGCTTATGTTTTTGGAATTTCTTGTTTTTTTTTAAACTTTGATACAACCATGATACTTAACTTTAGTACTCAGTACTGATTCTGAATGATTCTCATTTTCATGTATCATGGTATTTTCATGGTACTTCAGGGTTAGTGCAATGTAATTTTTTTATAATGTTTAAAAATAATTAAAATATAAAACAATTATACATTTTTATCAAATACAATAATATAATAAAAGTATATTATACTATGCTTATTTTATTATTTTATTTTACAAAAATCTGACTCTTTTGCTTGCTTGGTGCTGCTGGACTAAGGAAGTCTGACATATTGTAGCTCTGAAATCAAAGACTAAAATAGAGTGTCCATTGATTGCTGAGTGAGATCTCTGTCTACTGGCTCTCTTGTGTAATTGGAGCCTTCAATCAATAAGAAAGCATGAGATCAGCATTCGCTGGATTTCCGAACTGAAACAACCTCATCAGCTCTCAGGACAAGTATTCCTCCCAAACCCCCCTAGAAACTCACACATCCAGTTTAGCGTTCCTGTGACATCTTTTCTGCTTCTGTTTAAAGCCGTGTTCTCTTTTATGGACTGTAAGCCAGTGTAAAGCCGGCTATCAGTGTTGGAATGTTGATGCTAGTTGATGATGCTTGTGGAGTCTTTAAAGCAGTTTCTCACGTGATAAAAAGCATTTATCTATCTGAAATTAACTGCATTGCTGATGGCCTTTTGAACTTTCATGGTACATTTGTCATGTATTCATTTTTGAAGCTGTTATTGTAGCCGCACTCATGTTTTCAGTTGCTCTCTGGAGGTCAAAGATCACAGGTGAAGTTTATCTCTGCTTACTTTCTGTACATTGTCAGTGACTCATTCAGCATTCTGGGTTTTTTTCTTTTCTAGGAGGGGATGATGATGAATTCAGACTTAGCAGAAAGGCAGACCTTTATTCCCATTTCCACTTGCAATCCTGTTTCTGGTCTCATTCCAGTTTCAATTCCACTGATTCAGATTATGTTCCTTTTCCAGTTGCTATTGTTGTTCTATTCCTAGTTTCCTACTCTGTTCAGATTCAAACAGTTCACAGATTAAAATCCTAGTTCCTATTCCGTTTTCAGTTTTTCTGCTTCAGTAGTTTTTGTTTCCATTTCAGTTTCCATTAATGTTTATTTTTCTGTTAAAACCGGTGGTGCGAGTGGGTGTGGCAAAATAGCTCGATAGCCCCACCTATAAATGTACATCTAATATGGGTATTAGAAGTGGGTGTGGAAAAATGGCTCGATAGCGCCACCTATAAATTTACATCTAATATTGTTTTTAGAAGTGGGTGTGGCAAAATGGCTCGATAGCGCCACCTATAAATTTACATCTAATATTGTTTTTACAAGTGGGTGTGGCAAAATGGCTTGTCCCCCTCGAGCTATGTTTCACATACATGTACTAAATTCGGTAGACACATGTAACCCACCAATACCTACAAAAAAGTCCCTAGGTATGATGTCCGAAACCCAACAGGAAGTTTGTTATTTTGAATTTTCTTGGCAAGTTTTGTGTCGTTTTTGCCATTTTTAGGCTTTGTATTTAAACAAACTACTACTAGAGATTTAAGCAGATCAACACTTGAACATTTGATCACTTGATCAAATTTGATCAGTGTAATCTCAAGCCCTTTGTGATGTTAAATTGCGAAGATCTTGAGTTTACATGGAAGGTCGTGTCTGTGGTGGCCTGACAAACTTCGATATTTCCCCATGAAAAAGGAAGTTGTTATAATTCAGGCATACAATGTCCGATCTGCCCCAAACTTCACATGTTTGATAAGAGTCCTGTCCTGAACACATGTCCATGCCCATACCCATATTCAGTTATAGTCATAGCGCCACCTGCTGGCAACAGGAAGTGGCATGTTTTATGCTCGAACTAACTCCGCATAGAGTTTTAATGACATCAACGTTATATTTGGTCAGTCTACTCTAAAGGCCTTTGCAATGTTAAATTGCGAAGATCTTGAGTTTTTGTTAATGGACTTGTCTGTGGCGGCCTCACAAAGTTCGGTGTGTCACCATGTAAAAAGTTGTTATAACAATGCATACAATGTCCAATCTGCCCCAAACGTCACCCATTCGATAAATGCCAATATTCTGTTGTAATCATAGCACCACCTGTTGTCAACAGGATATGTGATGTTTTACACTAACTCAAACATACCGTGTTCAGTCTGCACCAAACTTCATGTTTGATTAAAGTCCTGGCTTGAAGACATCTACAATATTCAGTTATAGTCATGGCGCCACCAGCTCGCAGCAGGAAGTTTGGCACATATAAATGACTCGGACATATTCCTCTTATATTTACCACTTTAAATGCATATTGATTCCTGTTCTTGTTTCTGTTTCCTTTGACATTGCCATTTTTGTTTCCTGTTTCCACTAAAACATTTTTCTTTGTCGTTTCCGTTCCAATTTCTTCTATTCTATTTGACATTTCCTATTTCCATAAAAAAAAAAAATCTCTTTATGTTTCATTTCCAGTTCCTATTCCCATTCTTATAGAAGTACTTACTCATGGAGTGTCCCTTCACAATCTATTTCCATGCATGACAGTAAAATTGGATTTCTGGGAATGATTTCTCAGGACCTTCCAGTATGTCAAAGCTCAGCTTTCCAAAAATAATGACAGGCTGTTTTCACTTTATGCCACACACGCTGGTCAAAAAACACACGTTCACAAAAGAATCAACCACACCACAGAAACCACACAGAGAGGCCTTAAATGAAGAGATGATAATGAGTAGAATTGGCTGTATCTCTCTTATTAAGACTCATATCCATGAATTTGTGGTTGCAGAAGATTTTGTGAAGCCTTTTTAGTATTGTGAAACAGTTTTTGTTTCTTCCTTCTGTGGCGTCTGGAAACGTAAGCTAGAAGGAAATGGTAGTTCATAATGTTCGTTTTTTTAAGATGCATTTGTGTGTTTTTGTTTAAAATATTTGAGGTTTTCTTAAAGATTATTTTTAAAGGTGGTTTGATAACTATGTACAAGCATGTAAAACAACATTAGAAAATAGCATGCGGTTTCTATGTCAGCGAAATTATTGTAAAACCAATTGCCAATGTTTTTGTCTATTGTACAAAGAAACAATCCTCTTTGTAGGTGGGTTTTGCAGTGTTGTGACTGACAGTGTCAGGCATCAGACTTCTCAGACACTCACACTAGCCCAAGTGGTTAAGTGTCTGACCAGCTTTGCATCGTGTGTTTATAAAGCACTCAGGTTTGCCTTGGACTCCCAGCGAGACAGGGCCATTATCAGGAGTCGCGTCACGTTAATGTTATTGAGCAGCCTTGGGGAAGTGTGTGGATGTGTGCAATGGGCCCCTGGAGGCACCCCTGAGGTCAGAGGTCATGCCACTCTAGGCCTTGAAATGCCCTCTCACATAACCTCGCTGGCGACATGCACAGCATGTGTTTGAAAGTGTGTCGAATGCCCCAGCGCTACATTTATTTGACAGTCAGTAGTCAGTGGAGAGAGTGTATGTTTGTTTATAGGTATGTTTGTGACTAGAGGTCACGTCAGTTGTGTTTGTTTTGCGATAGATGATGTTTTAGCTACTGTAACACTCTTGCTCTTAAGTTTGATAGCTGAACAGCTGCTGTTTGTGTCTAACACATTTTTGACTGGACTTTTGCAAGAATTTGTACATTCAAGATTCACTTTAACTACAGCTCCTGTATGTGTGTGTGTTGCATAGAAGGTCATTCCGCCCCAGATCCTGCCTGGTCCTGTGTCTCAGAGACCAGCAGAGGTAGAGAACATGTTCTCCACTCCCTCCTCTGAGTTAAATTTAGCTCCTGCCTGCTGTAGTGTGTAGCAGATGCACTGCCTGTGTGTTTGAGGAAGAATCTGTGGGACATGAGAGAGAGATATTGATGTAAAAGCTGAGAAGTAAAAGAGAAGAGTGAGCATTTGTTCTGCCCTTAGTGGCTTTAGGTTGACGGTTATTGGATGTCAGGTGTTCTGACTGGTCTGTACTGTTCTTGCACTAACCAGAAAGAACCAGC
This sequence comes from Labeo catla, assembly GCA_012976165.1. Classification (NCBI taxonomy): domain Eukaryota; kingdom Metazoa; phylum Chordata; class Actinopteri; order Cypriniformes; family Cyprinidae; genus Labeo; species Labeo catla. The sequence goes on along the minus strand of VONZ01000568.1, from coordinate 115,757 downwards.
TGCTAAATGCTTTATGGCGCCAGAATTCTCCATTCTGTGCTACAATAAACATACTCAGATTTAAAGGAATTTTACCATGGTTAAGGACTGTTGGTAAAATCCTTGGTAAAAACCATGGTAAGGTTCACTACAAGGATTTTCCTCATTGCTTTCGTAAAACAGCAGCAACACTTTGCAAAAAATTATAATATAAGGATAAAATAAGTCAAAATATTGTATTCAATATTCTATTTCTGTATGTTAATATTATGTTTATTATAGGGTCGACCAAAATTGTATTAGTCGCTTAGTCACAGAAAAATATTCCACAGGAAGTGGCAAAGTCACGCAGTCTGTGACGGACAGTTAATGGCTGGTCTATGTGGTAATATAGTATATCGGGCAAGACATCCAAATGCTCACCTATTATTAATCGACCTCAAATATGGCTTTTCATCTGAAAGATGTATGTAGTAGCAACTTTACATGGCCGCTCAGTGTAATGTTAACCTAGAAAAATGTGTGCTATTCAAGTGTCTGTGCGGAGTGTGGAAGCTGAATAGTAGCATGCTTACTGCATGACAGATGGAGGCACCGATGCGGTAACTTGCTCTTAAAATACTCCATCATTTTTGGTCATACAGATAAAAGTAGTACATCTTTTGAATCTGTAAAGACTCTACATTTATTTGTGTGCACTCAGAATAACAACGAGACGTTGCGCTTTTGTAAAATAATTAAAGCAAACAGGATGCGCTTTCTGCCATCTAGGCCTCTGTGAACTTGAGTGCAAAACTGTGTATACTTGCCTTACAGACATATAGGTGCATCTCAACAAATTAGAATACTTCATAAGACCAATAAAAATAAACATTTTATTGTTGGCCTTCTGGAAAGTATGTTCATTTACTGTATATGTACACAATATTTGGTAGGGGCTCCTTTTGCTTTAATTACTGCCTCAATTCGGTGTGGCATGGAGGTGACCAGTCTGTGGCATTGCTGAGGTGGTATGGAAGCCCAGGTTTCTTTGACAGTGGCCTTCAGCTCATCTGCATGTTTTGGTCTCTTGATTCTCATTTTCCTCTTGTCAATACCCCATAGATTCTCTATGGGGTTCAGGTCTGGTGAGTTTGCTGGCCAGTCAAGCACACCAACACCATGGTCATTTAACTAACTTTTGGTGCTTTTGGCAGTGTGGACAGGTGCCAAATCCTGCTGGAAAATGAAATCAGCATCTTTAAAAAGCTGGTCAGCAGAAGGAAGCATGAAGTGCTCTAAAATTTCTTGGTAAACGTGACTTGGTGACTTTGGTTTTCAAAAAACACAGTGGACCAACACCACCAGATGACATTGCACCCCAAATCATCACAGACTGTGGAAACTTAACACTGGACTTGAAGCAACTTGGGCTATGAGCTTCTCCACCCTTCCTCCAGACTCTAGGACCTTGGTTTCCAAATGAAATACAAAACTTGCTCTCATCTGAAAAGAGGACTTTGGACCACTGGGCAACAGCCCATTTCTTCTTCTCCTTAGCCCAGGTAAGACGCCTCTGACGTTGTCTGTAGTTCAGGAGTGGCTTAACAAGAGGAATACGACAACTGTAGCCAAATTCCTTGACACGTCTGTGTGTGGTGGCTCTTGATGCCTTGACCCCAGCCTCAGTCCTTTCCTTGTGAAGTTCACCCAAATTCTTGAATTGATTTGCTTGACAAGCCTCTCAAGGCTGCGGTTCTCTCGGTTGGTTGTGCATCTTTTTCTTCCACACTTTTTCCTTCCACTCAACTTTCTGTTAACATGCTTGGATACAGCACTCTGTGAACAGCTAGCTTCTTTGGCAATGAATGTTTGTGGCTTACCCTCCTTGTGAAGGGTGTCAATGATTGTCTTCTGGACAACTGTCAGATCAGCAGTCTTCCCTATGATTGTGTATCCTAGTGAACCAAACTGAGAGACCATTTTGAGGGCTCGGGAAACCTTTGCAGGTGTTTTGAGTTGATTAGCTGATTGGCATGTCACCATATTCTAATTTGTTGAGATCATGCCAAAATCATCACAATTAAAAGAACCAAAGATTTAAACTACTTAAGTCTGTGTGCGCTGAATTTATTTAATACACGAGTTTCACAATTTGAGTCGAATTACTGAAATAAATGAACTTTTCCATGACATTCTAATTTATTGAGATGCACCTGTATAGGCTGTTTTTAGAGAGTGAAATGTCTACTTTCAAATGAACCAATTCAAACAGAAAACAAATATTCTCAGATTTTGTATTCCGTATGAAACATGCAAACATGTGCGCGCCAGTGTCGCCGATTTCATCTCTTAAGCTGAAAACAAAGCAAGCTCTAGTTTATCAATAAATTATTAAAACGTTATTGCAGTCTCCTTACTGTTTTTCCACATTCATAATTATTGCCGGTGCGACGTAGCAAGCTTTTTTTGTGCAAGTTTGAGTGCTTATTACGCTATGTAGGCAATTAAAGGTTCATTATTATGATTTATATTGCTTATTAATAAACGTGCGACTAATCGACTAAGTCGACCAGAAAAATCTTTAGTCAAGGGCAACCCTAATTAAGTTCATATGTATTTTTTTTAAAATATACTTATTATAATAACAACAAGCTGAAGAAAGCCTTTGAGTCTAAATGTTTGTGTTTTGTCCCACTGGTGATCAATGTCAAATAAAATGCTAAAAAAAAAAGATGATTTCTGTGAGTGCGGATTAGGGTGTTATATACGGAGTAATATAATCGATTGACACACCAACATAAAATATTAAGTGACGAAAGGGTGTTACTTTGTGGAGTATTTAAATAACAGACACAATTGTTCCATAAATTGAATATATTTTAATATATTAAATTTTTAAATATATTTTAAACTTTGACATATATATACACTGCCATTTAAAATTTTGGAATAATTATGTTTGTGTGTGTGTGTTAAAAAAATGCCTTTAAAGATCACCAAAGCTACATTTATTTTATGAAAAATGCAGTTTTATTAAAAAACAGTAATGTTGTGAAATTTCTCACTGTGTGAGAACATGATGTGTAGTGTGAGAGCGGTATTGTTTGTCAGACATAGCAACAGTAACTAAGGAGGAAGGGTTTTTGTGAAGGGTCAGTTGCTATTATGGATGTGACACACACTGTATATGTAAATATAGAATTTCCCACACTCTTCTTTTTTGCTGACCAGGTGGGTGTCTAAATTAGCAAAACCCTCTTTCTCTCAAGTTCACCTGCACCACAGGCACAGAAAGAAATGAAATCTATGTTCAAATCCAGCTGGAGGATTTAACCCCCAACACATCTCACTCTGAGAATTAATATTCTGTAATGTTGTATTATCTTTAGAGATGCTTAAGCGCTTACGGACCACATTGATCCTAAAATTTCAATTTCATGTGGACTAATCCAATCCTTTGTCTATGTCCTTATGACCTAAAAACAACCCCCATATTGTGTCCCTTGTGTGTGTGTGTGTGTGTGTGTGTATCATAATAGCAGTGCGCATTCAATTCAGTCATTTCTTTCTTACTGAATGAGCATTTTTGTGTCCACGTCCCTTCAGGAGTCTCACTGGAGAGGGGGAATGTTTTTTCCAAGTGTCCACTAGCTTGTTTTCCATTGCCGTAGGACATAATGTTTTACCAAGCAGATTTGTGTGTGCATGTGAGTCCGCATGCTCTTTTTGTTGGTGGGTGGGTGGGTGGGTGTTTGGTGGCGGACATCTGTTCGTGCATGTCTGCACATTAATATTAAGTACATTAAGTATATTCAGCCTCTTTGTATTAAAAACCAACCAATCAAATCTCTAATGGCATTTTACAGCTACATACTGTTACTAGGTTGGACTCTATTGCATTAATTGCATTATTAGCGACTGCACACGTACCCAGCATCCCCCAGGTCACATTCTCTGGGTAATGCTTCACTGTTTGCCCTTTCTGTTAGTACAGTACAGCACGTATGTGTGTCTGCATACATGGAGCTTGAAAGTGACAGTGCATTCATAGCTGTCAGGCATGCCTGCCTGGGTCAGTATTGTGTGTGCGTGTGTATCTGCACACAGTGGGTACAGTAGAACTGCATCTACGAAATGCAAACCCAGCACATGAGAAGCTTTTTCACAGCAGTGATACTCAGCAGAGACCCAACATGAACCTGTGACCTTGCACAAAGCCTTTCTCCCTATTTAATCAGAAGTATATTGAAACAATGTTTATATTTAGCATTTTTTAGATTATACTGTATGTTCTAGTTTTACAATTATAGTATTATTAGTTTATTTTCCTGTATCTCCTGCTGCAGACTATCACATGAGTAAACAACCTTCTTGCCTAGTCATACGGGAAACTTGACGGGTTCTTTTTTGGTGTGTTTGATCAGTTCAGAGCTTCTCCTTTTGTTTTCCACTGGGAAAAAAATGACATTATGCACTTATAAGAATTAAGGTTCCAAAATGGTGTTTATCCACTTTTTTCCTGTAAGAGTGGATGTGGACATTTATAAATTTTATGGGCTTTATGGGCTTCCGGTCTCATCCGAGTCCAGCTATTTTTAGCTGTACAAAACAGCTTGTTTTGCTGCTTGATATTCCAAAAGGTGTGTCTTACTGCATTATTTTAATGTATTATCTTAATTGTGAGCACACTGGTTTGTAGTGCATACGGTTTTACTGCTTACTGCACACTGTTATTCTTCTCATTATTTCCCTATAGTGACTATTGAACCAGAAGTCTGACCCATAGGCTTACTTCTGCGTTACAAAAATAAGTGGATACTTTAAACACACACACACACAATAATGCCAGCTAGAACCATTTTTGGTTCCCCAAAAAACTTTTCAGTGAACAGTTCTTGAAAAAACAAAATTCCTTCGATATTTACCAGAATTCCCTTGATCTTTTGGCATATAAGAGGTCATTGTACTATAAAAACATCCTGTAAGTTTCAGAACTCAAAACTTTGTTGTTAGTCTAAAAACAGCTTATATACTGTTTTCATTACGTGTTCACTATTGCTTTGTCTCTTCTTACAGATTGTTTGATATGTATTGAGATATTTATGCATTTTTGACCTAAATCACAGCAGCGTCCATCCATGAAGGATGTAGACTGTCAAACATACACAAGTGTTAGCCAATCATAGCAGTAGGCATTTACTTCCGAGTCTACACTGTAAAAAAAATAAATAGTTGAGAAAACTTAAAAAAAAAATAAGGCAACTTGATGCAGTAAGACTTTTAAGTTCTCGCACAATAGTTTTTTAGTTCTCAGTAGATACTCTGTTTAGCCAATGCATATTTGTTTTTTTCATGCAGTGCTAATTGTCTTATTTTGCTAACAGAAAAATTCTTGTCACAGCAACTGAAACAACAATTACTGTCGTTGAGGTATTTGTATTTTTTTTTTGCAGTCCCCACATTATCAGTTGTATGTTTATTTTGGAATGACAAACAGTGAATTGTTATAGAAACCTTAATGGATAACTTAGTCTAATATGTAGACACAGTTGTCTTTGTTTGTAAAACATCGTACAAGACTAAGATATCCAGGAAATGGATGTAAGTGGTTGAACATAATCTAGGCCTCAAAACTATACACAAAACTCAAGAACAGTGGCAATCAACAAATATTAAAAAGATGAGCTTTTTACATCACAGTGCAACAAATAACTAACAATAATAAACTTTAAGTTTAAAAAAAGTTTAAATGAAGTCAGCAAACAGCAAAACAATAATCCTATAACAGTAACTGGATAACTTATTCATGCTGCAATGCATGCTGGGAACGTACAAAGCATTAATATTTCAACAATATAAAAATTCTCTGTTCAGGTAACTGTGTTTGACTAGTTGGGACAACATTTGGGGTAATTTTGTTGGTATGAGAAGGGTTTTTATGTAGTTTTATGGCATTTTTTTAGTATTTGAGACTCAAAATGTTTTCGTAAATTGGAAAATATGGAGTTGCATTTTTTACAGTGTACAGTTCGCCACGTCTTTTCAAACAGAGCATTCTGATGGAGGGGGGTTAAAAAGAGGACAGAGTTTTTTATAATCTAAGGAACTTTTTTTTTTTGCACTTTAAAAACTTTTTTTTTAATGGAAAGGTGCCTTGGAGAACCTGCATTTTTTTTTTAAAGTTTACAGATTTAGAACAACATGAGGGCAATTTAAATATTTTCAACATTTTCACTTTTCCCTTAAGATCTGTCCCACTGAAAAGATGCAGAGAATTTCAACCCATGAGGGAAATTATGACATGTTTACATTTCAATTAATGCAACCAGAGATGTGTTTAGCTTCCCTGATGTATCCCAGAAAAAAAATCAGAAATGCAGAGTCTGTGAAAGGCATAATGGCTACTGTGACTCCCCATTTTTTATTTTTAAGGTATTTCTTTCATTAAATTTCTTATGATGGCTGAAATCTTTCATATATTGGCAATGCTACTGTAGGTTCAAACATAGAACATAGCTGCATTTTGATTTTACATTCACATGGATTCCCTCAAAATAATCTGCAGTATGATCAGAGAAATTAATGCTCTTAGGATTTTCAATAAATGTCACTGTCCTCAGAGGGAAAACTCTTCATAGTAAATTCATAGATTATACACAGGCCCATGTAGAAAGTGTAGCAGATGTCTGTTAAATTGGAACATCTGTCATTCATATCCATCATTCTCTATTAAATATTTGAGCTTTGATCATGTATTCAGCTATGGGTTTAGTATTTGTATAAACAACTGAAAACATTAAAGCAGTCATGCACTGTCTTTTGTATTTTTTTGTATGGTTCTCTGAGGTCCACTTACAATGTTATCAAGATTTGTACTTTAAAAAAAAAATCATAATTTCGAAGAAATAAGCTATTTTCTGTCCTGTTTTGACCCCCCTCATCAGAACACTTTTGAATAATCTTTTGAACAATCTGCCACGTTTGAATAGGCGTGGCAGATTGTAAACTCGGAAGTAAACACCCCCACTGCTATGACTGGCTAACAGTTGTGTATGTTTGACAGCCTACATTCTTCATTAATGGACACTGCTGTAATTTAGATTAAAAACGCAAACACACAGTTACTCACACTTGTGTGGTGCGACATTACTGTCGGATCCAATATAAGTGGCACAGCATCGTCTTTAAGTTTCAGTCTGAAAATCCTGTGTTGAATTGTGTCTTGTTTGTAAACAAATCCGCGGTAAAATGAAGTGAACAAAGGACCAAGTTCTTACAGACGCAGTCTGGAACTTCATTAAAAATAAAGCTCATTCACACTTTCCTAATGTTGGGATCAGAAGGAAAGCAATGCAAAGACTGTTTTTCCACAGTTTGGCGCTGAACACCATCTTCTTGTCTTCTAAACCATTTTTATCGTTTGGTCTTTGCATAGACCTGCATTAGCATCTCGTTATTTACACTACATGTGTGAATCGGTGGGCGGGGCTAAACAGGCAGTGATGTAGAAGCAGGTGTTGATCTTCTTCTGTGGAGGCAGTGTTTGGAGTGGCACATTCCACAACCTGTCATTTTGGCAGATTGCTATCAACATCAGCTGTTTTTAGACTAACAAGAAAGCTTTGAGTTCTGAAACTTACAGGATGTTTTTATAGTACAATGACCTCTTTTATGTCAAAAGATCAGGGAAATTTTGATTTCTTAATTCATTACTCTTTTATGTTAACTTTTAATCAGAAATTTTGTTTATTTGTGCATGTAAAAGCTTATTTGTAGGGCATGTGTGAGCTTTTTAAAGGATTGGTTCATTTGCAGAACAAAAATTTACAGATAATTAACACACCCCCTTGTCATCCAAGATGTTTGTGTCTTTCTTTCTTCATTCGTAAAGAAATCATGCTTTTTGAGAAAAACATTCCAGGATTTCCTCCAAGTAGCTTCAGAGGGCTTGATCACAGCCAAAGAGGAACGGTCTTATCTAGCAAAACAATCGGTTATTTTCTAAAAAAATGTACAATTTATACACTTTTTAACCACAAATGCTCATCTTGGTAGCTCTGTGATGCGCATGCATACTCTGTGCACTCCGGTTCAAGACATGGGGTATGTTAGGGTATGTTAATAAACTCCCATCTCATTTTCCCCTCCAACTTCAGATCATCCTACATTGTTGTTTTACCTTTTTTTGTAAAGGGCGTTTGACCTTCTTTGCATGTTCACTTTGTAAACACTGGGTCGGTACTTCTGCAGCAATGCAGGACAATTTTAAAGATGGAGGAGAAAATGAGATGGGAGTTTTTCGACATACCCTAACTGTATTGAACCGGAGTGCACAGAGTACGCATGCGAATCGCAGAGCTAGACAAGATGACCATTTGGGGATAAAAAGTATATAAATTGTACTTTTTAAAAAAAAATAACTGATACTTTTGCTAGATAAGACTCTTTTTCCTTGGATAGGATTGTTTAGAGCCCTTTATAGCTGCATTTATGCTGCATTTTGGTAGTTCAAATTCGCTGGCACCGTAGTCCACTATATGAACTAAATTCCTGAAATGTTTTCCTCAAGAAACATAATTTCTTTACGTCTGAAGAAAGAAAGACGTAAAAGTCTTGAATGACAAGGGGATGAGTAAATTACCTGTATATTTTTCTTCTGGAAGTGAACTAATCCTTCAAAACAAAAATTTGTGTAAACATCAAGGTGTGACATTATTGTTTGGGAAGAATAGAAAAAGACACACATTCACTAGTGTCAGGGATTACGTGTATCGCACGTGAAGACGTGTCTGTTTTCTGATTAGACACTGCCTGTCAGTACAGGACCTGATAGAGCACAGAGTGGTATTTCCAAACCCTCTGGCACTTCAGGCATGTGTTCTCCTTGGAAAACTCACTGAGGCTAATCTGAGGACAGACAGGGGACATACAAGCATATGCATGGTTTGCCATATTAATATGCATATTAATATGCATAAATATAAATGTAGGAAAGTGCCACACCGTGAATGTTGCTGCATACATGCCGTAATGCTTGCGCGAGTCCAATTAGACTCATCTTGTGTGGTATTTAGATCTGATTAAAAAAATAACGCTCAATAAAAAGAGTTTGCAAGCAGTAAATATAAAGCTCTTGGCTCAGCACTTAACAGCGCATTGCATTTAAAACCACACGGCGCTGTTACAGTAAGACGCTATAAGAGATTCTCCAGCGTAAAACTGTTGGATGTTTGTAATAACTAGAGAGAGTTTTGAGAGTCTCAGAGATTCCACTCCAGTAGGATGTCAATTTAGTTTGTTTCTAAACGAAGGTTGCTTAATTAGCCTGCTGTGCAAGTGTTGAGCGCATTTAATTGGACTGCTAATTCAGCACTCTAAGCTTTGGCAGACAGCCTACTCTGTTCCTACAACAAACCGCACACACAACCCTCAACCCTCCCATGGAATTGTTGGCATCAGGGTGTGTTTTCCAGTCGACTGTGGCACTCGCTCTTGCCCACTTGGGTGGCACTGAGATTCCCGGCCCCCGATTCCTGGATGGTAATTTGAGGGGTTTCGAGCTCCTTAAAGTACTTCACTACACAGATGTGGCAGCATTTGTTTTGGATGTTTTATTTTAATATGCTCTGGACCGAGTGGACTTTTAAACCTTTAGTTTAGATGTTATAAATCGTGGTGTGGTTATGGTATCTAAATTGTAGATATATGTGTATGATGTATGTAAGTGAAAAATAAATATACTAAAATGTATTTGAAATACATTCATTTGAAGTACTTTTACATATCTATGTACTTAATAAAAATTCCCTGCAATTGTACTTTTGGTATATTAAACTGGTGTACCTTAAGTCTGCTAAATCGGAACAACTAATTTTGTACTTAATGCACTTAAATTGTGTGGAAGTAGTGCTGATATAATAGGGCTTAATATTAATCCGGTTGCCTTTTTTACTCATTAGTCATTTGTATTAATCCTAATAGTGTCTCACATTTCTTGGTAAGCTGTGGGTTATTCTTTTGCTAGTTTGCTATTTGGTGAATGAAGTGCTGTAAGATCTCTGTGATGAATTATACTTTCTGTTCCATAGGCACTGAGTTTATGTCTTGCCAGAAATCTACAAGAGTTTTACACTTACAGAACATGCACACACTCTTCTATCTGCCTTTTGCCCCCTTGCTGAGTGTTTTGTAGTTGATGCTGCATTTGTGGTTGTAGTCTGTACTAGACTGTCTGTCTATTTATAGTTCAGACATCAGTAATCATCAGAAATGCAGCCCCTTGCTTAAACCTCCACTTTACCTCATAGTCTAGTAAATGCTTAAATGGGCCCTCTGTAATATTCTCTAATGGATTATGTGTACATTGTTTTTGTGTGTGTGTATGTGTGTGTGTGTGTACATTTCGGACATAAATGAGCTCTTTGTAATGCACTCTACTAGACTACATTTATCTTAATTTGTGTAAGAGGATGTTGTGGGATGACCTGATCATGGAATAGCACGGACAGAGAAAAAATACCCATACATTACTAAAATGAGATAAATTGACTATATATGGAGAAATAAATTTTCCATTAAGGGACAATATTTGCCCCCTGGAATTGATTTACAGGGGCATTTTTTACATTTGTAAAGTAAATTTTTATAAGTTTGTCTTTAATGTCAAATACCTAAATTTACCCAATTACTTTAATCAATATTTTAAACTTGTCAGTAACAATAGACTGTTTAAAAATGTAGCTAAATTGTACATGTAATTAAAACAAAAGCTGCAGATAGAGCTGCAATATTATAACAAAAATCATTATTGTAGGTTATTGCTCTTAATATTGTAATAATGATTATTAATATCGCTATGGAAAACAATGTAAAAACATTTTTGTTTTGTGGCTGCATTTTGGGTATGTCACATTCTGGCTTCACAGACAAACATGTCGGTCCATGACGGTAGCCAAGTTATGGAAAACTCCTATTATAATCACTGAAGCTATTAAATTATTTACATCTTTTATTTACATCTTATCTGCACTGTGTTGTTTTATGATGAAGGAATTTGTGAGCATGCGCACTCCGGCGTTTTCAGTGCTGACTAATCTAAGCGCCTCTGATTGGTGCGTTTTCAATGCTGACTAATTTAATCGCCTCTGATTGGTGTGTTTCCAGCACCGACTAATCAAGTGCCTCTGATTGGTGTGTTTTCAGCGCTGACTAATTTAAGCACCTCTGATTGGTGCATCTTCAGTGCTGACTAATCTAAGCACCTCGGCACGTTTTCTGCGGTGACTAATATAATTGGCTCTGATTGGCGAGTTTTCATTGCTGACCAATCTAATTGCCTCTTATTGGCACGTTTTCAGTGCCGACTAATCTAAGCACCTCTGATTGGTGCGTTTTCAGCATGAACTACTGATTGGTGCATTTTTCAGACGAACTAATCAAAGCTCTCATTCAGTGCATTTTCAGCGTGACTACTGATTGGTGCATTTTTTGTTTTAGCAACAACTAATCTAAGCACCTCTTGTGTGTTTCAGCGCTGACTAATCTAATTGCCTCTGATTGGCGAGTTTTCATTGCCGACCAATCTAATTGGCTCTTATTGGTGTGTTTTCCGCGATGACAAATCTAAGTGCCTCTGATTGACGTGTTTTCAGCACTGAGTACTAATTGGTGCGTTTTCAGCGCGTACTAATCAAGCGCCTTTGATTGGCACGTTTTTAGCAGCGACTACTGATTGGTGCATTTTCAGCACTGATTAATCTAAGCACCTCTGATTGGTGAGTTTTCATTGCCGACCAATCTAATTGCCTCATACTGGCACGTTTTCAGTGCCGACTAATCTAAGCCCATCTGATTGGTACGTTTTCAATGCAGACTACTGATTGGTGCATTTTCAGAGCAGACTAATCAAGCACCTCTGATTGGTGCATTTTCAGCACCGACTACTGATTGGTGCGTTTTTTTAGCAACAAGTAATCTAAGCACCTCTGATTGGTGTGTTTTCAGCACTGACTAATCTAATTGCTTCTGATTAGTGCATTTTCAGAGCTGACTAATTTAAGCGCCTCTGATTGGTGCATCTTCAGTGCTGACTAATCTAAGCGCCTTGGCATGTTTTTTTAGCGGTGACTAATCTAATTACCTCTGATTGGTGAGTTTTCATTGCCGACCAATCTAATTGGCTCTTATTGGAGCGTTTTCCGCGACGACAAATCTAAGCGCCTCTGACTGATGCGTTTTCAGCACTGAGTACTAATTGGTGCGTTTTCAGCACGTACTAATCAGGCGCCTTTGATTGGCGCGATTTTAGCAGCGACTACTGATTGGTGCATTTTCAGCACTGACTAATCTAAGCGCCTCTGACTGGTGTGTTTTCAGCACCAACTAATCTAAGCACCTCTGATTGGCATGTTTTCAGTGATGACTAATCTAATTGCCTCTGATTGGTGCGTTTTCAGCCCTGACTAATCTAAGATTGGCGCTTATTCCTAAGTTCATCTGAAACCAGTTTAATTAGTTATAAAGCTTGTAAAGGCTTGTAAAATGTAAAATGCATGTAAAAGCAATCTGATACAGTGTGAGCGAATGCAAATGTAATTCTGTAATTTGTTCATTTTGGTGGCATTTTTGCCATAAGCCCTTGTTAACTTCTGACCCTTATATATATATATATATGTGTGTGTGTGTGTGTGTGTGTGTGTGTGTGTGTGTGTCTTTCTCTGGCTCATTCTGGATCTGTGAGATCCACCAATGAGAGTTTTCAGCATGCCTGAGGGGCCTGAGAAAGAGGGGGGTCGTGATCCAGCAGGATATTTTGTCCCACTCAGCCTCAGGGGAAAACAGTTGCCCTGGGTGGCCAACACAAACACTGGGTTCTGCTGGATAGTAGAAACTCTCACATACACATAAACACACTTCCTCAACGTCCATTAGCCATTGTTTAGCCCCAGCCCATCCCCTCAGCCCCAGTAATCCTCACCTCTATGATAATAATCTTGCGCCATTATTAAGTACTTTAGGAACCAATTAAAACAACTCCAGGGATAAAAACAATGTATTGGTGTGTTTATAATGTGGAAGAGAGATCTGAAGATGGGACGCTCTGGGCAGGGCAGGACTCGACCGAGGCTCCAGACAGCCTTTGACGCATTTTACAGGCTTTGACTTTCTTTAAAATGGTAACCAATGCTGAAATGCTGCTGATGAGACTGATGCCATTTGACTCGTTGTTGTGGCTCTTCATAAAAGAAGCTGATTTTTCCATTTCTAGAATGGATTTTTCCTGGAAAATTTGGTTTTAGCATAACAAGATTGTTAATAATTACTAAACATGTTGTTTGCGGTACAAAGGTGTCATTTTAAATACAACAGGCCTTGTTTTGTATTAAAACTGTATTGTGGTTGATAGGAAATCAGTGCTTTCTCTTATTTCACACGCAAAGAGGGTGTTTACATAGAAATCCCAAAGCAACAAAAAATAACTTATTTAATCAAGGTCAAAGAGAGGGTGGACATTTTTTGGCACGATATTTTCCTTGTTTTTTTAACAAACATTAGAAGGCAAAGCCCTCGTGGAAGAAAACAACATGGTAAACTTTTTAAACCATCAGAGTATCATGTCAGAATTTTACTTTTGAATATACAACCTCTGAAGTTAAATCACCTCAAGCCAGATACATTTTCTTCTTTTTGCAAAACAGGCTGAGTTTTTCATGATTTTCATCACCTCTCAGAAACTCGGATGAATCAGGCCCCAGATTAAAACACTCCCCACAGGAAAAGCAGCCACAAACCCACAAATAAGGTCAATGAAAACAGCACCATCTGGCAGACAGCTTCTTCCTAATCTTGATGTCCCTCATTTTTGAAACTGTGGTGAGGGAAATGATTCCAGAGCAACAGCGGGTCTATAGAAGTTCGGAAACAGCAGGGAAAAGTCAGTTGTACAATATTAGGCATGTTTGGGATTAGGGGAATGCCTGAGGACGACTTTTTGAGGTTGTTTTGTCCAAGAGACGTCTAAAAGATGTGATGCGTGGTTGCAAGACAAGAGAGGAAGGAAACAGTATTGTATTGACTGGAAACTTGAAGGAGATTTCCTTCACTGATCAGTGTTTTGACAGAGATGAGCCTTGATGTGCAGAGAAGCCCCTATACTCAAAGTTAGATCAGTGACTATGTCCATCTGACTTTGCGGCCCTGCATTCCTCGGTCGTCACTGAACGACCACAACCCTGTAATTATTTACCCAAACTGAAATCCACACACACATACGCAGCTTTCTTCTCAACACTGTCAAAAGATAAATTGTTAATGGGCAAAACCCAGTCATTTTGATAGGAATCCACATGATGGTGAGCAAAAAAATTAGGTCATGCAGATTTTGTAAAAGGTTTAAAGATATAGTTCACCCAACAATAAAAATTCTGTTATTAATTACTCAACCTCATGCCGTTCCAAACCCGTAAGACCTTTGTTCATCTTCAGAACACAAATTAAGATATTTTCGATGAAATCCAAAAGCTTTCTGACCCTGCATAGACAGCAATGCAACTGACATGTTCAAGGCCCAGAAAGGTAGTAAGGACAGCGGTAAATTGTCCATGTGACATCAATGGTTCAACCTTAATTTTACGAAGCTACGAGAATACTTTTTGTGTGCAAAGACCTTTATTCAACAATTTCTTTTCTTCCATGTTGGTTCCCCCAAGTTTAAACGTACAAAATTCAGTTTAAATGCAGCTTCAAATGGCTCTAAACGGTCCCAGCCGAGGAAGAAGGGTCTTACCTAGTTAAATGATCAGTCATTTTCAAAACAAATTGACAATATCTATACTTCTTAACCTCAAACGCTCGTCTTGTCTAAATCTGTGCGAACTCTGTTTTTTTCTGGTTCAGTACGGTCAAGACAGTTAGGATATGTCAAAAAACTCCCATCTCATTTTCTTGTCCAACTTCAAAATCGTCCGACATTACTGCAGAAGTACCCGACCCAGTGTTTACAAAGTGAACATGCAAAGAAGATCCAATGCCCTTTACAAAAAAATGATAAAACTGTGATGTAAAACTATTTTGATGTTGAAGAACAAAACGAGACAGGAGTTTTTTGACGTACCCTAACTGTATTAACCCGGATTACACATACACGTGTGCATCACAGAGACAAGACAAGACAAGCATTTGAGGTTAAAACGTATATAAATCGTCAATTTGTTTTGAAAATGACGATCATTTCACTAGGTAAGACCTTTCTTCCATGGCTGGGATCGTTTATAGCCCTTTGAAGCTGCATTTCACGAGTTCACGCTTACATATAATTAGCCGGAATATAGTAATGCATGTTTGGCGTGCTGTCCGGGGAAGGGCTCCGAGCTCGGGAATGGCCCGAACCCAGAGAACCCCCCCTAGGTGTAGTGAGAACTCGGAGTGAGGAGATGGGGTGGTGGAGGGATGCTGATAAACTGTCAAAAGGATAGAGGTAAGTCAGCTGTATTTGAATGCATAGCGTTGATTGACTTGAGTGGACTCCTGTTGTGTTAATTAGGCTAGGTATCTGACGCGCTCCTCCCGAACCTTGTTAATAAAACATCATTTAAACAGAATTTGACAGAATTTATATTTTTGGGTGAACTATCCCTTTAAGATGGTCACACAGATTCGCCATGCTGACCAATAGAAAGATACTTGGTTTAAAAGTGACTGCTGTGTGAATTGTGTTTTATATATCACTACACTGTTGACAATGGAAAAACCTTTTGCCCCCTTATTGACCATTTGTGACCCTTATAAGGGGGTAAATTTATATATTTTCTTTTATTTTTAATTTATGAGTTTCAAGTATGATTTGCTGTTGTTAATCTTTGAAACAAATTGGCTTCAACATGAATTATATTATGTGATTTCAAAAGTCCAAATGTGTAAAGAAAAAAGGAGGGAAAAGCCAGAAACTGAGAATTGTGTTGTTCTTAAGTCCCTGTTTCCCATTGATTCTGTGAACGTCTGTCTGTCCTAATTCTATCCCATTACACGCCTGCACTCAATGGCATGTTTGCTGACAAAAACAGGTCTGCTGTTGTGATTGGCTGCTCTCCGTAAGGCATTTGGGGGTTGATTTGTCCTGATTTTTGTGGGACAAGTGAAGGACATATTTCTAGAACATTCGTGATACGTTCTTGCAATCAGGACGATTTTAAGAAAGTAGTACAAGATGCCAAAGGCCAGAGACTCCCTCTGTCGCCCACTGCTCTCTGATATGAATATTCATTAGGGTCTCCTGAGGGGCCCCGGTGACTCAATATGAATTCACTCTTTCACACAGATGAGCAGTTAGCTGTGTGATAACCACACTAACATAGAGTGACGTCTGGGGCCACGCACAGGTTACACATTCATACAAATTTACACTTGAATTTTCTGTAATTGTGGCAATGTTGGTCACATGGTGTTATGATTAATACAGCTTTTATTGATTTTCTTGATGGCCCCATCCTTCTAAAATGCGTTAAACATAAATCACCTCACTAGCATGTATATAGAAATGTTAACGCTTCTTCTTGAGGCTCGAGACCTCAGTGGCCCTGAGACCCTTTCAGCGCCAGACTGGCTCCAGCGCCACTGTTTACCGGGTAGAGTTACTCCAGCGTTTTATTTTGAGGTTTGAGTTGCGGTAACACTCTTTTCCTCTTCAGTTCGTGTGTTGAGGAGGGTCAGGCTCTGTTACAGCGCCATATCCGGTTTAACTGTGACCCACCTAGGATGGAAGTGAGTATTGGACTGACTGCTTTAACCCTGTGTTCATGGCTTTCCCTTTCTCTCGACACCTCACGCCAGTCATGTCACCACTGTAACCTACTGACATAAATCTCCAACGCAAAACTTCCCTCTGAAACACCCCCCTCTGAGAGGGAGCTGAGCCAGTGTAATGCCTGACACCCACAGACACTGGAATGTGTGTGTGTGTGTGTGTGTGTGTTTAAAGGAGAGAATGTATATGTGTGTGTCAATATTAAAGAAAGACAGGGCTCATGAAGTACACTGACTTCAAGTGTAACTGGATAGTTGACATAAGTGTGTATAAGTCCTGACCTCCAGTGTGTAGTTCAAAAATATTATATTAAATAATATTTTCACAGCCTTAAGAACCATAAGTAGTGCGTAACCGTAAATATTACGCTTTTGCAAGTGACTTTTCTCACGTTAATTGAGAGACATACACTATACTGTTCACAAGTTTGTGGACAGTACGATTTTTTTTTTCATTAAATTGATCAAAACTGACATTTCTATTGCAAGTAAATGCTGTTCTTTTGAACTTTCTGTTCATCAATAAAATCCTAGGAAAAAATGTGTCATGGTTTTCACAAAAATATTAAGCAGCACAGCTCTTTTTAACATTGATTATAATAACAAAAGTTTCTTGAACAGCAAATCAGCATATTAGAATGATTTCTGAAGAATAATGTGACACTAAAGACTGAAAAATCAGCTTTCCAATAACAGGAATAAATTACTTTTTAAAATATATTATATTGTGAGGGAAAATTTTATAATCACTTTATTATAATCACCATACTATGTTGTCTTAATATCAAATACTTAAACTTACCCAATTACTTTAATCAATATTAAAAACTTGTCAATAATAATAAACTATTTAAATTGTACTGTTGTATCTAAATTACACATGTAAAAAAAACAGGAGCTAATAGGGCTACAATACTATGAGAAAAAAACATTATTGTAGATTAATAGCCTAGTCTAGCACAAGTTATGCAAAAACTCCCGTTATAATCACTGAAGCCAGGGTTGCCAGGTTTTCACAACAAAACCCGGCCAAATGCTACTCAAAACTTGCCCAATTGTGTTTTGGAGGGGGTCCCCCGGTATAAATCGCATTCCAGGGGGTAAAACGCACGTTTTTTGGCGTGGTTCCCCTGGTAAAATTTGCATTCCAGGGGCTAAATGTCAAGCTTTGAGGTCACTTTAATCCGCGGATATGAAAAACAACTCGTGGCAACAGTGCTAAAGTAGCCCATTTCTGCGGGAAAATCGCGGACTTGACAACACTGACTGAAGCTATGATATTAATCTTTTATGTACATCTGTTGTTCATGATGAGGTAATTCGCGAACGTGCGCACGCAACAACAGCGTTTTTTTTTTAGAATGGCACGTTTTCAGCGCTGACTAATCTAAGCACCTGATTGGCCAATGCATTCCTATTTTCAACAGAAACGCGTTTGATTGGTTACAAGGCTCAACGTTACACAAAACAGAGCATAAAAGCAGAGCAAAACTAAATGTAACACTTTTAATTTATTTTCACATTAACATGACAGCCGTAACATATTGTTTAACTCTTTTTTGCCCCTTTTGTCTTGAATTTATGGAACATTTTAGTTCATTTTCGTGGCATTTTTGCCACAAGCCCTTGTTAATTTCCAACCCTGATGGCAAGTTATTACTGTTACTTGTTTTAACCAATATTAATGTATACAATTTCTAATTGTTTTCTTTTTACAATATTTTAACTCTTTCATTTTTGTTGCTCAAATTTCTGGCCATTAATAGTGGAAATGTTCAGATATCTTTTTCTTTCTTTCTTTCTTTCTTTCTTTCTTTCTGTCTGTCTGTCTGTCTGTTTTTTCTTTCTTGTTGAGTAATTATATGCTTGTGTTGTTGTTTTTACTTTTTTATACTAATTGAAAAATCAGGGTAGAATTTGACAACTAGCTCCAAGCCCTCTTATTATATATAATATGATGCAAATATTATTTGTGAACTTCCCGATTTCAAGAGAGATCAATTTCAGATGTCAATTTCCTCTGTATCGTGTGCGTGTGTGTGTGTGTGAGAGAGAGAGAGAAGGAGAGGGAGAGAGCAGTGTTGTAGTGAGGGTACCATGCGCCTCTGCATTGCATTAGTGCTGGAAAGTTCACACAGCTGTTCCCGCTGTCATACTGCGCTGATTAGAGCCGCGGGAAACCCTCAGAGAGCATGAGACCCATCCGACTGGATTCTACGTCCAATTCAGCCTTGCATCGGAGCGAAATATAAACACGCTTCGCTGTTCTCCTGCTGCAAGGTGACGCAGCGCCGCGTATCAGGTGGAGTGACGACAACTGCGGCACCAGAGCGAGTCCGACCGACCCGGGCGAGCGAGCGAGCCAGCGGCGGAGAACGGATAACGGTCCCCTCAGAGGAAACTCGGGCGCGGCGCTGATATGTGTCACCGTTCACGATGACAACGAGGCGAAAGTCCAGCAAACTGCAGCTTCGGCGGTCAATCAGTGAGCAGCTGCGCGACTCCACGTCGAAAGCCTGGGATTTACTATGGAGAAATATACGAGAGAAGCGTCTGGCAGGTCAGTGGCAGAACACGAATTAACTTTTAGAAATAAACAAACAACAATGCATCGTCTATTTAACGATATACTGTAACCACTGCCATTCGGGTCTCGGGAAGGTCAAGATTTTAGGTCATGGTCATTTTGTGTCCTTATGATTGAGATGGGTTTTTAATAAGCTTGCATGTGATGAATGCCTTTGCTGTCTATAAATAATTAAAATCAACATTGACATTGCGCTCGACTGGTCTGTTGTGCGCTTGAAGCCGCAGTTCGCTGTAATGTCATTAGCTGATGCCTGCTGCCTCTCAACTCGATTAAATGCGCTGCATTCCTGCACAAAAACTAGATCCATGTCACGTTTTTCACCTATTAAAAAAAAATCACACTCTCAAAAGTGCATGTTGTGGCGTATTGTTTTTGTGGATTTCAGGTATTTAAATGTTTCTGTTTGTTGTCCTTTTTAGTTGAATATGTTAGTAGTATAATATAGTTCTTATCAATTTTAACATGTTTCATACGTGCTCATAAACTCGTTTTACGCCAGTCTTTTATCTGTATCACTTAGGAAATTTCAATCTTTATTGTCATTTTTTTACCTGAGCTTTTTTACACATCAATTTAAGTAGTTAATATTGTAAGAGTATATTAATTTGTTCGGGGTGATTGGAATCGCAGGTTAAAATGCTGAAAATATAGCAAAATATTTCAGAAATAAGCATAATGAAAACTGAACTTGACATCCAGCCATCATGCAATTTTGTTGAAAAGAGCAGCTTTGGTCCACATTAAAGAAGTCTTTCAAGCTTTGAGCATCCTAAGGATGCTGAATTATATGAATGATGTAATGAGTGATAATGCTGCATTTATGGGTACCTTTTTTGAAAATTGCGTTTAAAATCCACTTAGTTCAAAAGTCTAAAGGGGCATGTGAATGGTACATTAGAGTATTTTAGTGACCTATATTGTGCTTGATAAATGCTTGAGAATCTTTCTTTGTACGCCTTAGGGAATAAAGTAATTTTAGTCAAATTTAGTCCATTTTAACATGAATGGCAAGGCTCTGTGGACTCCTTTGTGGCTTTAAGTGAGGAAATGACAGGAAAAGTTCATTTAAAAGCAATCTTGACTCCTGAATGCTGTACAGACACTCTTCTCTCTCCTTCAACCCACTAACCTCATTCTACTCTTCTCAGCCCAAGGATTCATTTCTGCTCCAGCACTCTTACCTTTTATCCTCTGGGTAAACATTGCATATATATAAATCACATATATATTAGTGGATTTTAGTGGATATTGAATTTTTGGACTCTTGTTACTGATTAAACATGTGGGATTACTGTAAGCTGTGTGTCAGAACCATGAACAATTCACCTCTGGTTGACCCGCGCTGGATATAGCTCGTAAGTGAATGCCCGTAATGACACGGGTTTGTTTTCATGGATCAAGTTCATGTTTAGGTAATTTTGGCACAGCCCTTATGTAGGTGTCTTGGCTGGGCTGAATTCTCCAGCAGTTATGCCGCCTGAAGGAAGTCCTCAGCTGAACTGAGTGAATTGTGAATGCCTTTGCATTACATGGCCACCAGATGGCAGTCATCGTCAGGTTCTCCTCAGCATGCTTCAACAGTATCTTTCCAGGCTTGTCCATGCATGCTTCAAATACTCAAGGTGGGAAAATCTACAGGTTGCCAGCATACAAGAGAAATGTGCCATATTTTTTTCTCTGAGTTTTCACAGTTCAGTAGAAATGTTTGGTCAGGTCTTGAACTGTTGGTTTGGTTTCTCCATGCTCCACATGGTGCTGTGTGCCTTCTCAGCGTGGAGTTCACAAGAACAAAGTGTTTTCTGAGCCTTTTTAGTACTTCTAAACAATATTTTATTTTTTTATTTTATTTTATTGAATAATTTACATTTAACATTGTATTTGAAAGACAGTTTTGACTAATTATTGTGTAATTATTGATTAATATGCCTGATTATTTCAGCTTAAACTGTAAATAATTAGATCTTTTTTGTCTATGATTTATGAACAACAGTTACAGAACATAATGAATTTTAACTTTTGAGTTTTTGTTGTTTTTCAGCGGATCTGCACATATTCATAAGATTTTACTGTCTGCACATAACAGTAAGATTTTTAAAGCTTTTTTTAAAGAAGTCTCTTCTGCTCACCAAGCCTAGATTTATTTGATCCAAAGTACAGCAAAAAGAATTACATTCTGAAATATTTTGTATTATTTAAAATAACTGTTTTCTATTTGAATGTATTTTAAAATGTAATTTACTCCTGTGAATTTCCAGTTTTCATTGTCACATGATCCTCCTGATTTGCTGCTTCATTTATTATTATGTTGAAATTTTCTTTCATAATTTAATTTTTTAGAATTTGTTCAGGTTTCTTTGATGAGTAGAAAGTTCAGAAGAACAGCATTTATCTGAAATAGAAATCTTTTGTAGCATTGTAACATCTTTATCATAATGTTTGATCAATTTAAAGCATCTTTGGAAAATTAAAGTATTAATTTCTATAATTTCTTTCCCAAAAAAATAAAAATAAAAATACTGACTCCTAACTTCTGAATGATGGTAAATATATATATATATATATATATATATATATATGTGTTACAAATCTTTTATTTCAGATCATTTAATATTCCTTTTGGATCTTTCTATTCATCAAAGAATCCTGAAAAACTCAAATAATAATAATAATAATAATAAATGTTTCCTGAACAGCAAATCTGCATATTAGAATGATTTCTGAAGGATCATGTGACACTGAAGACTAGAGTAATGATGCTGAAAATTTAGCTTTGATCACAAGAATAAATTACATATTAAAATATATTAAAATAGAAAGCAGTTGGTTTAAAGAGTAAAAATATTTCACAATATTACAACATAATATTTTGGATCAAATAAATGCAGACTTGGTGAGTAGAAGGGAATTCTTTAAAAAAAAAAAACATTAAAAAACCTTACTGTTCAAAAACTTTTGACTGGTAGTGTAATTCAATCATTCATTTTATTGATCCCTAACAATCACCCAAGTCCAACCAAATGTGAGTGGTCATGGTGTCTTGACTTCAACCTTACTTTGAACTTATCATGCTTAGCTATCACAATCTGTATTGTTTCTTTGACTTTGCTATGCATATTATTCTAGACAATTCTAATCTGAAATATTTAGCAGATGTCATTGAGATCTCTGAGGATAATGCTTCTCTTTCTGACAGCTGTAAAATCTCTCTCCTTCCCACTGCAGTTCACTTTTAAGATTTCTTTTCTAGCGTAAGATATGTTGGATGGTGTTTCCCCCAGGGGCACCATTCATTTCTCTTTTCTTTGGCTGATACGCCTACATACACACACATACCCAGACTGTACTTGAGAAACACACTCTAAAATCACTCTGAAGCAGGTTTTTGGCTGACGTTCAGTTGGCCGCACGGTGCTTTTTTACCCTCCCATCCCTATTGGCTCCTCTCACGGTCACACGACCATTAAGTGGGTGGTGCAGATGAAAGTGTGCACTCTGATCAGAACTGACTTCATGCCTAGGTGTGTTTGGATCTGCATATTTGTGAGTGTTCAGTGACTATATGTATTTTAGTGCATATTTGACTGTGTGTGAAAGTTAAGGGAGTTTGAGGAAGCGGTTTTGAGTATCTATGGACAGTGGAGAGATGGACGCAGTGTTGACTGACCTCATAGATGAGTCCATGGACAATGAGTGTTTTGGAAGCATGACTCCAGAGACTCAAGATATATACCTCAGACTGGACAGCCACCGCAGGCGTTCTGGACTTCGCCTGGCCCGTATCATCGCACGGCAACAGGTCTTGAAGAGGATATCCCAAGGTATGAGTGGTGCTTTGGGTAACGGTTCATACTATATCAGCATTTCCTCTTAGATTCTTCTCTTAATTTAACGAAATTAGAAAACGAAAAAATATAAAGTCATAGATTGAATTGGAGAACATGATAATGTGAGTTCATATGGAAATCTGACTTTTGATTGGTATATTAGCAAATTGAGCACAATTTGAGACATTGTTAAGATTTCTGAAACTCATATGTGAGCAAAAGTGTCTAGTAAAAAACCTGAGATATTAAAGTGTTTTCATATGATGCTTGATTTTGAAATGTCAGTGAACTTTATGATACCTTCAAGCCAAACATAATGCAGAGACGTTATTAAAAGTTAAAAAATGTGGCTGTTTTATTTTTTGCTCTTGTTTATGTGAATATGAAGCACTTTGCTCTCAGCTTTGACGTGTTAAGCCGATCTTCTGTTTTCAGTGATAATACAGGCTATGAGACAAGTTTGCTTGTGTTTTCTGGATGTAAAGAGTTTTTGTGTTTCTAGCACTAGAGAACATCCTGTCCAAATCTGAAGTATTATCCACAAATCGGCAGCATTATTAATGAATAACCCTTTTATGCTTCAAGCGTAAGATGGCACAACACATGACGGGTGTATGTCTGTACGTGCAGTACTTGTTTCAAAAGGTTAACACCAGTGTTTTGCATTCTTGGAAGTCTATCTAGGTGGTTTGTTTTGGTTTGTCTGTTCGTTAAGTACTGAGAAGCATATGTAAACGTACAAACGTGATTTGTTAAATATGTTTGCAATAATACTACTGATGTTTAGCTTTGTTTTGACAGTGAAATGCTTTAGAGGTCAATAAAAATGCAGTCTGTGGCAGCTTTAGTTTGGGTTGGAATCTGCTCACGTACACACACTTTCTCTCGCTCACACGGCTGCAGGAATGTTTGGACTGCATGCCGGTTATTCTGTCATTTGGCTCGTGGAGGTCTGGATGGCTGCAGAGCTGTGGTGAAATCTCAGCTTGTCCAGTCTTGACTGTGGCATGTGGATGCATATCATACTGAAGGATATATTCACCTCCATCTGCTGAGACAAAATTATTTAAAGTGATTTATATCCCACACTTAATGAGATAGTTTGACCCCCACTGCACTGAGGGCTACTGCATGGGAGTTTTTCATTTATTTGACAGTTGTTTCATTTCTTAAATGGCGAGACCCAAAAGTGCAGGAAATTCAGCTTTCAGTTTTTTTTTTAGATTCTCTCTGACTGTGTCTCAAATCTTAACCTGACCTTTTTTTTCCTGACTGCAGACTAAGTGTTAGCAGCTGTACTGTGAGTCGGGTCCAAGAATACCCCATTCCATCAAAAACTGGGCCTGGTGCCTGTCATCTGCAGCATTTTGATAAAGCAGCTCTGCCACTGTGAAATGGTTTGAGCTAAATGTGGACTAAGATTGAAATATGATCTTATCTTAATTTCAGTCCATTTAATTATTGCTGCATAAATATTTTTTTTTGTCAGAGAGAGGTCAAAATATATCAGTTTCTGTTCTGATTCACAAGTTCTCTATTTGATTTGAATTTTATTTACAAGCTCTTGTTTTCGTTTATTTGAATATGATTCACAAGATTCCACTTCACAAGCTCTCTATATTAGAATCTGAATTGATTCTAATTCTGTCACGCTCTATTCTTATTCAGAAGCTCTCAGTTTAATTTGATTCCACTTCACAAGCTCGCTGATTTGATTTCAATTTACATGCTGTCTATTTGATTTGAATCTGAATTGGATCTGATTGTCAATCACACTCTGTTCTTATTCACAAGCTCTCTTATTGCTATTTGATTTTAATCTGAATTCTGTCCGGTTCTCAGTCAGTTTTTTAATTCCACTTCAAAAGCCCTCAGATTGCTATTTGATTTTAATCTGAATTCTGTCCGGTTCTCAGTCACTCTCTATTCTTATTCACAAGCTCTCAATTTGATTTGATTTCACTTCACAAGCTCTATTTGATTTGATTTCAATTTGCATGCTGTCTGTTTGATTCGAATATGATTTGATTCTTGTTCTCAATCGCTCTCTATTCTTATTCACAAGCTTTCAGTTTGATTTGATTCCACTTCACAATCTCTCTTTTTGTTTTGAATTAAATTCACATACTCTCTATTTAATTTGAATCTGAACTGATTCTGATTCTCAATCACTCTCTATTCTTATTGACAAACTCTCAATTTGATTTGACTCCACTTCACAAGCTTTTTTTAATTTGATTTGATTTCAATTCACATACTTTCTTTTTGATTTAAATCTGATTTGATTCTGGTTCTTAATCACTCTCTATTCTTATTCACAAGCTCTCAATTTGATTTGATTCCATTTCACAGTCTCTCTTTTTGATTTGAATTAAATTCACATGCTGTCTATTTGATTTGAATCTGATTTGATTCCAGTTCTCACTCTCTATTCTTATTCACAAGCTCTCAATTTGATTTGATTCTGCTTCCCAAGCTCTCTGTTTGTTTAGATTCGAATTCACATGCTGTTTATTTGATTGGAATCAGATTTAATTCCGGTTCTCAGTTACTCTCTATTCTTATTCACAAGCTCTCAATTTGATTTGATTTCAGCTCACATGCTGTCTGTTTGATTGGAATCTGAATTTATTCTAAACCTCAATCACTCTGATCTTATTCACAAGCTCTCAATTTGATTTGATTTCAGTTCACATGCTGTCTGTTTGATTGGAATTTGAATTTATTCTAAACCTCAATCACTCTGTTCTTATTCACAAGCTCTCAGTTTGATTTGGTTCCAATTCACAAGCTCTCTATTTGATTTGATTTCAGTTCACATGCTGTCTATTTGATTGCAGTCTGAATTTATTCTGATCCTCAATCACACTCGATTCTTATTCACAAGCTCTCAGTTTGATTTGATTCCACTTCACAAGCTTTCTATTTGATTTGATTTCTATTCACATGCTGTTTATTTGATTTGAATCAGGTTTAATTCCGGTTCTCAATCACTCTCTATTCTTATTCACAAGCTCTCAATTTGAGTTGATTCTACTTCAAAAGCTCTCTCTACTTGTGCTATAAATTATACAGGGCAGTGCATCAGACTGATTCAGCCTGAACTTTTTGAAGTATTCATCATTCAGCTCAAATAGGACAGTCATTTTTAATTTATCAAAAGAACCAGCACATAAGTGTCATCTCCCGACCAATATATTGTCTTTTGTATTCTACGAAAGAAAATCACACAAGTCTGGAACAACAATATGAGCAACAACTGTACCAGAATTGTCATTTTTCAGAGAATTGTTCATTTAATTTGTGGTTTGCAGCTGTGACAGTTATGTACAAGCCTGCCAAGGGCTTTCATATTATTTTTGTATCGGAAAGCAAAATACTTTTCACCTAAAAGCAGTCCTCTCCTACGTACAGCATACCTTAGAGATTCCTGACTGCACGTAGGTTGTGTCTTTATAAGGTAAACTGCCAAATACATAATGAAGTTCTAGGTCTATTTATTTTTCCTCAGTACATTTTTGCCTCATTTCTTACACGCAGTAAGCAAATAATTGTTAGAATTATACAGATATGTTTGAAATGGGTCATGATCGGTGCCCTTATCTAACTCTTGTTTCTTAGTATCCACGGTGGATTCCTGGATGCTGAATATGTGCGTTTGTCAGATCATGAGCTGCTGTGGCATGCGTACGGTTGCTCAACATCAGTAAGGGTGATAGGGTTGGGCTTCAGTGGGCCAGTGATTCAGTTCACCCAACAATCATCTCCTGTCCATAGAGCTAAGCATTTATCAAAACAAGGACAGACTGAAGGCGGGAACTATCTATGCTATTTTTTGGAATAACATACTGTGGTGGAGAGAGTGGTGGTGGTAGTTTAAACTAGATTTGAATGGAATTTCCTGAAGGTATTGCAATAAGTTGCAAGGCAGCATTTTGTAGTAAAATGATCCAAAGAAGGAGAAGAATGTCAGAGGAATGGGCTACAGAGAGAATGGACCCAGGTCATTATGACATCATCGCATTGTACAACATCATCACTGACAAACAGATTTTGAATGCTGAACGTTCTATTAATGTAAGTCAAAGGAGATTTTAAAGTAGTAGTTTCTTAAAGAGTTAGTTCACCCAAAAGTGATAATTCTGTCATTAATTACTTACCCTCATGTCACTCCAAACCTGTAAGACCTTCATTCATCTTAAACACAAATGAAGATATTTTTGATGAAATCCGAGAGCTTTCTGACCCGGCATAGACAGCAACACAACTGACACGTTCAAGGCCCAGGAAGGTAGTAAGGACACTGTAAAAGCCTTATGGTTTGGAACGACATGAGGGTGAGTAATTAATGACAGAATTTTGTTTTTGGGTGAACTATTCCTTAATGTATGCATTTGATTATAAAGCAAAGTCAGAATGAATGCTAATTTGCAGAAAAAGTGCAGAAAAGTGTGTAGAAGATAGTGTGTAGAATGCTGTTGTTGAGTGATTTGCAAGCTCTAGAAAGATGGAAAATTAAGATGATTCACAATTTTTGAATTGTGTGAAAAGCATCATGAAGAACCAGGGCATAATCAAACACTATGGTGGACCTGCACTCTCACTAAAAAATGTACAAAAAGCTGTCACTGAAGTCTGTATTTTTTTTCAGAAGGTACACCCTTGTACCTTGTACATATTATTATACTAACCTTTAGACAAGGTACTGCTGAAATGACAGCTTTATACCTGTTTTACTGAGAGTGTATGCATTATTTGTGTGTATGTTAACTTTTTTTAATATTTGCATTTATGGAGTTAGATAGGGCGATACTAAGCTGTCCAGTTTATTTCTTATTTTAGATGGTTTCAGTGGGCTGGAACCCTGAAGTTTCTGCCTTGCTCATGGTTGCCCTCTGTTGCTTAAAAGTGGTATAGTCATGCATGTGAATCATAGAAAATATTATTTGTGACCTGGACCACAAAACCAGTCATAAGTAGCACTGGTATATTTGTAGCAATAGCCAAAAATACATTGTTCAGGTCAAAATTATTTATTTTATGCCAAAAATCATTAGGATATTAAGATCATGTTCCATGAAGATCTTTTGTAAATTTCCTACCGTAAATGTATCAAAACTGAATTTTTGATTAGTAATATGAATTGCTACGAACTTTATTTGGACAACTTTAAAGGCGATTTTCTCAATATTTAGATTTTTTTGCATCAGATTTTCAAATAGTTGTATCTCCGCCAAATATTGCTTATCTTAACATTAATGGAAAGCTCATTTATTCAGCTTTCAGATGATTTATGAATCTCAGTTTCAAAAAGTGTACCCTTATGACTGGTTTTGTGGTCTAAGGTCACATTTATTACTAGTGGTGTTTATTAATGCTATTACTTTGACACTTTATTTGACACTTTATTTGTTCTTACCATTGGTTCAGTAGACACGACTGATACCTGAAATCGTGCAGCTTGCGCGATTGGATAGATGATTTTCCCTGGCCAACAAAATAGTCTTACATTTAAGGAGGAACCCGAGACTTATCTAGAGAGACCTAAAAACCTGATTTTTTATTTTAATGGGTCAGTTAGTAACACCCAAAACTTAATTGCAACTGCCTAGTAACCAAACAGAACATCCTTGCAACCACATAACATATGTAATGAATACACCTTAGCATCTCCATAGTATTGTGGCATGTTTTGCATTGCTCACAGTTTTCTCACAAAAGCATAAAATCTATCAACTGCAATTTTAGCAGTTGTCCAATTAAAAGTAGCCTGCTGTTTAATAGATTGTTATTTTTTCAGTTCTGACTGTTGATTCTCTCGTGCCATACGATTCCTGCATTCCTCTGTCTGCCACTGCTGTCTTTCGTCCCATCACACACACACAGCCTCACACGTGCACCCTCGTCGTGTTCCCAGAAGAGAATGTGTGAGGACTCTGGGGAGTGTGCCCAGAGCCACTTAGCCCACACTTGACCCTCTGGTATCTCTCTCTCTCACACACACAGCAGCCTCGCTTTCTCCTCCGTTGTTATTCTTTTGTGAACCATTCTTCTCCAGTGTTATTCCTCCTCCTATCGTTTCACCGCTCGGCTGCGCAAGAAAGACAGGAAAAGACAATAACAGACTATAAAACAGTTCTTTAACGTGGGGGTTCACAAACTTTTGCATGGCAAGGATCCTCAAATATCATCATGCCCTTGTGAAAGAATCCTTTAAATATAAAGGCAGCTATATGTGACCCTGGACCACAAAACCAGTCTTAAGTCGCTGGGGTTTATTTGTAACAATAGCCAAAAATACATGGTGTGGGTCAAAATTATTGATTTTTGTTTTATGCCAAAAATTATCAGGATATTAAGTGAAGATCATGTTCCATGAAGATATTTTGTAAAATTCCTACTGTAAATATATAAAAACTTAATTTTTGATTAATAATATGCATTGTTAAGAACTGTATTTGGACAACTTTAAAGGTGATTTTCTCAGTATTTTGATTTTTTGGCACCCTCAGATTCTATATTTCAAACAGTTGTATCTCGGCCAAATATTGTCCTGTCCTAACAAACCATACATCGGTGGAAAGAATATTTATTCAGCTTTCAGATGATGTATAATTCTCAATTTTGAAAAATTTACCCTTATGACTGGTTTTGTGGTCCAAGGTCACATATATATTTTAAAGAGGTAGTCACCCAATAATTAAATTCTGTTGTTAATCACTCACCCTCATGTCGTTCCAAACCCGTAAGACCTTCGTTCATCTTCGGAAACACAAATAAAGATAGTTTTTGATGAAATCCAAAAGCTTTCTTAGTGTAACTACCATGATCATGGCTCAGAAATGTAGTAAGGACATCGTTAAAACAGTCCATGTTACATCAGTGGTTCAGCCGTAATTTTATGAAGTTAAAAGAATACTTTTTGTGCACAGAGAAAACAAAAATAGCAAATTTATTAAGCAATTTCTTTTCTTTCTTTGTCAGCAGCACCACATGCATGCGTCATAATACTCATTTGGATTTTATTTTATCACTATAATAATTATATAGTTCTATATAGTATTATGTAGAGAGAGAGAGATTTGTTTTAGCACTCTACCAAGTTTTGTTATTGTCTGGGAACAGGCATTCCGACAGGTTGCATCTCCAGCTGTGAGTGTGTGTGTGTGCATATGATCGATGGTGCCCTGAAGGTAGCAGCACATGCTCATTTTCTCACATGCTCACGGGTGAGGAGGGGGACGGGGGGCTGAAGACTGTACATACTCCAGCTGTTTCGAGAACTGGAGGGGAGGGCGGAAGAGGGACTGGCACATAAGCGTTACAGTTAGGAGGTGAAGTGCAGAGAAAGAGAAACATAAAGCTAAAGTCAGTGGCGGAGAGGAACAGCTCTTCTAAAAGACAGACAGAATAAATCAGAGTGTCTGATGGGAAACTCCACTATGGTTTTAAGATCTTACCCATAACCACAGCCGTCTGCCGATGCCTAGAGGTACCAGAATCTGTATTTTCAAATTACTCTGAAGCCCGAATGGCTCATTTTTAAACTTTATGATATGCTGCATGTCATTTAGTCATTTTAAAATAGCGTAAAATTAAAGTAAAAAAAAAAAGTCATACTGAGCTAAGTTAAACATTTGTTTTGTTGAGTTGTTTTTTTAAACTCTCTGTTTCGAAATCATGCTCTTAGGTCTCAGTTATGTTTTATGCTTTAAGCATTGACTTTGTCTCTGATGTTTCTTTTAAAATCACTTGGGTTTTTTTCCCAGGAGCAAAATCTAATGCTTAAGTAAAAGTATCCATTTGCTTACCATCTGAACTCATTTCTGCTTAGTAGAAAAAACTGAGATGTTTAAGGACTTCCTTTGTGATTTTTCTTTCTTATGGCGGACCATACTGAAGGAATTTCAGAGTCATGTTCAGTTAAACAAGAAACTTCCTTATGATCCCAGAGGATGGATGTTAAATCACTTTAGCATGTGTGGGAAAATGGCACTGGTCCATAAGTATTTGTGTGTGTGTGTGTGTGTGTGTGTGTTTGTGTGTTTGTGTGTGTGTTTGTATTAAATCTGCATGCTCTGATGAGCAATACAGGAACTGTCTGGAGAAAACCCGTGGGAGGGAGGGATGTGTGTGTATATGTGTGTGTTGTGGTAGAAATAGTCGAGATGAAGAGTAGACACGGGCTGAATGTTTGTGGGAGAGTGTGCATTACAAAGCTCAAAAAGGATCATAGTTTTACTGCCTTGGTGGTCTGAGAGTCAAGTTCACATTTGTTTAAAACACACACTTGTAGACACCAAAGCACAGATATGCAAACACAACTTGCCTCTCATTGACACAACTAATAATTGAGCGGTAGCTTTTTGAGTATTTTAATATCATGAATGTTTAATTAAGGAATATATCACATTATGAAATGAAATGTGTTGCAATTCATGTTGAGTGTAAACTAAATTGCTCTAGAGCTGTTGGTTTAACTCTGTTGTGGATTGTGATTGAACATTTGTACTATGAATCCATGAAGTGTTTGTGAGAGTAATGCAAGTGTTTTTCTATTGGCAGTGTGGACTGATGTCTGTGCTGTACAGGTGTGGATGTTTCAGAGCTCTTAAGAGCACAGCAGGACCGCTCTGTTATTACATGGCCTAATGAGATTACTGTTAAACATTTGTGATTCAGATGCAGCTTTGAATGTGCTGTACTCGCATTCATCGTATCTTAAAGCTGAACAGCATCACAAAGATTGAGACTGCACACTTTGCATGGCCTAAATATGTGTGTTTGAGCATTTAAGTTAAGGCAAGATACGACATGCATATCATGTTGTTCTTCAGACTAGTGACAAGAAAACAACCAAATTAGGCATTTGAGATTTCAGTTACACTTCATGTTTTTAAAGGCTATTTTACCTCATGCACTGAGCCAGAAATCTCCACTTAAGTAGCACTTACACCAATCTATCCAATTTTATTGATATCCATATTGATATCCATAGGTTTTTTTTTTTTGGTTCATTTTCTGGTTGTTGACAGTATTTTCTGATTACTGAGTGATAAAAAGAGACTGCTGTAAAAATATGTAACGCTAATAAAAAGGTTAGGAGAAAATAAAGGTGCTTTAAAAGGTTCTTCACAGCGATGCCATAGAAGAACCCTTTTTGGTTCCACAAAGAACCATTCAGTCAAAGGTTCTTTAAAGAATCATGTCTTTCTTACCTTTTTCTGATCTGAAGAACCTTCTTTAGACAATAAAGGTTCTTCACGATGCCATAGAAGAACCTTTTTTGTCTAAATGGTTACATAAAGAACCTTTAACATCTGAAGAACCTTTCTGTTTCACAAAAGGTTCTTTGTGGTGAAAGAAGGTTCTTCTTCCTTCTTGGTTACTGCTGCTATGTCTGACAAGCCATGCCGCTCTCACGCCACACATCATGATATCATTCAGTGAAAAATACATTGCGGAGCAAAGAGGAAACTAAGGGTGTGTTCACACTTGTAGGTTGGTTCGTTTGGTTCATTTGGTCTGGACCAAAGAGGAAAATGATACATTTGGTCCTGGTCCGCTTAGTGTTCACACTGACATTTTTGAAAGTGAACCTAAAGGCTGTTCACGGCCTGATTGGTCTGGTTGAATGACGTATATTTCGTGACGGAACTCACCGAACACTCCAAACAAAAGAAAAAAGGTGCGTTTGACTTAAAGTGGCACTGCGGGTGTATAACATCAAAAACCCATTCACTGATCGGTCTGCTCAGCTCTGCTTTAAACAAAGTTATTTAGAAGTATTTGGTCCATGTTGCGTTTATATTTCATACAAACTGCACCAGAGTTCATTTGGAGGCGGACCGAGGCCCATCTTTTTGGCAGCGTTCACACTTACTTAAATGAACTACACTAACAGAGCAATTTTATATTTACTAGTTAAAGCACGGAATAAAATAAATTAACATCAGAAGGTGTTTTATTTCAACGGCGGAAAGATGTCAGTACACACCATTTTCAAGTTTAAGTCCAAAGTCCTTCAAGAACAAAAATTTACAGATAATTTAGTCACCCCCTTGTCATCCAAAATATTCATTTCTTTCTTTCTTCAGTTGAAAAGAAATTGTTTTTTGAGGAAAACATTTCAGGAATGTTCTCCATATAGTGGACTTTAATGTTGCCCACGAGTTTGAGCTTCCAAAATGCATTTCAAATGAAGGGCTCTTAACGATCCCAGTCGAGGAAGAAGGGTCTTATCTAGCAAAACGATTGGTTATTTTAAAAAAAAATTGACAATTTATTTACTTTTTAACCTCAAATGCTTGTCTTGGTTAGCTCTGCGTGAACTCTGTCCATAAAGTTCAATACAGTTATGGTATGTTGAAAAACCCATTTTTTCTCAAACTTTAAAATAGCTGTTTTACCTTTTTTTGTGAAGGATGTTTGACCCTCTTTGTGTGTTCACTTTGTAAACACTGGGTCAGTACTTCTGCCGCGATGTAGGGTGATTTTGAAGTTGGAGGAGAAAATGAGATGGGAGTTTTTTGACATACCCTAAACTGTACTGAACCGGAATGCACAGAGCTCACGCAGAGCTAGACAAGATGAGCATTGGAGGTAAAAAAAAAGTATATAAAGTGATAAAGTATATAAAGATAAGGCCCTTCTTGGCTGGGATCATTTGGAAACCCTTTGAAGCTGCATTTAAACTGCATTTTGGAAGTTCAAACTTGCAGGCACGACTATATGGAGAAATGTTTGTGGCAAAAAACATAATTTCTTTACGACTGAAGAGAAAAAGACATGGACATCTTGGATGACAAGGGGTGAGTAAACTTCTTTAATCTACTCTCCTGTTTGGTTTGTTTGTCAGACAAAATAGTGGATATCGGCATTATGATTGGTCAGATCGCCTGTCAGTCAAGCTCCCTGCAAAGGGTCAATTGACATTGAAAGGTGACGAGCCTTACACTGCAAGCTGATGAGTTGATTGTTCCGCATTTTAATATGCCTCTGTCATAGAGTTTTTAGATGGATACTTTGTTAGGACCAAACTTTGTTAGGTCAAGTACACACTGTGATCTCTGATCCAGTTTGTTTGCTGGCTTCCATGGCTGCAATACGCTGTGATATCCGCCAACTGGCTACACGTGGTTCCGAAATACTATTGGCAGTGGGAATCACACAGAACACAACACAGACAAACATTCTGATACGGAACATACTTTTCAAAATAGAATAACTGACTATAGCATTGTTTTTCAGAGAAACAAGTATGTAAATGTGGAATGTTTACTAAATATCTGCAGAAATATAATGCTTTAATAAAGTCAAAATGTGTCAATGTGTCATTATCGTTATAGCTGGTGTGGACTTCACTATTTCCATAGAATTGTAACGATTATTAAAACTTTATAGTTATCATCCCAGGCGTGAATGGGCCCTAAGGCTGCATGTTTTACTTGATTGATTTTGCTTTATTAATAACTTTTTAAATACAGGATTGTGTTCAGTAGCATCCTTTATGCTTTACTGTGGCGTTGAAATTGTGAAACTGATACTGAAACTGAAACTGATATCAACTGCTGAATTATGGTATTAATACAAAAGTCACATTGGTCACCGTCCTTAACAAACCCTTCTGCTTACAGTTTCCACCTTTTCACTTTCAATACAATAAAACAACATAGTTTTTTGCAACACAGTACCCTGGTTACTTTAAAAAGAAAATACACATAAAATGTTCTCATTTTTGGCTCCAAGTCACCCTTTTTGACTTTGACTTTAAAGCAGGAATAAAAGCAGAACTAAAAGAGCAAGAAAAAACAGAAGGAATGTAAGTCATTTGTGGGCCGAGGTGACTTTTAAGGACACAGGACCTGTGTTCTTATATAATCAGAGGTCTTGCCTGCTCAATCAAAACAAGAATGCCTTTGATTGTGCCCCACGCCCCGTGGCATCCAGGCTCTGCATGGCATCCGTGCCTGCTGCTCTCTCTCATGGCGCACTGCCTGTTGTCACGTCGAGGTGATCAGGAATGCCTGGGTCACGAGGGGCTGCGTGTCCTGACTGCTGGGATTAGATGCCATAGCAGCATAACACTATGCAGAGGTGATCACTGTGTGTTTGTTTGTGTGACATTTTTTTATCAGGCTGTTTGTGTTGAGTGTGAGACTTTGGCTGACTCATGTTCTGCATGCTGCTTTGCCTTAGGTTGTGTCGAGGTTTATTGTTTTGGGGACCTTTTGTGTTTTGGTTGTTGGCGGGGGACATTAGATATTAGCGGAATGTGTTAATTAAACCCATGACTTCACAGCAGTTCTTTATTCCCATGCCTTGGACTCAGGCCTACCCAGAATCCCCTCTGAGCTTTAGAAGGTCCCAGAGTCTCTTTAATGTTCTGCAAAACAAGCCCAGTGGTTGGGCTTCATTTGAGGGCTTCATTAGAAGCCATGTTACTACTGATCTTAGAACAGTGCAGGGTTTTGTTGTTGTTGAGGTTAACCAAGTGTACATTTTAACTTTTTTATTTTAAATTATAATATAATGATTTTATATATTTAATGTACATCTCTGGTTTCAACATTATTTGTTCTTCAGACATTCCTCTTTAAAAGAAAGGAAGTATCATATTTTTGCAAAGTGACCCACATTTGGTTTTTGACCACTGAAAATATGTACAATTTAATGATTTAGTCTTGGAGCAATATTGAAATTCCAACATCGTTGGAACCAAACTAAGTAGGGCCTTAAAAATGATGATGCTAAAAGGAAAGTTTGTTAAGACCCAATATTTAAAAGGGCATTAAGATATCTTGAGTTACAGGCATGCAAACTTTGGAGAAAATAACTTGAAAAGTGCTGTTTTTGAATGGTCATTATTGGCACATAATGGAACCAAGATGGCTGAAGTCAACAGATTTTACTAGCAGACCTACCAATCTCTGTGTAAAAATAACATAATGATGCTGCCATCTTTCTTAAAGACATTTTAATTTGGCTTGAATCTCATGTGAAAATTGCCATTTTTGACCCCCTCTACAAAATAGTTGATTACTCAGTAAATATTCATCCATGACATTTAATATTTTGGCTTTCAACACTATACATGTTTATCTTTCTTAAGAAAAAATATTAGCTGAGGACCTCTGGTTGAGTTGACACCCTAAACTTTTGTTGTATATTTTGGTGTAAACTGCAGACAAATGTGAATTGTTGGTGATGCCGGCTGAAAAGAAAGTCATTTTTGGAGACATAAGATATTGTATTTTGATGTAAGATGACATTTTTTTCTATAGTGTCACTGATTAATTTTTCTAAATATTATAACGGGCATGTATTAAAAAGGTCATTTTTGACATGTTGACTTGATATAATGTTCATCACCAGTATAACATCATCAAAATTCACAATTTTATTACCAAACCTCAGTAGATGTTTAAGAACATCACAAATGCTCATAAAAACTCATGTAATCTCATGTTTTATGCATGCTAATAATAACTGCTAATTACACACCATTTCACATTAAATTCCTCTGTCGCTTGCATGGACCTGTCGTTTGATAATCAACTCCTTGTGCGATCTGAAAGCCCAAAGATTTATTTAACTCTGTCTATGCGAACAAACAAACAAACCATTAAAGCAGAAGAAATATCCACAGCGGTGACACGGGGGGCTTTTCCTGCCTGTGACAGCATGCTTGGCTGCCCCCACTGAGCGCCGTTTCTTGATAGCAATGTTTGCACTGTAAAAAGGCCCCGTCGTGTCTTTCTCTAATTGCTTCCATGTGTGAGTGTGATTCTGAACGCTAAGCATACTGAGCTAGTAATGAACACTGCTTTTTGGTGGTAATATGTAACATACAAGGAATTAGTATGTGTAACTTTCATTTCATTTAAACAGTAAAGATGTACTTTTTCCACATCGATTTAGTTACTTTACGTAGGCATTCATATGTTAATGGCCACGTACACACTGCAAGTTTCAGGAGTTCCAATTTTATTTATTTTATTTGTGTGTATGGAACAGCAGTCACTCCCGCATTTGTAACCATAGCACCAATTTGGTGTCTTGCGGGTGTGAATAATAATTTAGCCATTTGGTATCTGCCATTTTTTTGTCTAAAGACTCTTTTTGTCCCTTGATTTTAACTAAACTACCGCTGATAGACGTGCTGCTTTAGAGAGCGCTGTCTTGCAGTGTTGCCATGTCCTCATATTTAAAGCGCTTTTATGCTTTTAAGACTTCTTTTACTGTTATTTTCGTGCATCTCACATAAAGACGAAGACACATTTATGATGCACGTTAAAATACGTCATTAACAACTAGTTGGCCACGTACACACTGAAGATAAATTCGGTTGTTAGTTCACGTTTTTCTCCTTGATCGCATTCTGTACACACATAATTCATTGAAATGGTGCCAAATAGGAGTGACAACCACATTTACCAACCGCATTAACTCCTGAAAAATACAGGTAGTGGCAACCACATTTACAGAAAGTCTACGTAGTGTATACGAAACTGAACTGAACAACTAGTTGTTCGAAAATTAAAAATGTGTGCATTAGAAATGCGTCTTCATCTGTATGTGAGATGCAAGAAAACAACTGTGAAAGAAGTCTTAATCTTAGCACATTGTGACACGGGGCTAGTTGCACTCATGATCGCTGTGGTAAAGTGTCAGTGTTGCCAAATCTTCATAGAAAACACCAAAAAAATCATATATCTCATATCCGCAACAGACCACTTTATTAACTCCATAAAGTGCCTAGACTTATGAGCTAAGACCAAACAACATAAAAGCGTGTGTAAATAAGAGGACATGGCAACACTGCAAGACACCGCTTTTTAAAGCAGCTTCCTGAGTAAAAATCAGCACGTCTATCAGCATCAAAGAGAGTCTTTAGCCAAAAAATGGCAGATACCAAGCAGCTAAATTCTTATTCACGCCAAAATGTTGCTGCAGTTACAAACGGGGAGTGACTGCTGTTCTGTACACACATGGAACAATAAATGCGTTTGTCACTCCTGAAAATTGCAGTGTGTACATGGCCGTTTTTCAGTTCAGTTCCGTACACACTGCGTAGAATTTCTGTAAATGCGGTTGACACTACTTGTATTTTTCTGGAGTTAATGCAGTTGCCACTCCCATATTTTAGTGAATCATGTGTGTACAGAATTGGATTAAGGAGTAAAACGTGAACTGACAACCAAATTCAGCTGCAGTGTGTACGTGGCCAGTATGCTCAAAGTCGTGGCTTCATAACCGTACTGATTTCTCAATGAGCTGTTTTACAAATGAGCTATGCTTTGTGAAAGTTAGCATGTGTTTACATAGTAATAACTGTTCAAAGAGCAAGAACAGTCTTATTTTCCATAATGTGTGTCCCTTTAGTGCATACTTTAGAGGAGCAGAGGAAATGACATTTATATGACACATGAGTGTGCTGTGAAGGGAATTTGCGTCTCTCAGACTTGGATTTGGTGTTTGTCAGTGGTATCATTGTAAATCAGTAATTCATACCCCTCAGGGGAGAGCTAATCACTGGGGATTGCGCTGCAGACCAAAGTGTGAGGAATTCCTGTCCTGCTGCCAGGAACGGGCCAAACTGAGGAATGACAGTGTCAGATCAGAAACAAAAAGAATAAAAAACAGCAGAAAGGCATTTTGACATCAACATAATGTGTTTGATAACACATCCACATGTTTCAAAACAGATTTTGTTCCTAGTTTTTGTTTTCTTTGAATAAGTCATGTTGAAATGGTAGTTAGCAGAACAGCTTCTGTCAGTTAATGTTGGCATTATCTGCCAGCTCTACTCAATAACACACATGGACAACATCTTTCATCAACTCAGCTGAATGAAGGAACACATAGAGAGAGAATTATGAGCTTTTCAGAGCTTCTTATTGACCACTTAAAAAGGCAGTTCACCAAAAAATAAAAATTCTGTCATTAATTACTCACCCACGTCGTTCCAAATGTGTACGACCTTCTTTCATCTTCGGAACACAAATGAAGATATTTTTGATGAAATCTGAGAGCTTTCTGACCTTGCACAGACAGAAACGCAACTGACATGTTCAAGGCCCAGAAAGGTAGTAAGGACATCATTAAAATAGTCCATGTGACATCAATGGTACAACCTTAATTTTATAAAGCTATGAGAATACTTTTTATGTTCGAAGAAAACAAAAATAATGACTTTATTCAACTATCCCTCCTCTCTCTTCCAGTAATTTCCTGTCACTCTCCACTATATCTATATTTTTAAGAAAGTGTGAGTGGTGTTTGCTCATTGCCTCTTTGTTGTTAGAATGTTGTGGGTGGTTGCCAGGTTGTTTCTATATGAGTGCTAAGGTGTACTGTGTGTTTTTTAAAGGTTTGCAAGGCAGTTGCTAGGGTATTATGGAGTTTGCTTAAGAAGGCACAAGGAGAGAGACTGAGGAACTGGATGAAGGCAGGCCTAGAGACTGAGAGGATGAGCACATCAGCCATAGGGAGGATGTTCTAGAGTAGAGCGATCGAGAGAGAACAGAAGAAAGAGACAGAGGAGGAGCAGGCGGCAGCTATCTGAAGCAACTGTGGACACAACTGGAGTGTATGAACCAGATTTTGGAGGAAAAAGGGATGCTTGGATCTGAGAGACACAAATGTTTCTTCTACATGACGAAGTGATGAGAACGACCAGTAAGTGTAAGAACAACTGTTAAGAGTTTTTTCTCAAATTAGTTTGAGAGCGCTGTATGTATCACGCGTTCAGTGTTGTGTCCAGAAGGAGGTTTCTGCAGACTCTGAGTGGTTTCTATTCAGCAAATGTGTAATTTAGCACAAGTATGTGGAGAATCCTGTAAGAAAAGGATATAATTGTCGGACTGTGGTGAGGTCATTTCCTGACCCGTCCACTTTTATGATGGCATATTTTGAGAAACGCTTTGTTTTTACGCTCTTATTTCATCTCTTGTGGATATTTCTCAATGAAATGTGGTGTAAATGGATCTAGACAAAACAGAAAGAGAAAAAACACACATATAAAGAATTTAATTCTTCATTTTCTTTGCTCGTCTCAACTTTAGTTAAACAACGCCCATGTATATATATATATATGAAGAGTTCAGATGCAAAACCAGCTAAATCCATCTGACGTCTTTCTTTAAAAAATGCATTTTTATCAGGCTCAGATGTATAGGTTTCTATGCAAGTACTGGTACTTCTGATTGGGCTGAGGCTGGAATTTTAGCGAGTTTGAAGAAAAAGTGTTTGATGGACGTATAATATGTGTCGAGAGCATTCACCCGGTATCATTATCTCATTTTTGACCGAGATGGCTTTTAGCTGGTTTTGCATCTGAACTTTTCAAATATATATATAGTCAAATGTTTTTGAACAGTAAGATTTTTAATGTTTTCTAAAAGTCTCTTCTGCTTACCAAGCCTGCAATTATTTGGTCCAAAGTACAGCAAAAACAGTACAATTTTGAAATATTTTTACTATTTAAAATAACTGTTTTCTATTTAAATATATTTTAAGATGTAATTTATTTTTGTGATTAAAGAATTTTCAGCATCATTACTCCAGTCTTCAGTGTCACATGATCCTTCAGAAATCATTCTAATATGCTGATTTGCTTTTCTTCTTCTTTTCAATATTTAAAACAGTTGAGTAAATGTTTTCAGGATTATTTGATGAATAGAAAGATCCAAAGAACAGTATTTATCTGAAATAAAAAGCTTTTGTAACATTATACACTATACCTTTCAAAAGCTTGAAGTATGATTTCTTTTTTTTTCTGGAAAGAAATTTTAGAAATTAATATTTTTATTTAGCAAGATGCTTGAAATTGATCAAAAAGTGATTATAAAGACATTTATAATGTTACCGAAGATTTCTATTTCAGATAAATGCTGTTCTTCTAAATTTTCTATTCATAAAAAATTCTGAAAAAATTCTACTCAGCTGTTTCCAACATAATAATAATAATAATAATAATAATAATAATAAATGTTTTTCAAGCAGCAAATCAGAATATCAGAATGATTTCTGAAGGATCATGTGACTGGAGTAATGATGCTAAAAAATTGAAATCACAGGAATAAATTACATTTTAAAATATATTTAAATAGAACACAGTTATTTTAAATAGTAAAAATATTTCAAAATGTTACTGTTTTTGCTTTCCTTCAGATCAAATAACTGCAGGCTTGGTGAGCAGAGGAGACCTTTAAAAAAACATAAAATTTTGACTGGTAGCGTACACTTCAAATGTCATTAAATACATTATATTGCATATGTGCATTAATTACGTTGTAATACATGTAATGCGTATTAATAACAGTCAAATAAAAAATTGAAAATTCACATCATTGTTTGTTTTCAGAAATCGAGGCAAAGGAGGCATGTGACTGGCTGAGGGCGGCGGGATTCCCACAGTATGCCCAACTTTATGAGGGTAAGAAATGGGATTCATATCTATAAACATACACACAGATGTCAAAGAATCGCTTGTTGATTCGTTGGCCTCATCAAATGTCGGCAGTGTGGTTGCAGCTGTGAGGTTAAGTGACGGTAAAAAATCAGGAATGCGGTAGGACGAAAGAGAAAGAGAGAGAAGAGTTGACTGTTGCTTTGAGTTTGAGATCACACCTATCCCATCCCTCCTCAGCTGGCCGACCAGAAGCCAAGCGAGCTTAATTATTCTTTATTTTCCGTCTCAGACATATGGAATAAAAACCGCATTTACACAGCTGTGTGCTCCATTTGTCAGCACATTTTTTTCCTCCCTCTCTTTATCTTTTCTGGTCATTTTAGGGCCGCGGCGAGCTATTTGCAGGCTAGAGTTTCTATCCAAAGGGAGGAAGAGGTCATGGGAAAAAGTCTTCATTATCACTGCCGGGAAAATACAGGCCTTTGCCTCAGTCTTCCGCCCAGGCCAGCAGAGGGGTCGAGAGGATGCTATTCTCTCTGATTCTCTCTCTCTGTTCCCCTGACTCCTCCTTATGATGCTTTACGTCAATGAGCGCTAAAATGTCAACAATTCTATATTTAAATCCGTGTAAAATTCAGAGCTCGGCTCTCATGAGAAAATCATAAAATGGAAGACGCTCTGTTTGGCCTCGTGAGGTCATTTATGCCATTATGACATAAATAAAGAACTCCCAGATTCCACTGGGAAAACACCTTAGTGCACGACTTTCCTTCTTTTTGCTAATTGTTTGCATTTGTTTGAGTCAGATCGAGGGAGTTGTGCGATAACCTCTGGTCCAGTTTCAGAGCCAGTCTGCTGTGTATAATGTAATCAGTGAAGGAGCGTCTGCCAGAGATTGCATTCGATTTGTAAGAATTACGCCACAGCTGCTGTGGATCTGTGTGATCCTCTGCAGAACCTCTGTAGTTGTCTGGATGGACGAACTGAAAGAGTTTTATCCAGTTATCTCTGTTTGTTTATTTTTCCCTTTCCATTTTAATTGATGACTTTGATTTGCTTTATATGCCTTTGTAAGAAAATAACATTAAATGACATGCACTGGATTCACTCTGCTTTTTGTCTCTGCCTGCAGATTCCCAGTTTCCCATTGAAATATCTGCCGTCAAGAGGGACCATGACTTTCTCGACAAAGACCTTGTGGAGCCTCTTTGCCGGTAGGTTTCCGAATGCCTAGATTAGGATTATCTCAGTATTTTGAGATTCTTTAGATTGAGAGTCTTGCAGTCTGCAG
The DNA here is from genome assembly GCA_012976165.1 of Labeo catla. NCBI lineage: Eukaryota > Metazoa > Chordata > Actinopteri > Cypriniformes > Cyprinidae > Labeo > Labeo catla. The sequence continues at coordinate 72,876 of VONZ01000568.1, read as the reverse complement.
GATGGAACATGAGACACCGTCTTTACTTAAAATGACAGCTGTGAAAATCAAAGGCCTTACTGTTAATCACTTGTATTCTGAATAACATGTTGTTTTGTCCATTTATATTATAGCACAATGCTGAAGAATATGTATCCATTTGCATATGTTCATTATATTATTTCTGGAATTATTATTATTAATTTAATGTATTTATTTTGTATTATCAATACTGCTTTTATTATTTTGTTAAGCAGTATTCATCTACATTCATAAAATCCATAAAACTGTGTACACCCTTTTCTCAAAAATCGTTTTTAAGCAGATTTTTGAATTATTTTTATTTATTTCATTTTATAGTTTTTTTTTATTCGATTTTTAATTTTCTTTTCTTTTATTTCATTATTTATGTGATTTAGGTGAATGTATATAAATCTATATTTATAAAATCATAAAAAAATGTTTTAAAAAAAAGTAACATGAGTCTTTTTAAGACAAGTAAACAACCAGACCAAACCCTTTATTTTCTTTTATTTTCTTTTATTTTATTTTTATAATTTTTTTAAAATGTACAAATGTGTTTTTAGAAACTTCACCAGGTCTTTTAAGACCAGTCCACAATCAGATCAAACCCAACCCGATTTATTTTTTTATTTTATTTTATTTTATTTTATTTTAATGTATATAAATCTGTATGTATAGATCAAACTCGACCCGACCCCATTCATTTTATTTTATTTTATTTTATGTGAATGTATATGCATTAATATTTATGAAATCATAAAAAATGTTTAAAAAAAGTAAAAGTAAAGTCTTTTTAAAACCAGAACACAACCAGACCAAACCCGATTATTTTATTTTATTTTATAGTATTATTTTTTTATTATTATTAATGTGAATAATGTGAATATATATAAATATGAATGTAAAAGAAAAAAAAAAAAAAGTAAAAAGTAAGGTCCAGTACACAACCAGACCAAACCATTTTATTTATTTATTTATTTTTATTTATTTTATTTATGTGATTTAAGTGAATGTATATTTTTTTAAATCATTAAAAGTAAAAGTAAAAAAAGTAAAAAAAAAAAACCTTTTGTGTTTCAGAAACTTCAGCAGTTCTTTTTAAGACCAGCACACAACCACACCAAACCCTATTATTGCCCCCCATCCAGCGTGTACAAGTACGAGAAAACTCAGTGGCTCTGGCCCAGTGGCGACCCCACCTCTGTAGCTGTCTGACCCATGTCCTCCATAAAGTCTGTCCCCTTCCCCGTCGCTTTGATCCCTAATGCAGCCCCCGTGGAGTCCGCTCTGATGTCCCTCTCAAAGGCCTGAGGGGGGTTTGGGGCTGCCAGTATAGGCTACTAACAGATGGTTGTGTGTGTTTGTGTGAAACGAGGCCCGGGGTTTGAGGCGTTGAGGGTTTCTAGCAGGTTGTCTCCCTGTCTAATGCCTCTAATGACAGCGTTAGTGAGATCTGACAGCTTTACTGTCAGAGAATACACACACTGCTTTTAAGGACGCTGTCTTCTGGCATGTAATGGCGTTTCATTATCACGCCACAGACATGATATTTACGCATATTTATGTGGCCATCTGGACCCTGGATGTTTAATTAGGCAATCTTGATTGAAAAATTGTCGGCAGACAGCTGATTAACCACGCTGATGTCACGACGGAACATTTTAACGCATCAAAAACAACAGGTCTGGTTTTATAGGTGAAGTAATAGCTTGTTTGTGTCTGGAATGGATATAAAGTGAGGGCTCTGCAGTCTCTTGTAGAGTCAAGAATATGTGTGTGTGTAAAAAGGGGTGGAGAAAGCCTCTTCAGGGGTGAAGATCAGTCAGATGAGAACGTTAAAGGGCGCTCTAGGGTTAGATCAAAGAGGAGGTGGACGAGAAGGTGGATTGCCCACTCTCTCGCTCTTTTTATCCCTCTGTTTTTCTTTCTGTGGTCCCGTCAGGGTCTCATTCATTCATGGCCATGTCTTGAAAGAGATTAGAACCTACGGCTGCCAAGCCGTCCCGTCACTCTTTCCGTCAGCCAATCAGGACGCAGATAGTGAGAGTTTCTTGAAATCTATACCTGCACGTAGAGAGGCAAACAGAGGTTAGACGAGTGTAGGATCTACAGTGGATTGTCTCTGTCTCTCTGGCTGTATGGTTTCTTTGTGGTGGAGATGAGAGTGACGGATGCACCAGTGACCGTGTCTTCTGTCTTCCAGTCGACTCAACACTCTGAACAAGTGTGCCTCCATGAAACTGGACGTGAGCCTCCCCAAGAAGAAAGTAAGTGGATGTTTAATCAGTCTTTTTTTTATTTCAAAACATTTTGATCCTAAATGGGATTTGGATGAATCTTATGAAAACTGTCAGGAAATATCTGTCTATATGTAATACATTTGTTTTAGGATTTTTTTCATAAATAGATATAAATAGACTATTTTGGAAATAGAAATCTTTTGTAACATTAGAAACCTTTATTGTCACTTGCTGAATAAAAGAACTTTTTATTTTATTTTATTTTATTTTATTTTATTTTTTGATTTATGTAAATGTATACAAATCTATATTTATCTATATTTATATTTTATCTATATTTATTATAGAATATAATAAATATATATATATATATATATATATATATATATAATTATTATATGTTATATTATTATATATATATATATATTTATTATTTATTGTATTTTGTAATTTATGTGAACGTATATAAATCTATATTTATAAAATCATAAAAGAAGTTTTAAAAAAAGTAAAACAAAACAAACTCAAAAGCTTTTTTTTTAAATGACCAAATGTGTTTCAGAAACTTCAGCAATTTTTTTAAGACCAGTACACAACCAGACCAAACCATTTTATTTTATTTTATTTTATTTTATAAACTTAAAAGCTTTTTTTTAACGACAAACCTTTGCAGTTCTTTTTAAGATGAATACACAACCAGACCTTATTTATTTATTTATTTATTTATTTCAGTCTTACTGACCCCAAGCATTTTAACGATAATGTTATAAGGGTTTAAGTTTTATAAGTTATAAAGGTTTTAATCAGAAAAGGTGTTGTTACCGTATTACACTGTATTTTAAAAACATTAAATTTTTTTCCACATTACAGTGATGAGAATTTTGGAGAGAATGTCCTTCGTTGTCATAAAATTGATGTCACAATGCAAAAATTCTAATGGTGTCTTTATGCAAAATGTATATTTAAATCATGAAAACAATTCTGCATGAGATTCACTGAATTATTTTAAATGCAAAATGAAATTAAATATCTCATCTAATAATGTTTTTACTCTTACTCCAATGGCTCAGGTTTATAGTGCATTTAATTTTTTTTAAAGTATGTCTGTGAAATGAAAATCTGTCTTTAGAGTAATTCTGACTGTCTGGGTTTTTAAAATGGATTATTTGGCCTATGAACTGCTTATAACAAAGCAGATTATATAAAAAGAGCACTCGTGAGCAGTCATTGGAATCAACGTTGACTTTCAGGATAGAGGTGTCGGTTTAATCTTCAGTCGAGACTCTCTCACTGTTTACTCAGGGGTCGTATTTCTTCCTAATTATGATTGTAAGCTGTGGATCGCATTCAGTAGGTCATTTCTGACGCTTCTGCTTCTACTGACGTCTCGAGCATGTGAAAGGGGTCTTTGGGTGTTGCTGTCTTTAACACAACCAGACGGTGATTTGATACCCATTATGTTCGAGTCCTCTTGTTTAGGTGATATTTGAGAATTCCCCATGACTTAGGGGATGTTTTTGAAATAATCGCCCGACATTTTTCAAATACCATGAGCCTCTTTTGACATCATCTCTGTTATTCAATTTTAAATGTATGAGGATGTGTGTGATATTTTTAATGGGAAGTGGGTTGTGAAGGTATATACTGTACAATATTAAGAGGCTGTCAGAGCCCTCACAGCTCTTTCCTGTGCTGTGTAAGCACACGTGCCTGGGCTTTACAAACTATAAAACATATTGTTAACATCTGTACAAATCAGCCTTAAAGGGATAGTTCACCCAAAAATGAAAATTCTGTCATTACATTTGAAGTCAAAAGTTTACATCCCCCTTTCAGAATCATTAAAAATGTCATTTATTTTACCATAATAAGAGGGATCATACAAAATGCGTGTTACTGTTTATTTAGTACTGACCTGAATAAGATGTTTCACATAAAAGTTTATGCTCTTGATTTTGGTCAAATAAATAACATTTATAATGATTCTGAAAGGGGGATGTAAACTTTTGACCTCAAATATAATTACTCACCCTCATGTCGTTCCAAACCTATAAGACTTTTTCTTTTTTGGAACACAATTTAAGATATTTTTGATGAAATCTGAGAGCTTTATGACCCTGTATAGACAGCAACGCAACTACCACATTCAAGGCCCAGCAAGGTAGTAAGGAAATCTATAAAATGCTTTCTTCAAAACAGCAAACTCAAAATCATGTCAAACTAATTTGTAATTCTGTGCTTTTCTTGTGAATTCAGAGTGAGGACTCTGATGAGGAGGACCTATTGGCCATCAGCAACAGATGGACGTTTGAGTGGAACAGTCGGCGCTGGTCACGTCTGCAAGATATTGATTACCTCCTGGGTAGAGCGGAGGAGCGGAGCCCCTCAGAGGTGGGTGAGGGTCTGCGGACCACCGTGAGCAGCGAGAGCATTCTGACAGACCTCAGCGAGCCTGAGATCTGCTCCCTGCACAGCGAAGACTCCTTGGCCGCCATGCCTGACTCCGCCTCGCTCACCCCACTGCACTTGCCCAGAGAGCTGCCTCATTACGGTTCACTTCCTGCCAAGAGTAGGCGACGCGGACGCACACGCGCCAAAGACTTCCTGAGGAGAATGGAAACGCTGGGTCGGACGTGGGGGCCATCGATGGGTCGCTCAGAGCGGCGCTCCTTGGTTATCAGCGGCCCAGTTCTGCAAAGCGAACCAGAGGCGCTAAAGACTCTAAGATGCGTTCAGATTTTCAATGGCGGGCCTTTAAATGCTGAAAACGTGCCACCTGCTATCAACTGCCCAAATTCACTGGCCAGCAGTGAGGCTAGCACCCAATCGGAGACTAGCGGTAGTGCCGAAAGCACACCGAACATGAAGGGACGTGTCTCAAAGTTATATCCTCCTGGTAAACGTGCAGGCGTCTATCTAGAGGACATCGATGTTCTCGCTGGTGCTCCTCAAAGGAGGAGACCGGTCGAACAGAGCCGCAAAAATGAGTTCCGCTCCTATGACGAGCTATTGGTGCACATCCCAAAAGATCACAAACCTGGTACCTTCCCCAAAGCGCTGTCTATTGAGAGTCTGACGCTGGCCAGTAAGGAACACGGAAACTGGAAGGTTCTGGATTCAGAGCCGCAGCTGTTCAAGTGCAGGAAAGTTGGCGTAAGGGAAATTCGGCCTGTGACGCGCTGCTGCCCACGAGGCAGCAGGATCAGTGTGTATGATAACGTACCGGGCTCACACCTGTACGCGAGCACGGGGGACTTGCTGGACCTTGAGAAGGAGGATATATTCCCACATTTGGATGACATTCTGCAGCATGTAAATGGCCTGCAGCAGATCGTCGACCACTGGTCCAAAAACGTCTTGCCGGAGAGTGAAGGAGAGGGGGATGGCGGCAGGGGGCGGGACCAGAGGATTATTGACGGGCAGTCTTCCAGTCAGATCACACTGGATTTTGAGGGGACTTCGGTAATAGAAGGATTGACCACACCGAGTGACGGCAACAAGGACGGGGTTTCGTTAAATGACACGGACACCTCCAGCACCAGAGAGAGGAGGGACTCGGGGGTGGGGGCTTCTCTCACACGACCACGGTGAGACTTCAGGATGGATATTTTCCTGATATTTCCTCATAATTTACTCACCCACATGTCATCCAAGATGTTCATTTCTTTCGTTCTTTAGTCAAACTTTCCAGGATTTTTCTCCATATAGGGGATCCGCAGGTTGAAGGTCCAAATTGCAGTTTCAATGCAGCTTTGAACGGCTCTATATGATCCCAGCCGTGTAATAAGAGTCTTATCTAGAGAAACGATAGGTCACTTTCTAAGAAAAAAATACAAATACACATTGTTTTTTAGCCACAAATGCTCATCTTGTACTAGTTTGACCTCACGTTGTGTAATCATGCATGCTTGATGCAGGCGGAAGTACCAACCCAGTGTTTACAAAGCGAACATGCAAAAGAAAGTCAAACACCCTTTACAAAAAAACATAAAACAACATTGTGGGACGATTTTGTGGGAGGGAAGGAGAAAATGAGATGTGTGAGTTTTTCTCCCTACCCTACCTTTTTTAACCGAAGTACACAGGTGAAGAACTAAGAGCTAGTGCAAGATGAGCATTTGTGGTTAAAAAGTATATAAATTGTTTTTAAAGAAAATAACGCTAGATAAGACCCTTATTACTCGGCTGGGATTGTGTAGAGCGCTTCAAAGCTGCGTTGAAACTGCATTTTGGACCTTTAACCCATTGGCCACCATTGAAGTCCACTATATGGAGAAAATTTCCCTCAAAAACCTTAATTTCTTTTCGACTGAAGAAAGAAAGACATCTTGGATGACATGGGAGTAAATTATCAGGAAATTTTAAATCTGGAAGTGAACTTCTCCTTTAACAAGAATTTCTTCAAGATATATACTTGTATACTGAAACGTAAAGTGCATGAAATACAAAATCTATTGTAGAATATATCCTTGTACAATTTATTGTTAGAATTAAACTTTGGTGTGCAAGAACACAAAACATTTTTAACCACAGTATAGTAGTTATTTTTATTTATACCTAAATGAGCATGAAATTACAGTTTCGTAAGTAGATTTTCATGAATATTCATGTTGTTCTTGTTGTATTTCTAGCCTCAGGTGGCCCAGCTTCAGGATGTCAAACCTCCTCAGCCAATCAGGAATCTCGCTACAGATATCCAGCCAATCAGTGGGTCAGCTTAGCTTGCTGCAGAAATTCTCTTTATTGCGTCTCACTGCTATTATGGAGAAATACTCCATGTCCAACAAGCACGGATGGACTTGGTGAGTTACCTACAAAAATATTTAGGGCTGAGCATTAGGAAAATTATAAGTGTTTCTTTAATGTTTTTGTCTCTTATGGGCTTACGGTAGGAAATTTACATAAATATATTCATGGAACATGATCTTTACTTTATATCCTAATGATTTTTGGCATAAAAGAAAAATCTATAATTTTGACCCATACAATGTATGGTTGGCTATTGCTACAAATATACTTGTGCTGCTTATGACTGGTTTTGTGCTCCAGTGTCACATATTATAAATGTCTTTACTGTCACCTTTGATCTATTTAATGGATCTTAATAAAATCTATTCTGATATCAGACTTTTTAACAGTAGTGTATATACATACAAGTTGTGGAAGCAACAAGATGAATCAGTCATGGAAAGTCCCTGTTGGATGTGATTTGGGGATTTCTTGTCAGCTCTTTGCTCTTATTGAATGACACACTGATCAAAGTGTCTCCTCAGTTAAGCGAGTCTCTTATTAAAACTCCTAAGCTTCTGGAACAATCTCGTCCTGCCATCTATATCACAGCTCTGCCTTCAATCTGTGCTCTCTTCCATTCACACTCTGTCCTGTGTTATATAGCAGATCCCACATATAGGACACTTCCTTATATACACACACATATAGCCATAAACCAATCTCCTTTTCTCAATACTGTGTGTATATGTTCTTAGGTCAGTACCAAAATTTATGAAGAGAATGAAGGGACCAGATTACAAGGATAAGATGGTGTTCGGCGTTCCTCTGATTGTCCACGTCCAGCGGTACGGACACCCTCTGCCCATAAGCTTACAGCTCGCCCTGCGCTTTTTAAGGAGCCAGTGTTTGGACCAGGTACACGGTTTCATTCATATTTGCAAGACTGATTATAAGGTTCGTTCTAAGTTGGGTCAGAGTCAAAGTTATTACAAACTTGATATCCAGCCACTGCTCCATTTCTAAATACAGATAAGCCACACAAACCCTAATAGTGTTTGTTTGTCTTCCCTGTAGGTTGATGTCTTAGAATGCAGTATAACATACAATCCATTCGCATCATTACTAGTACCATTGTTAATATTGCTCGTGTTTATGGTTAAAAACAGACTAAAAAATGAATGAAAAAGTCAATAAACTTATATAGAAGGAGGGACCTGAGCCATAGACCAGAATTGCATAGAGACTTTGAGGTGGGATATTTTGACTTGGTTTAGTAAAGCTGCCATCTTTACGGAGGCAAATGGTCAAAAAAAGGCCTGTTGTCGATAATATAGCAAAGCAAGAAGTGCCATGCACACAGAGGTCACTTTCAAATCAAACAGTCTTGTTGGTCAGCATGCATGACTAACTTGAGCTCAAGTGAAATCTTCAATTGTTTTTGCCCTTTTTTTGCACCCAGGCCACCTCACTAGAATCACAATTTTGTGTAAAAAAGATACAAATCTGATTTGCTTTTCTCATTGTGTTTCAGGTGGGACTTTTCCGTAAATCCGGGGTAAAGTCTCGCATTCAGGCTCTGCGGCAAATGTGTGAAACCTCCCCAGAAAATGTGAACTACGAGGATCAGTCTGCATACGACGTGGCAGACATGGTCAAACAGTTCTTCAGAGACTTGCCTGAGCCTCTCCTCACAAGCAAAATGGGCGAGACCTTCCTCCACATATACCAGTGTAAGAGCATTTCCTGTCTGGTATGATTTTTTTCTGCTTAAAGTATAAGTCCACTTCCAGAACAAAGATTTTCAAATAATGTACTCACCCCGTTGTCATCCAAGATGTTCATGTCTTTCTTTCTTCAGTCGTAAAGAAATTGTTTTTTGAGGAAAACATTTCAGGATTTTTGGATAATGGACTGCTATGGTGCCCCAAGTTCGAACTTCCAAAATGCAGTTTAAATGCGGCTTCAAATGATCCCAAATATGGTTATTTTCATTAAAAAATACTATTTAAATACTTTTTAATCTCAAACGCTCGTCTTGCCTTGCTCTGCCTGAACTCTGTGTATTCTGGCTCAAGACAGTTAGGGTATGTCGAAAAACTCCAATCGTATTTTCGCCCTCAACTTCATAAATCATTTAAAAATCATCCTACATCGCTGCAGAAGTACCGACCCCGTCTTTGCAAAGTGAACATGCAAAGAAGATCAAACACCCTTAACAAAAAAGGTAAAACAGTGATATAGGACGATTTTGAAGTTGAGGGAGAACATGAGATGGGAGTTTTTCGACTAACTGTCCCGAACTGGAAAAAAAGAGTCTGGCATTAGAAAGCATATAAATTGTATTATTTTTATGAAAATAACCGATCGTTTTGCTACATAAGACCCTTCTTCCTCAGCTGGGATCGTTTACAACTGCATTTGGGATCGTTTGAAGCCGCACTTTAACTGCATTTTGGAAGTTCAAAATGGGGGTACCATATCAGTCCATTATATGGAGAAAAATGCTGAAATGTTTTCCTCAAAAAACGTAATTTCTTTACAACTGAAGAAAGAAAGACATGAACATCTTGGATGACCAGGGGGTGAGTACATTATATGTGAACCTTTGTTTTGGAAGTGGACTTTTACTTTAAATACTTTCAAATTTCTAACACACTCTATACTACTGTCTGTCTACTCAGATGTCCCTAAAGAACAACGCTTACAGGCTGTGCAGGCAGCTATCATGTTAATGGCCGATGAAAACCGTGAGGTGCTGCAGACGCTGCTGTGCTTCCTAAATGATGTCACTTCCTCTGTTGAGGAGAACCAGATGACCCCAACGAACCTGGCCGTGTGCCTCGCTCCTTCTCTCTTCCACCTCAACATCATGAAGAATGATAACCTGTCTCCTAGGTACAGAGTTCCGTTTTTGCACATTCCAAACGTATGTGCTCTACTTAGAAAGGCTGAAGCGAGTGTTTCATTATGGTATACGAGCTATAGGATTATATGTGTGCTTTGTCATTAGGTCTCCAGGGCCTTGAGGTGTCGTGAGAAGGCGTGAAGTGTTTTATTAACTCAACGTACAGACAACTCCCCCATCATTGTGTTCATTAGGGAGAATTACTCGACACTGAACAGACACCTGGCCTAAGGGCCAGAGACAGGAGGAAGCGTGGAAAAAAGAGACGAGTAGTTTAGCTTAAACTTACCAAGACTGGCCTGAGGAGGGTTGAGGGCATCATGAAACTTAGATGTTTTGGATCTTCAAATAAATGTATATAATACAATGCTGTGATAAATGGTTTTCATTGGTTTATTTGTTTGTTTTATGCGTGCAAATATTGTGGATCACATGGAAGCTCATGGATATGATGTCTTATTGCATTCAGGTCTATTCAAAGGAAGTATGCCACTGGTCGACCAGACCAAAAGGACCTGAATGAGAACCTTGCGGCCACTCAGGGGCTTGCGCACATGATTGCTGAGTGCAATCACCTATTCGAGGTACAATATGTGTGCTCTGTCATGTTTGCAGTGAGATGTGTGTGCACTGAGAAATTGTGGTTGTTTACATAAGATTACAAAAAGACTTATACGAACGATTTCTATTTCACATAAATTCTATTATTTTGGAAAAAAGTGTCTATGTAACTGTATAGCTATATAAATGTATATATATATTGCTTTTAAAAATGTCATTGTTAGAGGACAAGAGGAGATTTTTGTTGAAATGTTTTTTTTGCTGGTTTGTGCAGATTCCTCAGGAGATGGTTTCACAGTCCAGGAACTCGTACATGGAAGCTGAGCTGCTGGCGCCCTCTTTGGACGAGCTCTGTAAAAAACAGCCGCAACAGGACGAGGAAGACGAAGAGGAGGAGGACAGCATGTGTCGCTCTTATCTTGAGAGCCTGATACAGAATCTGATAAAAGAGACCAAAGACAAGACCAAAGGATGGGTGACCAGATCAAATGTTGACAATACAGAAATATCGTTCAAAAAGGTAATAAATATATTAATTCATTCATTCATTCATATGAATTGAAACATTTATTTATTTTTTATTTATTTAGAATTATTTCTATATTTCATATTAAAATAATTATTTATTTGATGCGTTTATTTATGAATGCTCTCTTTAACATCTTGATTTACTTTTAGTGAATTGTTCATGAAAGTATAAGCATATGAGTTTGGACCAAAAACATGAATACTGAAATCATCACTGATCATCAGTTTTAGCTGGTTTTAACTGGTTTTAGCTGGTTTTTGATGAACCAGCTGGTTTTAGATGGCTTTCTGCCTTTATTTATTTATTTTTTTTTTTTTACTAAATCAGTTGGTTTTATCGGGTCTTTAATTGTCTCTTGTGAATCAACTGGTTTTAGCAATTTTTTTCTTTTTTTTTGTTAAAAAACAGGTTTCAGCTTGTTTTAATTGGTTTAAAATGTTAAATAAACTGGATTTAGCTTTTTAGCTGGTTTTTAGCTTTTTTTTATTTGCTAAATGTGACTTTAGTTGGTTTTTAGTTTTTTCTAAATCAACTGGTTTTAGCTGGTTTTGTAGCTTTTTTTTTTTACTAAATCAGCTGGTTTTACAGGCTCTTTAGCAGTTATTTTTAAACAGCAGGTTTTAGCTGGTTTTAACTGGTTGAAATCGTTAAACTGCTTTTAGCTTTTTCTAAATCAACTGGTTTTGGCTGGTTTTGCTAAATCCACTTGTTTTAGCTGTTGTTTTTTTGCTATTTAATGCTAAATCAGCTGGTTTTAGTGGGTTTTTTGCTATATCTTAGTTTTAGCTGGTTTTTAGGTTTTTTGCTAAATCACCTCGTTTTAGCTGGTATTTAGCTTTTTTATTTTTACTAAATTAGCTGGTTTTATCTGCCATTTAGCTGTCTTTTCTAAATCAACTAGTTTTAGATGTTTTCTTTAGCATTTTTTTAAACAGCAGGTTTTAGCTGGTTTTAACTGGTTGAAATCGTTAAATAAACTGGTTTTAGCTTTTTCTAAATCAACTGGTTTTAGCCGGTTTTGCTAAATCAACTTGTTTTAGCTGTTTATTTTTTTGGCTGTTTTTTGCTGAATCAACAGTTGTTTTCTTTTTAGCTTGTTCTAACTGGTTTATATTGTTAAATAAACTGTTTTAGCTGTTTTTTTGTTAAATAAACTGGCTTTAGCTGATTTTTAGCTTTTTTGCTAAATCTGACTTTAGTTGGTTTTTAGTTGTTTTTTTTTCTCTAAATCAACTGGTTTTAGCTGGTTTTGCTAAATCAAGTGGTTTTAGCTGGGTTTGGGGTATTTTATGATAAATCAGTTGGGTTTAGCTGGTTTTTAGTTTTTTTTTTCTAATTCACTGGTTTTAGCTGCTTTTTGCCTATAACATGCAAGAACCATATAAACAATATATCTATCTGTAAAACTACTAAATTAAAGTAGAACTACTAAATTAAAACTGATCTATTTTAAACTAAAATTTTTATATATAATTTTATTATAAAAAGTTTATTTTACATTTAGTGAATTATTCATGAAAGTTTGGACCAAAAATGTCAGCATTTAAAAATATTAACAGAGACAGTTTTGAGAGTGCAAGGTCGCATTTATTGACAACTTTTTTATTGACAAAAGGTTCGAATCTAGCTTGTGTCATTGTGCCGTTACCAATTTCCTGTCTGCTCTGACTGTCCTATCCAATAAAAGACCAAAAGCCCATAAAATAAATAAAGTCTGAGGAAATTCTGCTGTCTCTCACAGGTGGGAGACGGGACCCCGTTGAGACGCTGGCGTGTGTCTGTAGAGGTGGAGGCTCCTCCGTCTGTGGTGCTAAACCGGATACTGCGAGAGCGCCACATGTGGGACAGTAATCTGCTACAGTGGAAGGTTCTGGAAACTCTGGACAAGCAGACAGAGGTGTACCAGTATGAACTGAACAGCATGGCCCCTCACCCCAACAGAGACTTTGTGGTGCTCAGGCGAGTACAACACCACAATCTGATTGTGTGTATCATTTACTGTTCGATCCATGTGCCCTGGGTAGCAAATATCAAAATGAACTGATTAGACCATTATGGCTGTAACAAAAACAAGTGCCTCATTTGAGCATCTGTAGCAACAGCTTTTTGTGCGTCATTCAGTTCTTGTGATTCTCTGAACACCAAGGTCGTAAAAAGGTCCTGCATACCCCTGCTGAACAGCTGGGCATTCATGGAGTATTACTGAAAGTCACTCACCAAGCGCTCTAAGCACACTTCTCTGTGTTAGTTCAAGATAAAATGCTTTCAGCTAAGCAAATTAGACCACCCAGGTCATGCCCAAGATATCACTGTACGACTACTGTTTAACATCACTTGACAAATACACAGCTGTGAGGTGCAAACAGTAATCTGATCGAAGGAAAACATTCGGCTGCAATATTGCATGTTATTTTATAATTGGTCAAATTTGCACTTGGCAGACTGACACTTCTGTCTGTGTAGGGGATGGCAGATCAGAGTGTTTGCTGTGAATTATATTGCTGGTGTTTTCTTTTCTGTTTAGGACGTGGAGGACAGATATGCCAAAAGGTGTGTGTGTGCTGGTGTCGGTGTCGATCGATCATGAGGACAGCCCACAGCTGGCCGGAGTGAGAGGGATAATTCTGGAATCACAGTATCTGCTAGAACCATGTGGCTCTGGGAAGTCCAGACTCACACATATATGCAGAGCTGATCTGAAGTAAGTGCACTGAAGGCAGCTCTTGAAGTATACTAATATTCTAAAGTATTTTAGTAAAAGGCTACAACATAACTAAATATAAAAGATATAGTTCACCCAAAAACATACAGTTGAGGTCAAAAGTTTACACACACCTTGCAGAATCTGCAAAATGTAAATTGTTTTACCAAAATAAGAGGGATCATACAAAATGCATGTTGTTTTTTATTTAGTACAGACCTGAATAAGATATTTCACATAAAAGACATTTACATATAGTCCACAAGAGAAAATAATAATTTAATTTATAAAATTGACCCTGTTCAAAAGTTTACATACGCTTGATTCTTAATACTGTGTTGTTACCTGAATGATCCACTGCTGTTTTTTTTTTTTGTTTGTTTGTTTAGTTAATAGTTATGAGTTTGTCCTGAACATTTAAACTGCCTGCTGTTTTTCAGAAAAATCCTTAAAGTCCCACAAATTCTTTGGTTTTTCAGCATTTTTGTGTATTTGAACCCTTTCCAACAATGACTGTATGATTTGAGATCCATCTTCTCACACTGAGGACAACTGAGGGACTCATATTCAACCATTACAGAAGGTTTAAATGCTCACTGATGCTCCAGAATAAAAAACAATGCATTAAGAGCATTAAGAGTGAAAACTTTTGAACAGAATGAAGATGTGTACATTTTTCTTATTTTGCCCAAATATCTTTTTTTTTTTTCGTTTAGTGCTGTCCTTCAGAAGCTACAAAATATACTTACATGTTGTCAAGAAGACAAAATAAGTTAAATTTACCCTGATCTTCAAATTCAAAAAGTTTTCACCCCCAGGTTGTGTTTCCTTCTGGAGCATCAGTGACCGTTTGAACCTTCTGTAATAGTTGCATATGAGTCCCTTAGTTGTCCTCAGGTTGAAAAGATAGATCTCAAAATCATACAGTCATTGTTGGAAAGGGTTTAAATGCACAAAAATGCTGAAAAACCAAAGAATTTGTGGGACCTGAAGGATTTTTCTGAAGAACAGTGGGCAGTTCAACTGGACAAACAAGTGACTCATGAACAACTATCACTTAACAAAAAAACACATCTGTCAATCGTTCAGGTAACAACACAGTATTAAGAATCAAGTGTATGTAAACTTTTGAACAGGGTCATTTTTTATAAGTTCAACAATTGATCGCAATATGATCGTTCTTATTTTGGTAAAATAAATTACATTTTGCAGATTCTGCAAGGTGTATGTAAACTTTTGACTTCAGCTGTACAAAACATTACAAAACTCTTAATGCTTCACTAAATGCTGTGTATTTGCTTGCTGTTCCAGAGGAAAGTCTCCAGAGTGGTACAACAAAGCTTTCGGCCATCTCTGTGCTAACGAGGCCGCCCGCATCCGCAACTCCTTCCAGTCTCTGGACCCCGAGGGCCCAGAGACCAAAATCTGAACGTGGCTACATGGAGTCAGGCATTAGGGAACTGGGATGTAGTTCAGCGTCAGGGCAGATGGTCACAGAAGACAAACTTTTGCGAGGAAAAGGAGGGATTCAAGAAAGAGGAAAAGAACAAACGGAACGTTTTCAGTGTCTGTAGCCCCAAAACGACAACAAACTGCCATGTCCTGTTGGTTTAATAGACCGTGGATCATTGCGATTCATTTTAGAGTGTTTTACCCCTTATAGGGCATTTGATTTAGTCAGTTTATTTCATATCATTTTATGCAGCTGTTTAAAACTGCCACTTTTGAAGTGGCTTTTGTTGTGTGTTTTGGGGATATGATGAGAGATGAGAAAAGTTGGACAGAGAAAGTGACAGAGACAGACTCAATTGTAGCTATGAAGCCATGCCTGTAAAGAAAAGTCATAACGCTGCTTCCTGTTGTCCAGTCTTTACCACAGCAGACAGCTTTAACTAGCACCTCTAGAGCTTTGCTTACAACAAACAGATGTGAATGACAAGCCACCTCACGCTAATCAAAAAACAGCAGGTCTGGTTTCGTTTTACCAAGCACTTCAAGCTAAAGTACTGCATTGTCAAACCAAATATAGGTACGTTATTGTCTAAACATTATTTAAAATCTATATTAAGGTGTTTTATCCTCATTTGAATGAAGCTAGTGTTACAGTTACTGTATTTTTAAATTAAGGTTGTACCCTGGTGACGTATTGATGTAAAGTATTTACAAGCCCGTGTTATTTTAAAATTCTGTTTTAAGAAATGTTGTTTGTCATTACAATATTCCTTGATTTCATTGTCCCAGGTAAGCAATAATGTATTATCATAATAAATAGTACAGTATTGTGCTCTTCTAGCAGTGCAAAATGAATTAGCTAAGATTAAAAATCAAACAATATTGTAAATAATATAGAAAATGCAATTGACTGTTGCAAATATGCATTATCATTATTATTATTATAGACATTGTTATATGTTGCTGTCACTCTACAATGTCTACGACATTAATTCATTTCACTGCTTCTGAGAAGCATGTCTATTCTATTTACAAAGCTGTACATTTGTGTGTGTTTGTGTGTAAATGTGTAGATACAATTCCGATTGTATATTTTGTACATAAATGAGGCTTATTGGCAGGTTTATCTGCTTTTACGCTCAGTTTTTTTTCCTCATATCAATATTTTGCTTGAATATCATTGCAAGCTGGCTTAATCAGCTGGCTTGTTCAGTGCTGTTTAGATGGGAACAGTGTACTTGGATTTGACTGAGCGCAGTGGCCGGAGGAAGGCAATATGTCGTAGCTCCAAATAGTTTTTGAACAGTAAACAGGGTGATTCAAGTTCCAGTCTTTTGGAAATGTGGAAAATAAAAACTCAATACAAAACTGTTTTACTGTTTTCAGTATTTATTGTGTGTGGGATGTATGGAGTGTTTTTACGATGCATCATCAACCGGCCATATTGGTGACACTGAACGTAAAAAATGCCACTGAACCGAACAAAACTCACATATTTTGCTGATTATTTCTGCTGAAAATGGTCAAGTTATTGTCATATTTTGAGCTGTACTAATTGGTTGGACCAGGAAAAAACATTTGGAGTACTATTGGCTGCCAAAAAGTTATAATAAATCAAGGAGAAGAGTGCAAAAAACTGAGGAACAAAAGGTGTTTGTGGTTGACCAAACTGAACCAGGATTTCCAGGACAAGAATCTTGACAACATTTGCATTTGTTCTTACCATTTCCGGTCAGGTAGGTGAAATATTAGGCTAATATCTTAATTAATACTCACTGTACGTATCTTTACCGCCTATTAACTTTAGTTTGTCAAAACATTGCACTCTTTTCTGCTTACTAAGTCCTTCTCTATATGATTTAGCAGCTTCCACACTTCAAACGAGCATTTGAGATTAAAAGTATATAAATTATTATTAAAAGTATTATTTTTATGAAAATAACCGACCATTATAGCGAGAAAAATCCTGAAATGTTTTCCTGAAAAAACATTATTTCTTTACGACTGAAGAAAGAAAGGCATAAACATCTTGGATGACCAGGGGTGAGTACATTATCTGTAAATCGTTGTTCTGAAAATGGACTTCTCCTTTAACCGTGCAATCCATGCTGTTGTTTACATCCGAGTATCGCCAATACGGCCGCGTGTTCGGGTAACTGACCAAATCGTGATGTCATGCTGCATTCCAGACAACTCGAAATTTAGATTTTTCCCATCTCCTACTTGGAAATAAGGTCTGGAACACCACTTGAAGTGAGAGGGTGCTCGCTGCAGAGCCAGATGGGAGGAGCTGGAGCTCCAGCTCCCCCTCGCTGGAGGTAATGGGTGGAGATAGACACC
Source organism: Labeo catla (assembly GCA_012976165.1). Classification (NCBI taxonomy): domain Eukaryota; kingdom Metazoa; phylum Chordata; class Actinopteri; order Cypriniformes; family Cyprinidae; genus Labeo; species Labeo catla. The sequence continues at coordinate 55,414 of VONZ01000568.1, read as the reverse complement.
TAACCACACCCTAACCCTACACCTTACCCTATCCTAACCCTAACTCCACCCATTAGTTCACACAGAGGTGGAGCTGGACCTCCAGAGAGGGGGAGCTGGAGGCCATTCGGCTCTGCAGTGAGCAGTACTTGCTTGAAGTTGGATATCCGACCTGTGAACGCGGTGCAGATCGGTCTACCCTGACCTCAGCAGGACGCGTCATTTGACGTCACTGCCTCCAGCAAGCATAGTGTGGAGCGACCTTATGTCAAACTTAAAAACATAAGACACTGAGTTTATAAAATTATATCCTAATTTTATCATTTCGTCAGCTGTTTTTTCTTCTTTTTTTGTCATAATTGACAGAAATATGTTTCTTTTGTGACTTTTGATTGATATGTGCTTCATATTGCAAACAATATTCATATTGTCTTACAATATTATAATGTATTAGCATACTGGTTTGTAATGCAGACAGTTTTACCTGCACTTCCGTTATGTCCCTAAAGCGACTAATGAACCAGAAGTCTTGAACATTCACAGGCTTTGAAAAATAAGGTGGATATATTAAATTGTACTGGAAAAGAATATAATTTCACCTCTTACCACCAGATGGCAGTATGGATTCATCCCAGTAGCGTCGGATTTTTGACGTCGCCTGAGGAGTACAGGTGCGTTTAGCGTAGACAAACAACAAACTTGGATTGCAATGTAGAGGTCATAGAACTGTTCATTTGCTTCTAAACAACATGGCTAGTAATTAACAGTGATCGTGTTTTCTCCTGGGTCTGCTGAACCCCAGAGTGTCTCAAGGGAGCCATTGATCCACGCCATTTGAATAACACGTATTTATACGCCGAAGTATGGAAGGCAGAGGACACTCGCTGCGGGCCATACATCATCATTAGGGAGCAAAAAGCAGTGGCATGTCTTTATTCCAAAGAAGGTCAGATTTCATAAACATATTGTCGACTATGAGCTATCCTTTCTGCTTCTACCTTCTGAAGGGTTATCTCAGATGGTGCCGTGGTTTTATTTATTTATTGTATACAATAATTAGTTCTGCCCTTTAATTTCATTAGACTGTGTTGTGTTTCAGAACTGGAACGGTGTTTGTGTGTATTTGTCTACTTCAGAGTCTATTTGTCTACCACACTTAAAAGGTTTGGGGTAAGTAATATATTTCTCCCTTTTTGTTTTTGTTTTTGAAAGATATTAGCATTTTATTCAACACGAATGCATTAATTGGTCAAAAGTGACAGTAATACTTAAATACTTTGTTACAAAGCGTTTCTATTTCAAATAAACGCTGTTCCTTTGAATTTTACTCAGAGAATCCCGAAAAAAAGTGCCAGCCTCCACAAAAATATTAAACAGCACAACTGCTTTCAACATTGATAATACGAAATGTTTCTTGAGCACAAAATCAGCATATTAAACTGACTGATTTTTTTAAAGGGTCATGTGACACTGAAGAATAATAATGCTGAAAACATTTTAAAATATACTAGTTATTTTAAATTGTAAAAATATTTTAAAATTTTGCTGTTTTGTTGTATTTTTGATCAACTAAATGCAGCCTTGGTGAGCATAAGAAACAAAGAACGGGGTTTTCTAATGTTGTGAGTGAATTTTTATTAAATACATTATAGAATGTCCATTGAATTAGAGCATATTTGCGCAAGTCTCACTTGTCTTTAATAATTTGTATAATATCACATCAGTTATGACCCCACCCTGCTCTTTAGATGTCTGCATTAGCATCGGCCATCGGAAAACCCATATTAATCGATTACTGCTCTGCAGGCATGACACAGTGGGTTTGTGCATCTAAAAACAGCCATGGTGACCATATCATAATTTTCTGACACTTTCATGCTGTCTAGGCTTGTTTTAGTCTGAATAAATCTTTCACTTTATTCCAAAGATTGAGTGCGGATGCACAGACAGCCTCAAAGGAGACATGCAGATTGAATTCCAAAGGTGATCGGCCAAAAAAACACCTTTTCTATAGCTCTGACAAATCCAAGCACAGCAATAAGGTCATTAATAAATAAAAGATCAAATAGATGAATTATTGATGTTTGTGTCTGAGTATGTGTCTGTGAGAGAGAAAGAGAGACTATGGGTGTTTTTGCACTTTGTTCAGGATAAGGTCTGGTCTGGCCTTTCAACAAAGCAAAACATTTCATAAACACACCTATAGCTTGAGTCTGATGGGTTGATAAGACATTACTCTCTTGGGAACACTGAATTTAGCAGTGCCACCAATTAGCAACAACCTTTAGCTAATTACGGTCCACCTTTCTGTCATACGCCTCTGCAAAGCAATGGAGGATTTTAAAAATTCAGCATCACTGTGTTTGGTGTAAAGAAAACTGCCTTATAGAGCCTGACCTCACTTTCCCCTTCTCTCCTGTTTATTTCCAGCCTCTCGTGCTTTTAGAGTTGACAGAGATTGTCAGTTTGGTGGCTGGATATGACTGTAATGTCTATGTACATGCAGAAAGAGAGAATCAAAGACACGTCCATAGAAAAAAAATAAATTTACGTACAGACCCAGAGAGACAGACAGACAAAAAAGAGAGAAATACAGTTGCCTTGGCTACCATTTTGTTCATGTCACTGACTTCCTCACAATCTCCTGGCCCCTCTAGCACTCTCCTCTGTCGTATTTTCTTCTTTTCTTTTGTTTCTCCTTCCATTTCCCAAACAATGCACAGGCTATCTGGATGACAGAATTGCAGGGGAGCTCAACATCCATTTTCCCCCCTCACCAGTTGGATAAAAAGCACAGAATCATTTTTTTCTTTATCAGTCTATTGTTATCATTTTCTCCTTCCATTTTGAACCGCACAACCTCTCTTGTTGTTTAGGTGTCCCTATGTACTATGATTTATTGTTTTATATAGTTTTCAGGATATGCTTTGTTTTTCTGTTGTTTGTTTTAGAGATAGTCCATCTAAAAATACAAATTCTGTCATCATTTACTCACCCTCATGTCATTTCAAACCTGTATGAATATCTTTCTTCTTGGAACTATAAGCGTGGGTGATATGACCAAAATCTTATATCACAATATGAGTAATTTTATTTCACGGTAACAGTATACTAATACTTTTTTTTTTAGCAAGAATGCTTTTGATCAAAAGTGATGATAAAGACATTCATAATGTTACAAAAGATTTCTGTTTCAGATAAACGCTGTTCTTCTGAACTTTCTGTTCATCAAAGAAACCTGAAAGAAGTCTACTCGGCGGTTTTCGACATAATAATAATAATAATAAATGTTTTTGAGCAGCAAATCAGAATATTAGAATGATCATGTGACTGGAGTAATGATGCTAAAAATTCAGCTTTGAAATCACAGGAATAAATTACATTTTAAAATATAATCAAATAGAAAACAGTAATATTTCAAAATATTACTATTTTTGCTGTACTTTGGATCAACTAAATGCAGGCTTGGTAAACAGAAGAGACAATGAATTAAAAATTTTACTGTCCAAATATTTTTTGACTGGTAGTGTATGTATCACAAAGTAGTTATTTTTGCTGTAAATAAGGTCTTTATCAACATTTTTGTTACCATAGAAATTTCATAATTCCTCATAATTCACCAGTGTCAATATCACTTTTTTTTTTTTTTTTACTTTTTAAAGAAAAGGTGGGCTATGTCATATCTCTGTTGTTGTTGTAGTCTCCACTAGTTTGTTGTTGTTCTGTCTCTTCAGTTTCGCTTTCTACTGTGAAACAACGGACCAGGACTGTCCTACCACCTTGTGGAACAACTGATTACTGCAAAACAAATTCAATGCACATATGCGACCAAAGTACGCGCAGTTACTTTGGCACGAAAAAAACATGAATGAACATCAGAACCTATTTTATTTCAACCGCGGAAAGACATCGATACACGCAATGATTCAAGTTTAAGTTTACCGAAGTTAATCTACTCTCCTGTCTGATTTGTTTGTTGGACAGAATGGTAAATTCAGCGTTATGATTGGTCAGATCGCCTCTCAATCAAGCTATTTTTGACCCTTCGCAAAAACCCGCCCTCCTCAGTTACTGTTGCTGTGTCCAACAAACAATGGTGCTCTCACACTACAAATCATGTTCTCACTCAGTGAAAAATACATTGCAGAACAAAGAGTAAACTGACAACACGCCAACAGACAAGACAGAGCAGGTTACTTCTGATATGAAACAATGTCATTTTTCAAGAAATTCAAACAATAAATACCGTTTTGTGGCTTTTTAATGTGTCCTCACAGATCACTGTATTGCCTTATTAGTTCATAGACACGCGAACCAATTGTCTTTTTTTATTTACCTAAAACACGAAATAAACATAAATGGATATCAAAACATATTTCAACCGTAGAAAGTTTTCAGTACAAACAGTTGTTCAAGTTTAAGTCCACCGAAGTTAATCTATTCTACTGTCTTATTTGTTTGTTGGACATAATGGCGGATTCTGTGTTATGATTGTCAGATCACCTGTCAGTCAAGCCGTTTGAGAAGGGTCAATTGTGTCTACCGGTATATCGCCCACCCCTATTGACTTCCAGTGTATTTTTTGTCCAAGTCAATGGGAAATTGAATGTTCTGGTTGCCAACAGTCTTCAAAATATCTTCTTTTGTTCTCGATACAAAAGTCATACAGGTCTGGAACAACATGAGGGTGAGTAAATGATTCCAGAATTTTCAGTTTGGATTGGACTGTCGCTTAAATATAATACTAAGGCAGGTCTGAAAAAATCAGTTCAATCTGTATTGTTTTTTCTTAAGAGAAGCAATAGAGCGCAACAGTGCCTTTCCGCTTTTTTAGCGGCCTTGGTTTTGGAACTGTTATTCCCGTTTATTTTTCCCATAGGGATTTTTAAAAAGACTTCATTAAAGCATTATAAGCCTTGAACCAAACCAGCTATGAGGTGAACCACAACATTGCAAACTTTGATTTTAAGTCCTCAAGTTTCTGTAGTAGTGCAGCATTTAGTTGCATCACTTACTGTACATTGTGTTACTGCACACTGCCATAAATTAAAACTCATATTTTCCATAATCCTTGTGTTGCTGAAAATCATCTAATTGAAAATGAACCTCAGTAGAATTGTAGATCAATGAGATTAAGTTGTGGGCGGCACAATGTGCGAGTTGTAAAAACCAAGAAACCAGAAAAACATCCTATCACAGTTCGTGGTCATGACTGGACAGTACTTGGTTTTGATGTGGTGATTCTACTGAATTCAGGATTCATCTCATCTGCTGCCCCTCTGACTCATTGTCCTATCTCCATTTTTTTTTCCATCTAATGGCTTCTCTTTAGCAGACGACACACACATTCAGCTTGTGTGCGTATGTGTGAACACACTTTTCTCTCTCTCCCATAAAACAGTCACGCTGTCTCTCGCGCTGTGGCTGTATGCTGTCAATGACGCAAGAAGCATATTAAATCATTTTCTAGGAAATGTAAAGCTATTTGCTGATTGTAATACAAGCTTTAGAGCTGACACGTGCAGTTATGGGAGACTTGTTTCAAAATCGTTTTAAAAGCTTTGCTACATATAAAAATCCTGTTATTCCTGGACAGTGGAGATTGAATCTCGTATTCCAAATGTGTGTCATACAAAGCTTTAAGTTTTGGAATAATAGAACAAGCTTTCTTTGAAATCACTGTGTGGTTTTAGAAAGGGTTCATCTGTTTTAAGTACATCACAAGTATTTTTCATCTTATGCCTGGTTCTTCTGATGACTGCCTTTCGCTCGGGTACACGCGCACATCCTGTGAATCACATCCACTCCAGGATGTGACCAATTACTTAGACCTCTCATCAGCAGAACCTTTTACACTGCCTGTCGAGCCTCATCTGTGAGTTTCTCTGATAGCAGGTACTTCACTTTACGGGGTTCATATACATTCTGTGTGGATGTATGTCACATTCACAGGGTTTATAGTCTCTGTGTGAGGATATATGCAGCTGTCATGACTGCTCAGAGAAGATGTGCTTGTTATGTTCCTCATAAAAAATTACTGTGACATACAGTGATGGGATCCAAAGGGTGTTGAATGTGTCCCATATCCATCTATCATTGAGAAATTACCATGGTGTAACAATTGAATTTTTGTACCGTTTACAACCATTTCTAATTATTGACATTTACCAAAATATATTTGAATTAATCTACTCATGTTATTCTAAAACCAGGGGATTTCTAGACTAGTCCCTGTGTTTTGATACTTCTTTTTTTGTTACTGTTATGAATATAAGGATATAAGTAGTTTTTACCTGCAGTATAGTCATTACTGTCACAAACACGTGTTGAAGACTGACATGGAAGATAAGAAATTAGTATTTTTGTTTTCTTTGGACATAAAAAGTATTCTCATAGCTTCATAACATTACGGTTGAACCATTGATGTCACATGGACTGTTTTAATGGTATCCTTACTACCTTTCTGGGCCTTGAACGTGTCAGTTGCATTGCTGTCTATGCAGGGTCAGAAAGCTCTCGGATTTCATCAAAAATATCTTAATTTGTGTTCCGAAGATGAAGATTTTATGGGTTTGGAACGACATGAGGGCGATTAATTAATGACACAATTTTAATTTTTGAGTGAACTATCCCTTTAAGAGTGAAACCAATGGAAATTAAAGAATTCCTGCAGAAAATCACACAACAGAAAGCAGATAAGACCTTTGTTTAGCACTTTTGTTCCGAAAGTGACAATGTTGGTTTACTAACAAGTCTTTTGTGTTGAAACAAAAGTCTGTGCATCTGTGTGTGTGTGTGTGTGTGTGTGTGTTTGTGTGCATGTGTGACAAAGAAGTGTGACAAACAAAGTATCTATGGTTTGAGGCATTTTAAAAAACGGGTTTATAATTGGATCAAATAATGTCTTAATAAAATTTTATTTTAATAAAAATATTAATTATAAGGCATATATATACACTGCTGTTCAAATGTTTGGGATCAGTAAGAATTTTAATTTAATTTTTTAAATTTTTAAATTTAATTTTTTTAAGGTTTAATTTATTTGATTAAGAATACAGACAAGATACAAAAAGGTAATATTATGAAGTATTATTGCAATTTAAAATAACAGTTTTCTATTTTAATACTTTAAAATTTAATACTTTAAAATATAATTTGTTCCTGTGATGCAAAGCTGAATTTACATCATCATGACTCCAGTCTTCAGTGTCAAATGATCCTTCAGAAATCATTCTAATATGCTGATTTATTATCAGTTTTGGAAACAGCTGTGCTGCTTAATATTTTGTTGATACTTTTATTGTCAGGATTCTTTAATTAAAAAAAACAAAAACATAAAAACAGGATTTATTTAAAATAGAAATCATTTGTAACAATATAAACTACCATTTAAACATTTGTGGTCGGTAAATTATTCTTTTTTAAAATAAATTAATACTTTTATTTAGCAAGAATGTGTTAAATTGATAAAGTGATAGCAAAGATATATATGGCTATAAAAGATTTCTATTTTGCATAAATGCTGTTCTTTTTAAAAATTTTATTAGGGCTGTCAGTCGATTAAAATTTTTCATCTAGTTAATTACATGATATTTCAATTAATTAATCTAATTAATCGCAAAATATATTTGACTGAAAATACCCACAAAAGATTATTTAAAGCTATTTTTGTGTCAGTTGAGAACGTATCACGTAGATATTACAAATTTGAGGAACATCATTGGTCACCCAAAATCATTGGTAACCAAAACTGCTTTGTTACTAACAGTCTTCAAAATATCTTCTTTTATGTTCCACAAAAGAAAGGTTTGAAATGACATGAGTGTGCGTAAATGATGACAGAATTATTTTTTTTATCCCTAATGTTTTTATTTTTATTATTAGGGGCCAAGCACCGAAGGTGCGGTGGCACCTATTGTATCCGTTGGCGTTATTATTCTTCCTCTTCCGCCGCAAGTCTATGGCAGCCCATAGAACCGCTTGCGGGAAAGTTGTATAATTTTGCACACTGATAGAGGACAGTCCCAACATTAACCATAGCAAGTTTGGAGTCTCTAACTCAAACTCTCTTGCACCACCACTTGTCCAAACTTTCAAAAGATTTATGCTAATAACGTTTGAACCGTAAGCCATACAACAAAAATTCTTTTTTCCTCTGATTCCTTGGCTTATGCCGAGTCGAATGGACACCAAAATTCAAAAATCGTAAGGTTTAGTTTTTTCGCTATTCTCAATTGTTCGTAAAAACCTACTTTTTCGAACTCGTCCTAGGCCGTTGCACCGATTGTCACAAAAATTGATCCAGATCATCTTCAGACCACACTGGCAAAAAGTTATGGAATGCAAGTCGATTCGTCCAGCCGTTCACGAATAACACGCGAAAGAATTCTACGAAAAGCTATCAAAAATCAATGTGAGGCTATATCTCCGTAACAGTTTGGCATATTGACACCAAACTTGGTGTGTGTTATAACAAGCATGACCTGAGGCTAACTGCAGTGTTTCGGTGCAGTGCCCCCTAGTGGTCAGGAGATACGAAAAATGGCTATTTTTCTTTATAACGTCTGAATGATTTGTCCAAAAATCACAAAACTGGTCTCTTTAGATTCGGTGTGTCATACCGAGTCGAACCATATCCAATTTTCCCATGTCAGCCATTTTGGGTGTCGGCCATTTTGAATTTAGCTTTAAAATGCTGTATCTTGAGAACAGATTAGCGTATCGTTTCGACATTAATTACAAAAATGTTCGGCACCATGCCCTGAATGTACATAATAATTTTTGGGCCAGCGCCACCTTGTGGTCAAAAGTTATAACGAAATTTCGAAAAATGCTAATAACTTTTGCGTACATTAGCCTATTGAAATAAAACTGATTTTGATAGATTCCTTCGGTCATGCTGAGAACACCAATACCAATTTTGCCAATTTTGGCCGAACTTCCTGTCCGCCATTTTGATTCATGTTGAAAACCTACTTTTTCGAACTCCTCCTAGACTGTTCGTATGATTTGCACCAAATTTGACTCGGATCATCCTCCGACCAAGCTGGCAAAAAGTTATGAATTTTGCGTCGATACACAAAACGGTTTTCGTTTGGCGGATCAATGAATATGCCATACACATGCCAAACTGTATCTGAGGCTGTATCTCTGCAAAGGTTGGAGATATTTACACCAAACTTTGTATGTGCCATTGTCACCTCACACTGACAACGCCACACTATTTTGGTTACAGCGCCACCTATTTGTCAAGAGTAATAATCCATTCATTAAACATAAATAATGAAATTTCCAAAAATGCTAATAACTTCAGCTTACATTAGCCTATTGTAATGAAACTTATGTCAATAGATTCCTTGGGTCAATCTGAGAACATTGATACCCATTATGCCAATATTGGCCAAACATCCTGTCCGCCATTTTGATTAATATTGAAAACCTACTTTTTCGAACTCCTCCTAGACCGTTAGTCTGATTTTCACCAAATTTGACTCAGATCATCTTCAGACCATGCTGGCAAAAAGTTATGAATTTCGTGCCGATATACAAAACCGTTTTCGTTTAGCGCATCAACGAATTTGCTGGAAAGATGCCAAACTACCTCTGAGGCTGTATCTCTGCAAAGCTTTGACATATTGACACCAAATTTTATATGTGCTATTGTCACCACACCCTGACCACGCCACATCAATTTGGTAACAGCACCACCTGCTGGTCAGAAGTAATACACCATTCATTAAACATTAATAATGAAATTTCCAAAAATGCTAATAACTTGTGATTGCATTAGCCTACTGTAATAAAGCTGGTCTCGAAATATTCCTTGGGTCATGCCGACAACATACATACCAATTATACCATACTTGACTGAACTTCCTTTCCGCCATTTTGATTAATGTACAAAACCTACTTGTTCGTACTCCTCCTAGACCGTTGATCTGATTTTCACCAAAATTGAGTCAGATCATCTTTGGACTGTCCTGACTCAAAGTTATGGATTTCGTGTCGATAGAGTAAACCGTTTTCGTACAGCGCCACTACAGATTTTAGTCTTGATGCCAAAATGATTCTGAGGCTGTATCTCTGTAAAGCTTTGGCATAATGACACCAAAATTTGTGTGTGTCATTGTCACCTCACACAGAACGCATCACATCAATTTGAAAACAGCACCACCTATTGGTCAAAAGTGATAAGCCATTAAATTATATTATTGGTTGTATTTATGATTTTTCAGCTGATATCATCCTAAAATGACTTTAGTTACTCACTGTTACAGTCAGTCTGTTGCTCCTTGCCGTGCTTAGCTCCTCATTCTGCCTCTGTTGTGCTTGGCCCCGCAATTGCTGCTTGCAGCTATATTTATTATTATTATTATTATTTATTTTTTTATGAAATGATACTCTAAATAAGAAACTCAATCTGCCAGCAGCTGGTGGTAGATGTTCATATGAGTCATTCATTTGATTCGTTCAAACGGCTGATTCAATCAGGAAATAAGTAATTGACTCTCTTTATGAATGAATCATTGGTTCAGATGATTTGTTCAAAATGCAGATTCATTCAGAAACTAAACACAGCTGTGTTGCTCTAGAACGTGCAACAATTCTGCTATGGCTTCAAAGGTAATATGTCCTTTGCAAAATTGAGCAAAAACATAATATTGTGTTAAAAATAATGCAATATCAACTTCTTATTTACTGAACTGTTGTATAAAATCACATTTAAGCTTGTGATGGATCGAGACAAAATCAGCACTCGTGTAATATTACTCTTGCTGCCTTTGTGATATATGATGTATATAAAAGTGGATATTATTTTTACAGATTAATTAAAAACCACTGCATGGATTTTTATCATTATAGGGTAGATTTATACATACACTGCCAACACACATTAATGTTCAAACAACATGTATAAAAGACAAAACAGGTGCATTTTTTGAACCAATATCTTGAATTGTAGTACATAACTGAATTTATGGAGTTGTTGCCCTGCATTATATTTGTCAACAATCAACTATATGAAATATAATGTTAACATACAGGTCTGGGGCAGGGGGCAAGTAATTGCATTATTTTTTCATAACTAAATAAGTTAAACTGACAGCCCTAAATATAATATAATATATATAATTTCAAAAAATTATGGATCGATAGATAGATGATAGGTGAACGAGTTTTCATGTTGACTTTAAATTACAAACAATAGAAGTCAATAGAAGTCCTCAGAAATGAAGTGAAACTAATTTGTGTGTGTGTGGTAGACGTCACTTTAATCTAACATGCCTGTTCATTTCTCCTGCCAGTGTTACACATCTCGCATATAAGGACAGGGTGAAACGGCAAAGTGACAGCGCTCCGTCCTCTCCCTCCCTCAACTCTTTCTTGCGTTGTCATTTGTCCCTTTTCCCCCTTCTTTTTCTCCGCCCCTGTCTGCCTGCATCTCTCAATCTCTCTTTCTCCTCTAGGAAAAGAACATCTCCTTGGTCACTGTGCATTTTCTCATCTGTTTTCTCTCAGTTTTCAGAGCTAAAAGAGTGTGCTGCTGACAGGCTGTTAGTATTGAAGAACGCTGCTTCTATTTTAAAAGTACTTTATGAACTTCTCTCCACCGAACCTGCAGATTCCATCTTGCTGTAATGCAGCATACAAAACATATATATATGATGTACGTCTGTGTCTGCACAAGCTAATTCATTTCCTATTCACATACGAAATGAAAACGTACAACAGCAGCTGGGACCCTGCTGTTCACGTGGTGTATAACACACACACAGACACACACACATATTAGTTCTATGCCCATTGGGACATTGCTGACCCATGATAACCAACAGCTGTTCATGATACCAAAACAAACGTATGCGATACATGGGTAAACAAGTAAGCTTACTGTAATATGTTGGCACTCATTTTGTAAAAAACAAATAAATAAGACACATACATGCACATAAAATGATTATCCACCCCACAATTATGCACATATTAAATGTTAAAATTACTTCATTAAGAGATTTGATTAGGATCTTCATTAAGAATTTGCTCATGAGATGCTGTTTACATTTGCTTAGAGGTTTATGTTTGCTTCTACAGATTCTTAATTTTCTGAAAATAAATTTGGCCTGGTTAAAAGCCCTTGATGCCTATATTGTTTTGTTTTATAATCTCTGGGCATATGCGTGATATACCGTACTGAACTCTAGACCAAATTAAAAACAAGCACCAAAAGATGCCCTGATGATTCATTATACTAAATTGCACCACAACCATGTTACCAGTGCATTTGCATTGCCATATGAAAGGAAAACAATATCATGGAGACTGGGGATGGGATTTTTGACTGTAGAGCCAGTAAGCAATCATGTAACAATGTTCTAGCACCACTCACTTTTGCTTCAGAAAATGTACCAAACCATTGAACCACTGATGTCACTTGGACTATTTTAACAATGTCCTTACTACCTTTCTGGGCCTTGAACATGCTAGTTGCATTGCTGTCTATACAGGGTCAGAAAGCTTTCGGATTTTATCAAAAATATCTTAATTTGTGCTCTGAAGATGAACGAAAGTCTTACGGGTTTGGAACAACGTGACAGAATTTTCATTTTTGGGTGAACTATTGTTTTAAAAGAGCCATTAAAGGGGTCATCGGGTGCGCATTTTCCACAAGTTGATATAATTCTTCAGGGTCTTAATGAAAAATCTATAATATACTTCGGTTAAAAATTCTCAATGGTTGTGTAAAACAACAACCTTTTTACCTTGCCAAAATGAGCTCTGCAAAATCATCTCATTCTGGTCGAGGCTGCTTTAAATGCAAATGAGCTCTGCTAACCCCGCCCCTCTCTTCTCTCTGTGGAGAGACGATCCTGTTTACTTTAGCTGCATTTAGCCGCGTTTAGCCACTAAACTTGCTAACTAGCACATTATTAGGAAAGGCGATCGCAAAGATTCGTAAAAAAAACCCTTATACTCACTTCTGCTGTAAGTGAAGCTGGATCACGAATGATTTGCGTGAACATAGACGGATATATGTAGATCGGGAGGCGCATTCCCTTTACAAACAAACGTAATCTACTGCATCTTCAGCTCAGATGTCAGGAGTAAATGACGACCACTACGTTCATTATTACATCCAGCAACACAACACCTCAATCGGAGATATTATTGTCTAACTTACATCCCTGATCCAGCTTTGAAACAAAGAGGGCAGACTGTTACAGCTGATCTGAGGTAACACGCTCATGTCAATCAACTATCGTGGGAGCGTCCGTCATACCGACAGGCATCTGAGAACGGCTCGATTTGAAAAAGGGGATATTATTTTTACAGATTAATTGAAACCACTGCATGGATTTTTATCATTATAGGGTAGATTTGTACATACACTGCCAACACACACATAAACTTAGCATCTGATGACCCCTTTAAACTTTTTACACTATAAAGAACCTCTTCCAAGCTCGTTGACCCATAGATGCCACAAATTATTTTCTACAGTGTATTTTCTACATTGAAATAGGGAGCGTGTTTGCCAAAAAAAGTGTAAAAATTTGAATGTGTAAGTCCTGGACTTTAGCAGCTCTTGTTTTTTCCCCTGTTGTTGTGCTCTGAGTCCAGCTGAGAACAGACCTGTCTGTCAAACCCACGCGCTCTATGGGAACAGGGAGATGTGGGCGAGTGGTGAACGAACGGTGCAGCTATTTTAAACGTAAAAGCTCCCCCCTCCTTTCTGAAGTGTTCTTTCATCCCTGATATGGACATAAAGGGGCTTTTCCTCTTCTGTGACAGAAGATGTGGAGCAGAATAGTGCTGTGTGTTTATGCGTTCATGACATTCCATCAGCCAACCAGTGTGTTCGTACGTAGGCCAAGTCTCAAACTTTTCTCAACAGGAAAGCAGTTCTGCCTCGCTCTGTAGTCTTAAAGAGGACATCAGATGCAAAATTCACTTTTACATAGTGTTTGCAATGCATATAAATGTGTGTTAGCAATGTGTGGACACAACCATTCTACGATGATAAAAATGCATTCACTCCTTTTTTAACCCCTGAAAAACCTTAGTTATCAAGCCATTTTGTTTTTCTGAGCAGGATAATGTCACTGCTTAGGCTCCACCCACGCCCCCTGACAGACTGTCCTGTATTAACATATTTCTGCCCTCAGCCAGTTGTACGCTGTCCGCCATTTTCTCCACACTCGAGCAGCTGTAGTGACGTCTCATAAGCAATGCAGGTGTTTTGTATTTAGATGTAAAGGTGAACATAAGAGTCTTAATTTTCCCCTGACATCAGAGCCACTGAGGACACAGTTGATTAGTTTGGTTTTTGACAGTAATGTGCCACCAAATACACAAAAAATGGAAGAGGGGGTGGAGTGAGCAGTAGCTTATTATCATTTAAAGAGACATGCACCAAATCTGTTGCTGTGAACAGAGCTGTTTTTGATAAGGTAAAAAGGGTTGTGTTTTACACGACCATTGAGAGTAATTTGCAGACATTTCATGAAGACCCTAAAGAATCATACCAACTTGTGGAAAATGGGTATTCGATGTCTGCTTTAAAATAACAGGTAACCCAATAAATTAAATAAAAAATTCTGTCATCATTTATGTTGTTCCAAACCAGGCTTTCTGTCGTCCGTGTTACACAAAATGCAGAATTTTAGGGTCTGGCAACCTTATTCACCATTTACCTACATTTAACTTTTTTTATATATGGTTGAAGTCAAAAGTTTTCATTTGCAGAATCTGCAAAAAGTTAATTATTTTACCAAAATACAGGGATGATACAAAATGCATGTTATTTTTTTTATTTAGTACTGACCTGAATATTTCACATAAAAGATGTTAAAATATAGTCCACAAGAAAAAATAATATCTGAATTGATAAATGACCCCATTCAAAAGTTTACATACACTTGATTCTTAATACTGTGTTGTTACCTCAGTGATTTTCAGATGATTTTTCATCATTTTTGTGTATTTGAACCCTTTCCAATAATGACTGTATGATTTTGAGATCCATCTTTTCACACTGAGGACAACTGAGAGACTCATATGCAACTATTATAGAAGGTTCAAACGCTCACTGATGCCCCAGAAGGGAACACAATGCATTCATAGGTGGGGGGTGAAAACTTTTTGAATTTGAAGATCAGGGTAAATTTTACTTATTTTGTCTTCTGGGAAACATGCAAGTATCCTCTGTAGCTTCTGAAGGACAGTACTAAATGGGGGAAAAAAAAAGATATTTAGGCAAAATAAGACAAATTTACACATCTTCATTCTTTTCAAAAGTTTACACCCGTGGCTTTTAATGCATCATGTTTCCTTCCTTCCTATATAGCCTAATAAAAGTGAATGTCAACTATGGTGGGCATGCTAAACGAAAAAAAACAACACGACTAATCTTTTATTAATTTGCTCCACCTCTGAAATGACTTTCCTTTACAGCTGACGTCACAAATGGTGACTCTCTCGTCACTCTCTCACTTTTCAACCCTTTCTCTTCAACCACCTGGCTCCATTCTGTATGTAATGCCAACTATTCACAATCCAATCAATTCCTGATGCCCTTTGTTTCAGAAATGCTTCAGAATGGGTTGTAAACAGTGCTTTATTTTAGTTTTGAGTGACTTTTCTGGTTTAAACACTCCCAGCAAATGATGGCAGATGTTCTCGAGTGTCCAGGAAACCTGTTTGGAATCATTTGCTACTGTGTTTTAAAACTAATAAAATTATTCCAAATAAATGTCTGAATAAAAATCATAATGATTAGTTTTACTGTCTTGCACTGTCTTTTCAGTGTGCATGTCTCTGTGTTTTTGTTTTTTTTTTTTTTCCCCTAAACAGATGCTGGTTATGTCTTCTGCACCGGTGTGTGCGAGTTTAGCAGGTTTCCAGTCTGGTGACTGGACGTAAAGCTCTGAATGCAGACTCAGCCTCCTGTCAGCCATTGTATTGGCTGAAGACTCTTCCTCACTATCCAGCTGCCAGTCCCTTCTGTTCCCCTCCTCCTCTGAGCTGAGCCCATCCCCCTCTCCACCCCTCCTCCTCTCCCTCACTCCATATATTCCTCTCCCCACCACTAAAAAAGGAATTGTGCCTCTCTCTTTACAATTTTATCCTACTTGAGCTGAGATTGCTCGTAAAGAGAGATAGAATAGGGACTTATGGAAATTCGGAAATTACTGTAAGATCAGCAAGAAAAAGTTCACATCATATCTCTAAATTGATTATATAAAGAATTTTAAAATTCTTTATATAACCATGAATGCGCTTCATACATCTGCAAATCAGGTGTTACAGAATTCTAAAAGAGAAGCTGTATGGAAAGTGTGAGCTGCAGCAAGGAATGTCTCTTAGTTTTGCTGTCTTTGTCTCCTATAGCAGTCCCTTATATAAGAATTTTGTATGTCAGCATAGCTTGTTGTTAAAGATCCATTCTATTTTGAGAGAACGGGATGCAAGCAGATGAGTGAGCGAGAGAGGAAGAGACAGAGAGGGAAATACAGAAAGAAGAAAAGAGAAGAAAGGGCTTAGCAAAAGCTCACTTTCATTCAGCCTGACTTTAAACCGCTATCCAGGCTTCTGCCAAAATGAGGCAGGACTCGTGTCCTTCTGAGTGAAGGAGAGCTCACGTCCCCATTCACAGCTTTTTGCTGCAGTGCTAAAATTACAACAACACAATAGCAAGGTTCTCTTCAATGGCAGGCACAGTGAAGAAAAAAAAACTGTGAGTATTTGTGATTTGACAGCCATATGTTTTGAGTGTAGTGTTCATATTATATGGGTTAAGGCCAGTGCTGATTCCTAGAGCACAGTCGCTGATAATGCAGTTTAATAAAGGCAAATGTGATGTTCACAAAACTGCAGTTAGTTGAAGATCTCCAGGTGCACAGATGCCTGGATTTGTAAAAATCTATTCATATTATTTATTTATTTTTGAATTTTATATGATTTCATATATATATTATATATATTCACTTTTTCAACAATATATACACTACCAATCAAAAGTTTTTTGGACAGTAAGATTTTTAATGTTTTTTTTTTAAGTCTCTTCTGCTCGCCACGCCTGCTTTAATTTAATCCAAAGTACAGCAAAAACAGTAAATTATATATTTTAAAATGTAATTCATTCCTGTGATTTCAAAGCTGATTTTTTTTAGCATCATTACTCCAGTCACACGATCCTTCAAAAATTATTCTAATATTCTGATTTGCTGCTAAAAAAATGAACCAAAAAAAAAAAAACGTATTATTTTTATTATGGTGAAAACAGCTGAGTAGGATTTTTTTCAGGTTTCTTTGATGAACAGAAAGTTTAGAAGAACAACATTTATGTGAAATAGAAATCTTTTGTAACATTCTAAATGTCTTTATTATGACTTTTGATCAATTTAAAGCATCATTGCTAAATAAAAGTATTAATTCCTATCATTTGTTTCCCAAAAAGCTTTTGAATGGTACAGGATAGTGTATAATGTTATAAAAGCTTTTTATTTCAGATAAATGCTGATCGTTGGATCTTTCTGTTCATCAAAGAATCCTGAAAATGTACTCAACTGTTTTAAATATTTATGTTAATAGTAATAAAAAATGTTTCTTGAACAGCAAATCAGCATAATAGAATGATTTCTAAATGATCATGTGACACTGAAGACTGGAGTAATGATGCAGAAAATTTAGTTTTGATCACAGGAATAAATTACATGTTAAAATATATTTAAATAGAAAGCAGTTATTTTAAATAATAAAAATATTTCACAATATTACTGCTTTTGCTGTATTTTGATGCAGAAGAGACTTCTTTAAAAAACATTAAAAATCTTTGACTGGTAGTGTATTACATATATGATAAAAAAATAATATATGTAAAGAATATTCTAATTTTTTAAACATATACAGTATATATTTTTCAACAAAAGGTGTGTTCAGTGACATTTTTTTCCTTTTTTTTCAGTGGGCAGTTACAGTTGTTTCATGGCATCTAATAATTTAATGTATGCGTCTATATAGAATTTGGATTTCAAAAATAAACCTACCCTGAGAAATATTCATTCAAGTTACGTGAAAGAGTCAGAGAGAACGTCACATTATCATTACATCATTGGACAAAGGCATTATTTACAATTGTTTAACGGTCCAAACTAATCCGCTATTATTTTTCTTATAGTCTACATTACCTAAATCTGATTTGCCTAATGCCGGGACACCTATTAATGGGACGCGCACACGTGCTCCTGCTTGGTTACCACCTTTTGATTGACAGTCGGGCAGCAGCACGCAGGCGTGGTGAGCGCTCCCGCAGACAGGGGGCGTCAATATGGCGTCCTGAGAAAGACAACACAGCCCGACACCGCACCGATCTTCGGCTGACATCGGGAGGAGAGAGGGACCGTTTCGCCAAACATAAGACGTGATTTCGTCCTGTGCATCCCTCTGAACGGCCGCGAGCATCGGGTTTGGATGTGCACATCTCGGAGGAGGAGGAGGAGGACAGCCTTGTGACACCTGATCGAGAATTTTCCTTTTTCATCTGTATTTGATGCTGCTGCTCAGTGCTCGGTGATACAAAAGCAGGTGAGACCGAGGCGACCGCTCCTTTTAGGGATTCGGGTCGGAAATGTCGAGCGAGAAACCGGTTTTGGCACCGGGTTCCGCCTCGCTCACGGACCGAGAAGCCCCCACGCCACCACCAGCAGCAGCACTGCCGGGTTCGGGGCAGCAAGTCGTAACGGGCTCCGTTACCGGGGACATGATGGTGTCTGGATCGGGCGCCGTGGTACTACCGGCCGGGGTCATAAACCCCTCGGTTCCGATCCGGAATATCAAGATGAAATTCGCCGTGCTCATCGGTTTGATCCAGGTCGGGGAGGTTAGCAACAGAGACATCGTGGAGACAGTTTTAAATCTGGTAAGCATCTGCATACAGTCTATTGAACGCGTGTTTTATTTAGATGATGTCATATGAGAATTGATTTCTTGATCAAATGCACGAAAGCCAGAAATATTCCCCGGAGGAATGTCACCCTGTCTTTTGTTGACATCCCAGTCAGATTCATCACTACCAGCTTCGCTTTAGGCTAACAAAATATCGCGCACATAACGTCATAATTCATTTTCCCAGCGTACTATTGCACAGTGATCGCTGCGTTTATTTGCACTGCCAAATGACAGTGTATCAACACGCCGGCCTGCAACAATGACTCGCCAAATAAGGGAATGCATCTTTTCTCCTAGCGGAATATGCTATTAGATTCACAATTCTCGCCTAGACGACATTCTAAACCGGTCTTGGGTTATTAAACGCTATTTCCCAATATGGATTCCATTTTTCATATGTAAATACGACTGGTGGGTAGATGTTAACGCGACGCAGCCATACATGGATTAATTCCCATAGATGTACAGCAGTGTGGGTGTAATTAATATTCAGAGCGCGTTAACGTGTCGTCTGTTACTCGTTATTTTTAAGCTTTAATGGTATGCTGTTTGTGTTCTGGCACCTGTTATATCCTCATCTGTGTCGGTTTATGTTCGATATGGCTGCTGGTTTTGCTCATGGAGGCCACAGGCTGGTGAGCGAGGTGGATTAAAGCGGGCTTTAACTGAATTCTTGTTATGAAACGGCTTAGAAAACGTATTAACACAGATTTGGTAATGCGCGCTGCTGCATGGGATGCTGGGAGGACCGTTGTTTTGAAGGAAGGGATGGAGTGTTTCTTTGCCGACGTCCTTATCAATAATTACAACTGGCAGAGCCAGGCCTTCTTAAAGCGCAAACGTACATGTCACAACGTTGCAGTTAAGAAAACTCCTAGAAACCACACCTCGAATATAGAACGTCAATATGCGTTCTTACTATGAAAATTCCAAAATCGAATGTTTTAATCTTTACATTTCTATAAGGCGTCAGAACGCAGAGAACGTATTTTTAAGCTTACAAACCGGCATAGTTCAGTGGCAGATATGTGTGAAAAAAATGACAAACATTTTACCTTGATTATATATCGTTTGTGAATGGAGGAATGGATGTTTGAATGGTTGAAAAAAAAAATCCGTTAAACTACGAGCTTGCGAGAGTTTGACAGGTTTTCTGAGGTAACTACTTTTACCTCAGGACAGATTTCACTTCTAAAAAGTTTTGAATATACATCGTGAGAATAAAGGTATATTTAGTATCTGACCCTAAAACGGCGGACGGGGGAAGTTGTAAGTAACCTTTAAACAATGTTTCTGCAACATTGTGAAAACATCTGTCGTGGGATAAAAACATTATCGCAACCATTCCACGACTTGCCGAAATGCGTTTGCAACGCTTTCTAGGTAATTATACGCACTATATAGACCGTAAGCGTTCGATTTACGGTGACAATCACTGCTTACTGCAGCGATAAGGTCATTTACTCTGTAATAGAAGACGTCGGTCATGGAGTTTCCACTGGATCGTTAAATTTTGAGTGCTGGGTGTTTTAAAACATGGCAGTGGTGAGTCTATTGAAGGGATGCTGCAGCGGTTGCTCTATGCGCAGGGATGCAGAGTTCCTGTAGCCGTGCATGTGGAAGCAGGTGGCGGAGGAGGAGGAGGGTGGGGGTTGCTGCAGTGGTGATGTGCTCTGAAACCTCGAGCCAACGCGATATAAACTGGAGAGAGTAGCGCAGCAGCACAGCGGAGAGGTGTCTCGAGCTCTGCCTGGCTGGAGATACCGGCGGGTCATGTGACTCCATAGAGTTCGGGTTGAAATACTAATGCTCCGCTTTAGAGTTTATAAAGCGGATTTTTTGTGACTAGAATACCTAAACAGTCATAACAGAACATTTCCAGTTTTATGAAATAGATGTTTAAAAATATTTGGGACCCTGGACCACAAAACCAGTCATAAGGGTCAGTTTTGTGAAACTGACGTTTAGACATCATCTGAAATATGAGTAAATACGTTTTCTGTTGATGTGTGGTTTGTTAGGATGTAACAATATTTGCCTGAGATGCAACTATTTGAAAATATAAAATCTTAATATAAATATTAAGAAAAGCACCTTTAAAGTTGTCTTAGCAATGCATATTACTAATCAGAAATTTGGTTTAGATATACTTACTGTAAGAAATTTACAAAATATCTTCATGGAATATTATCTTTACTTAATATCCTAATGATTTTTGGCATAAAAGAAAAATTGATCAATTTGACCCATACAATATATTGTTGGCTATTGCTACAAATATACCTGCGCTGCTTATGACTGGTTTTGTGATCCAGGGTCACATTTGTGGTCTTTAATGTACCAGTATGTGTAGAATTATTTGTATTTTGGCGTATTAATCCATTAATCAAAATTGAAGCAAATATATACACGCATATACACAAATTTTAATACGATTTTATCCTGCAACACTAAAGCAACAAAAACACTACAGTATTTTCCCAAATGTGGAACTGCAACAAATTGATTTGCATAAGTGAGGAGGAATGGATTGATTGTGGTGATGTGCTTTGTGGACCGCCTATTGACTGCTTCAGTCACAATGGAGATTTATTTGTGAAATGTGCATAAATAGTTACAAAATAGCATAGTGACTAAGATTATTGTTACTGCAAGTCGCCACAATCCATCAGTCATTAATACTCTACGTGCACAGAAATTCTGTATTAATGTAGGACAATAGGAACAATATCTGTAGAAATTACGGTATTTTGGTTGCTTGTATAGCATTAACATTGTGCTCTAGAGAAAGAGCAATGCATAGTGTTTGGCACAATGCCGATACACAACTGTAGGTGGGGTAGACCTTATGTATTATTCAGCTTCGTCTGAAACCGCTGCTTGTGCCTGAGCACAGCCAATATCGATTGATGCTGAATGCCATTTAGCAGAGCAGATGTACCGATCACCTTAATTAATTGGCGATTCCGCAAAAGGTCTTGGGAGAGGACTCATTCGTTTCAGGAAAAGAGATACTCAGAGCAAGATTCACTTTTGGTCTGGTTGTTCTCCTGAAAGCGTTTGAGTTTTTTTACATGACGGATTGTTTCTGTAGGCCTCGTTCCTGGCAGTTTCTCAAGGCTGAGGCCTAATTTAAGTGTGCTAGATTCAACAGCCCATTTTTTTTTTGCAAATCTCTCTACTTGCTATTGAAATTCAGACCAGAGAACACATGTTGTAGAGCACTGCTGTGAGACCCTGAATGTAATTAGACTCGTCCTCAACCTCGTGGCCTTACAGTGGTATGCCAGAGATCCCTGCCACCCAGCTTCAGGACAAATGACACACGCAGGAGGTGTTGGAAACGAGAGGGCTGATCTTGATCTGGCAAAGAGATGAAAGAGTGTCCTGCACTCTTAAAAATACAGGTTCCAAAAGGGGGTTTTCACAGTGATGCCAGAGAAAAAAAAAATTGGGGTTTTCCAAACAACCTAACAGTTCTTAAAAGCATTTTTTTGTTAGTGTGAAGGACATTTTTATTTTTTTTTTTTAACTAAAGAGTTTTTTCCACTATAAAGAACCTTTTGTACAATAGAAAGATTCCAAGGTTCTTCATGAAACCATACACTCTTAAAAATAATGGTTCCAAAAGGGTGTTTTTTGCGACGTTGCCATCATTTTTGGTTCCCTTTCAGTGAACAGTTCCTAAAAGAGCCATTAAAAATCTATTTTGACTATAAAGAAGCTTTTCTGCGTTTGAAGAGTTCCATGGATGTTCTTCATAGAAGCATTGATTTTTAAGAGTGTAGATGAATGTGTGACCTTTTTCTTGAGGGCAGTTATAATGTGCTAGACAACATGCAAGCATGCCGACGGACTTTAAAACACATGCTCTAGATTATTATGAGCAGATGATGAGCAGCCTAGCTACCAGATGTATTTTAAGACCCAATTTCTTACTGTAATCCTACCGCTGGTCTATTTTCAAAGCACTTCTGTTTGTGCGCGTAGGGTCAGAGCGTCTTTTTTTATTTAGCGTGGATCACGCGAAGACTTCCCTGACTGTATGCAGAGCTCACAGCTCCCTGTGGAACTGACATAGTTACTATTGTAGTCGCAGCTGCAATCTTGCGGAGTTCACCCTCAGATAAATCAGGAAACAGGCTTCGTCTTTTTGCTTCTTTTACTGTATTACATTAATTCCAGTTTGTTTTACATGGTTACTGGAAATAGGTAGGCTGCAATTATAACATTAGCGGCAATTTGGGTGCACGGCAAGGGAGTTGCGACAATGTTTATGGTGCGGTAATTTTATTTGCCTTTCTTTGATGCGTGGTCGTCCTTCACCTCCCGCCATTCAGTTTCTCCTGTGAGAGGCACACTGAGCCAATCTGCTCACTGTCTGTTGTTTCTTTCTCCCCTTCTCCTTTTCGCTCTCTCTCCCCACGTAACGCACACACATGCACAGACTGCCACAGAGGGCCTGACGTTTAGACTCCCCAGCCATTAGCAAAGCATCATAGTTGCCATAGAAACGGCACCATGGGATTTTGCTGCTTGCTTCCCACCATACCAACTGTTGTCATCTCTTCTCGGCCAACTGGATCGGTTATGCGATCTGGACAGGAGGATTTGCACTGTAGTTTATTTGACACTAAAGGTACTGGCGTGTAAATGTAGTAAATATTTAAAAACCAAGCAAATGAGTGTATTAAATTTCATTTTCAAATTCTGACCATCAAGCATTTTGTCTGTGCACTATGAAATTGAAAATACTGTGTAATGCAACATTTTATTATTTATTATTATTATTATTTTGTTTATTTTAGTTACATTTCTGTTCAA
The DNA here is from genome assembly GCA_012976165.1 of Labeo catla. Lineage (NCBI taxonomy): Eukaryota > Metazoa > Chordata > Actinopteri > Cypriniformes > Cyprinidae > Labeo > Labeo catla. The sequence continues at coordinate 31,663 of VONZ01000568.1, read as the reverse complement.
AAGTTTTTATTTATTTATTTATTTTTTTTTACTGTCAAGAACAGTAATATTTTGAAGTGTTACTAAAATACAAAATAACCCTTTTCTGTATTAGTAGAGTTAAAATGAATCTATTCCTATTCTTAAAGTTGAATTTCAGCAGCCGTTACTCCATTCTTCAGTGTCACATGATCTTTCAGAAATTAGTCTAATATGGTTATTTGCTTTTCAGGAAACATTTTACATTATTATCATGTTAAAAACAGTGCAATTTAATATTCTTGAGGAAAGCGTCATAAATGTTTCAGGATTCTTTGATGAATGGAAAGTTCAAAAGAACAGAATTCATTTGAGATATACATCTTTTTCTTATAATAAATGTAAATTTTGATCAATTTATTTTGGGGGAAAAAATCTTGCTGACCCCAAACGCAGAATTTTTAACTAAACTGTTGTAATGCATTATTGAAAGTTATGTTTTTTAGGGCCCTGTGAAATCCATTTTTTTTTTTTTTTTTTTTTTCCCCCAGATTTAATTTTTTCTGTTACAGTTTTTCTGGTTTCTGCTTTTTTTCCCATTAAATTTTTTCTAGACTTTTTTCTAGGTTAAGTAAAAAAAATAAAAAAAAAAAGTAAAAAATAAATCATGAAACTCACGCAATTTGTCAGCAATTTATAAAAAGTTTTAACTCTTTTTTTGGTTTTGTTTATTTATTTATTACCAAAGTCTGTGTTCCATTAATTTTCTGGATTCCATTTTAATGGTTTCATTAAAATAAATTAATCAAAAGCATCTCTAAGTAATTGAAAAATAAATAAATATATATATATATATATTTAAATTTTTATGGTAAATAAAATCTCGTAATTGCTTTTTTCTGGTAAATATTCATTAAAAAATGTTTTAGTAATAATGTTATTATTAGTTGTACTACTATGTTGCATTAAGTAATTATTTCAGTCACAGTTTCTTTAAGTTAAACCAAACTTTTATTTTGACAGGTTGCTATGCAGGTTTCTGTTTGTGTATGACGATAGTTTTTCTCAAAAAAAAGAAATGTAAAATTCTCATAAACTTAGCAGTTCTACAGATTATATTTATGTGTTATGTACTTGTATATTGAGGTGGCGGTGGCTGAAAACACAGCAAACATCACACATGCTTCAGTATTTGTGTAGGAAATGAAACTGCTCATCTGTGCTGTTCATTCAAAGTCATGCAGGATTCATATTCAAATAGTAATTTTGCAGCTTAATATTCACAGACACTAGTCCATATCGCATTTTGATTTAAGTGTACTGACCTACTTTCTGATTTATTCATCCAAAATTTGGCAAATGCCCTGACATTCTGTGTTATACAGTAAATTCCATATTATGACTGGATTCTGCAATTCCGTCTGTGTTTTCCGCATCGCGGAAATCAGGGCCCTACGTTTGTGGCACTGCTTTGAGGTGTCTGTTTGTGTCTTAAATACACATTAGGAGCATCTCTCTCCCCCTCTGTATTTCTCTTTCGCTCTCTCTTGTGGCTGAGCTGTTGTTGTCTGTCCAAAGGGATCATCTCATTATTCACATCCACTCTGCAGAATCACCAAGGTCAGGATGCTGTGCGCAGTCAGCACAAACAGTCCTTGTCGGCAACAGAGACGGCAGCACAGCTCTATATCGCTCATTCGGTCTCATTCAGGACGTAGCCATGCATAGAACGGTATGATACAGCACAGCCACAGCGTAACACAACGAGCACGCAAAGCTTCCTTCCACAGGATCTGTAATCTCTAAGGTCAGAAGAGCACAGGGGAGCGGGAAATGGCCCAGTGCAGGTAGCCTATAGGATCTACAGAATTAAACAACAACAGCGGATATGAAATCAGGTCCTCACAATGAGATAAGCCACATAATCAATTAATTAATCATTTACTGTACATTTATGTTTCAGAGATCCAGCAGATGTGACAATAGCTAATGAATATGCGAACAAAGCTGTGGTAATCTTCTTTACCTCCTACTGTAAGACTGATCTCTTGCTTTAATGGAAGTGCTTGCATTAACCTGTGACAGTGCTGCGTCATCGTTCAATGCTGAAAGCTTTCAGAGAGCAGGAGATGTGTGCTCTCTGCGCTGCTACGGTACAGTTAAAGGCCTTGTAAAATGTAAATTGTAGTTTGTGGCTTTTAGTGCATGTATATTAGCTTTGAGGTCATGTGTATGCTAGTATTCTCCAAAACATTGACAAAATACAGTTTTAAGAGATGTACACTACACCATTTAAAAATGTAGGGTTGGTAAGATGTTTTTAATGTTTTTTTTAAGTCTCTTAGGTTGACACAGGCTGTAGTAATTTGACAGTAAAATCTTGTTAAAAATTACAATAAAAAAAAATTATTAATATATTTTTAAATGTAATTTATTCCTGTGATGGCAAAGCTGAATTTTCAGCAGCCATTACTCCAGTCTTCAGTGTCACACGATCCTTCAGAAATTATTTTAATATTAGGGCTCTATGAAATCTGTTTTATTTTTCCCAAATTTTTTTTATTTTTTTCCAAATTCATTTTTTTTTTTTTTTTTCAAAAATTTTCTACACCAAGTTTTAATAGGTAAATTAAAAAAATATTAATCAAAAAGCATGTATAAGTAATTGAAATCAGGAAACATGCACAATGTAACAACAGTTTATTAAGTTTAAAAGTTTGTTTAAAAAATTTAATTTTAAAGCCTTTACAACATTTTTTTTTTTTTTGCAATAATTTTTCATTCATTCAATTTCATTTAATTAAATGTTATAATCAAAAGCATCTTTACTTAATTGGTTTTACAAAACAAAAATAATTTTATTTTATTAATTTACTTTTTAGAAATGTTGTATTTACATTTTTTTGGTAAATTGTTTTTTTTTAATTATATTTTAATAGTTATTTTATTAGTAGTAGTAGTAGTAGTAGTGCTATCATTACCTTAAGTAATATTTTTCTGTCACGATTTTTTCAAGTTAAACTGAACTTTTATTTTGACGGCTTGCTGTCATTTATTCACGCAGAGACGCGCAGAACATTCAGGATTCTTATTTAAAGTCTTTTGAGAATTTTATATTCAAAAGCACTGGTCCATATTCTGTTTTGATTTAAGTGCACTGACCTACTTTGAGTAGAATGTTCCTTTCTAATTACTATCAAATAGCGAATCGTTTTTAAAATCGGCTATGACGCAACTAGAAGCTGTTGCTGCAACAAAAAAGATCTGTCCTTCAATATTCCCAAAATTACTGTTTAAATATAAATTGCTTGAGCTTGATTTGTAACATCTGTCTTTGTGAAGACCTTGAGACAGGAATTTCATTAAACCTGGCGGTTTCATTAGAGCCAAAGTGCATACAGGCAGGGTGCAGCTCCTGGCATTCGTCATCATTGACTTCAATCATTAGTTATGTAGATGGAAGTGATCCATACTCGCAGTCTGACACGGAGAATGCTTTGTGAGCAGTGTATAATGATAGATTGCATTCATAACACGGTGCAAGGGCCACTCTTTTTCTTCAGCAAAAGTGCTTTATGAATCACATTCAGGCGCATATTTCTTTATTTGCCAGTTCTGTGAAAAGATGTGTATATGCAGTAAGTCAGATAATCAGTACTGGGAGTTTTGATGTAAACATGATCGGTCCAAGTACGAGACGGAAAATGATTTGAGATTTCCTAAATAAACATCAGGGCTCAACTTGTCTGAAGTACATGCATTGATTTTGACGTGATGTTAAGTTTTATTTAAAAATCAAAACATAAACGGTGATTTGATACTGTATTCACAAAGTTTATGTTGACGTACACACACAGAGTCATGGTTTCTGTCATGAAGTTGTCTGTAAGAACCGCATAACATCTCTCAGTATGTGTCTGATTTGTTAGGAAGGACGAGGCTGAGCCTCAGCGGCTCTCACAGCTTGCTGTGTCCATATTTTATCCTTGGGCAGATGGACATAAAGCAAGGACGCATTGATTAAAATCATGTTACACTACATGACTATGCCTGATGTGCAGATTTACAACAATATTTGTTACCTTGAGCTTTAACGCTTTTATTGATTGTAGTTCAAGAGAATGTATGTACTTCCCATGTTCCCATTTTCCCTTAGGTTTGATGTATGTATAATCACAAAGGACTTTTATATGAAGTCTTTCTCTCATGTGACAAAATTATGAGTTTTTCCCCTCAAAACCTCACTTATCTTGACATGTTTCCTGTTAAAGCAATGTCCCGCTAACCGCCCATGGTGAGCACGACCGGGGGTTTTTAGCACTTCCTGTCCACACTGTGGCCACTGACATTTGCATCCAATGTTTCTCAAAAGCTGAACTATTAGTGGTGTCACAGCTCTGCACTGTAATGTTTTTGCCAAATGTGTGCTATTTCGAGAATTTGCTGTGCCTTGATTTTTGTCGCCATCCCATATTAAAGTGGAACAGATGGGATTTCTCATTTTTTGTCACATTGTGCCTGGTTGTGACGTTATGTGTAGGGTGATTCACATCGTGGATGATAACTGTAACCACAGAGTTTTAATAATCTTACTAATTCAAGTCCACACCATAGCTATACAGATAACAAAATGGGGAATGATAACATTGGAATCACTTTAACATTTTTTTTTCAGCTGAGGAATGATCTTTAAAGAGAGAATTTAAAGTGACAGATCTGCAGTGTGCTCCTAATTGGTGTGGCTGTGAATATAGTTATCGTTCTTAGTGTCAATGTGCCTCTGGGTTAGATCAGTCTCAGTTTTTAGCTTCTTTTAGCACATTTTACCACATATTCTCTGGGGGAAGTTGACTTCCATATTAAAAATTCCTGATAATTTACTCGCCTCCATGTCATCCAAGATGTTAATGTCTTTCTTCCTTCAGTCGCAAAGAAGCTAAGTTTTTTGAGGGAAACATTCCAGGATTTTTCTCCGTATAGTGGAGTTCAGTGGTGGCCAATGGTTTGAAGGTCCAAACTGCAGTTTCAGTGCAGCTTTGAAAGGCTCATTGTGGTTAAAAAGTATATAATTTATTTATTTATTTATTTATGTAGAGATGAATGATCATTTTGCTAGATAAGACCCTTATCAGGGCTCTACGCGTCCTTTTTTTTTTTTTTTTTTTTTTTTTTAGCAGCGCAGTCAAAATTTCAAGAGCGCCTTCTAATCAATAATCGACGCATCTGCTAAAAAAAAATTAACCTTCCCTTTGCAAGGTGATATTTGACTCCTTTTATTAAAAGTATGTCATCTGTTATGTCAAAATTGTAAAACATGATCTTTTATAAGCTTTTTAAAATTTCTAATTAAAACAACAGAATAAGAACAAGTAGAATAAGAATAAGTTACCAATCAAATGATGTTTAATGAGGCTCAGAGGTGGTATGAGTTTGAATACAGAAATAATAAATGATTTAAATAACTGAAAAGATACTTTAAAAATGAAACTAAATCTGCCAGTAGGTGGCGACAAGTCACTAATTTAATTACTGAATCATATCATTCATTTGATTTGTTCAAACCGCTGATTCATTCAGGGATAAATCAAGTGACTCTTTATGAATGGGAAATTGAATCATTGACTCATTAGATTCATTTAAAAACGCATGTTCATTCATAAACGAAACACTGCTGTGTTTGAATGGAGATGACAAGCGGCTCAGTTGTGACTGTTTCAAACTTTTTGATGACGAAATAGAGCAAAATCAGGCAGTAGTGATATAGTCAGATAATGTAAGTCACTTAATATTAACTTCTTGTTTATTTAGCTGTTGTATTAAATCAATATCTCATTTACAATCTCCCTTAAATATCATTAAAGCTGTCACTCATCTTAGTTCACTGCGATCTCACAAAGTTCCATTATAGTCAATGAAGTTCTCTACACTGCATAATGAATCTCTTATTTACACTCTCTCTACACTTTATGAAAGGTTTCGTGAGATATGTCTGTGATACATTACTCAACGTTGCAAAAACACGTAGAAACCTTTGAAGCTCCCCCAGCGCAAACACAAATATGCTGATCGGGTCAGTCGCACTGGTGCTTCTAAATATTTATAGTTGTGAAACTGCAACTTGGACATTCACCCCGTTGGCCACCATTGAAGTCCACTATATGGCGAAAAATCCTGGAATGTTATCTCAAAACCTTAGGTTCTTTTTGAATGGAGAAAGAAAGACATGAACATCTTGGATGACATGGGGGTGAGCAAATTATCAGGAAATTTCTATTCTGGAAGTGAACTTCTCCTTTAATTTGAGTGCGGAAAATGCTAAAAATGTCAGCAGATTCCTCCTCGTTCTGGGCTAGATGCACAAACATCATCCTTACTCCTTTCCCACGGTTTTCATCTTGACCTTTTGTTTGGATTAAAAACGGCTGCCACGTTCCACTTGATAAGGGTGCAACTTGGGCAGTACCCCTTTTCATGAGCTTTTCATTTTGAGAGGCCGTTATGAAAGAAGAGGGTTTAAGAAAAGAACTGTAGCGTAATTCTAGGTCAGTCCAGTCTGTCATCTCTCTGCCAATTTTGGAGCCAGTATCCCATTGTGACGTAGTTCCGCCAGTTCTTCAGTGCCAGTTGCCTTCTTTACAAAGCTTCATGAGCGCAACTCTTATCTCTGCTAATGAGAATCTCTCTGAATGTAATCTGAATGCTATTGCAGAGCTGTTTCAAAACAGATAAGTTTGTATTGTCTATCGTCAAGCGTTCTGTCCAGAATCCCTGATCTTACTGGAGGAGAGCCCAGAATCTGACACTGAAGTTAGATTTTTGAGCCGGAGGCAATCATAAATTCGCTTGTGTTTGACGGCAGAATTCTAACCTCAGCGTACCATATAGAGTGCATTTCAACGAAATCATTTCACATTTCTTTTTCGCCGACAGCTGTCCATTGCAAAATAAAGTTGGTTAAATACAACACAGCCATTACTGTTATATTAAGTTATTGTATGTGTACCATTATGTGATTAAAGGAGCAGTTCACTTCCAGAACAAAAATTTACAGATAATGTACTCACCTTGTCATCCAAGATGTTCATGTCTTTCTTTCTTCAGTTGTAAAGAAATTGTTTCTTGAAGAAAACATTTCAGGATTCCTCTCCATATAATGGACTTCTATGGTGCCTCTGAGTTTGAACTTCCAAAATGCAGTTTAAATGCAGCTTCAAAGGGCTCTAAACGATCCCAGCAAAGGAAGAAGGGTCTTATCTAGCGAAATAAGTTATTTTGTCAAAAACTAACAATTTATATACTTTTTAACCTCAAACACTCGCCTTGTCTAGCTCTGCGTGAACTCTGCGGTTCAAGACAGTTAGGGTATGTTGAAAAACTCATTTTCTCCTCCTACTTCAAATTAATCCTACATCGCTGTTTTAGTTTTTTTTTTTTTTTTTGTAAAGGGCGTTTGACTATCTTTGCATGTTCATTTTGTAAACACTGGGTTGGTACTTTAGCAATTTAGGATGATTTTGAAGTTGGAGGAGAAAATGAGATGGGAGTTTTTCGACATACCCTAATGGTCTTGAACCGGAAAAAATAGTGTTCATGCAGACCTAGACAAGACTTGCATTTGAGGTTAAAAAAGTATACAAATTGTTATTTTTGTTTAGAAAATAACGATCGTTTTGCTTGAAGCTGCATTTAAACTGCATATTGGAAGTTCAGACTCACGGGCACCACAGAAGCCCACTATATGGAGAGAAATCCTGAAATGTTTTCCTCATTAAACATAATTTCTTTACGACTGAAGAAAGAAAGACATGAACATCTTGGAAGACATGGAGTAAGTAAATTATCTGTGAATTTTTGTTCTGAAAACTAATCCTTGAATCTACATCTTCATTGGTAGTAATTTTGAATGACTTTACTGGTTTGGTGAGGTAGAAAGTTTTGAAGTTTAGCACATAAATCAAAGCTCAATAAATGTGAAAGTTTTTTGTCAGGAAAGGTGTTTCTTCACGTGTTTTTTCTGAACATGTCTTACACTTAGACCCATGGGAGTGTTTGTTGCAAGGTCAGAACAGATTCAGAGGCCAGGCAGTATGATTGTAAAGAACAGACCTGTTTGAACCTTTTTGTAGTTGAACCATTTATTCCGAAAGGCAATGTAATGAGTTGCATACGCACTCTGTGTACCACTTGGCGGCCTATTTCTTTGTGAATATTATCAGAATCTCCTTTGGCTAGACGTGAGGCACAAATGCTTGCAGTAAGCTTAAAAAACAATCAAACAATAAAATGATAAACTGAATAGAATGGAATAATTCTGACTCCTGAGTAGACCATCTTTGTCGTGCCATTTCTCTGAACATCTGATAACAAAAAACTCCTGCTTCTGCTGAAATTATTGAAATTGAAAATAGATTTGATGGCTTTCAGCAACAAATCAGTTTCAGTTTGGGAGCAATAATAGGAAAAACAAATAGAAATGCTTATATTGTAAGTATGTTCATTGCTGTAGCTGTTTATGTTTTCATTTTTGAATTAACTTCTGTCACGCTGTAAATGAAACATAACGGGGTTTGGTTGTTTTGCAAGTTGTTGTTTTCTAGGTCGAATGGGGGAATGCGAAACTGCAATGTCACAATCAAATCTCCAGATAAGTTGGATAAAACTCTTTCTTGTCCCAGATAGTGAACAAAGTTGTCACTATTTAGCTAAGACATCCAGTTTTGGCAGGAATGTCATGTACGTCCACGAATTACAAGCCTCTTGGAAGCTGTGATCGGCAGGTATGAGTCGGATAAGCTGTTCTGCACCAAATCAGGGCTCAGAATACACTCGATATAGCTGTAAACAGCTCACAAAATTGAAGCTTTATGCTCAAGGCTGCTTTTATTTGATCAGTCACTGTGAAATATTAATACAACTTAACTGTAAATAAGTAATTTATTCCTGTCATGACAAAGCTGAATTTTCGGCAGCATTACTCCAGTCTTTAGTGTCACGTGATCCTTCAGAAATTCTAATATGCTGATTTGCTCAAGAAGCATTTTTAATTATTATCAATGATGAAAACAGTTGTTCTGCTTAGTGTTTTTGTGGAAACCGTGATACATTTTTCAGGATTCTTTGGACAGAAAATAAAAGAGAACAGCATTTTGAGAAAGAGAACATGTATTTTCAGGTCAGTAAGTCTTTACTGTCTTTCTTTCTTCAGTCAAAAAGAAATTGAGGTTTTTGAGGAAAACATTATAGGATTTTTCTTCATATTGTGGACTTTAATGGTGATCAGCGGGTTGAAGGTCCAAACTGGAGTTTAAATGCAGCTTCAAAAGTCTCTACACAATGGAAGCTGAGGAATAAGAGTCCTACCTAGCAAAACAATCTGTCATTTTCTAAAAAATAAATGTAATTTATCTTTGCGTCCACGAACTTCACGCACGGCACAGGCTGAAGTACCGACCCAGTGTTTACAAAGCAAACATGCAAAGAAAGTAAAATGCCCTTTAAGGTAGAACAACAATGTCTGACGATTTTGAAGATTGAGGGAAAAAATGTGATGGAGTTTTTCACCCTACCCTGCATTTTTGAACCGAAGTACAGAGATGAAGAACTAACAACATTTGATCATTCCAACGTGATTACCATGAAACGTGATTTGTGGTTAAAAAGTATTTAATTTTTTTTTTTTTTTTGTGGAAAATGACCAATCGTTTCACTAAATAAGACCCTTATTCCTCGGCTGGGATCATGTAGAGCCCTTTGAAGCTGCATTGAAGCTGCAATTTGGACCTTCAGTCTGCTGATTCCCATTGAAGTCCACTATATGGAGAAAAATCCTGGAATGTTTTTCTCAAAAACCTACATTTTTGCACCCGAAGAAAGACATGAACATCTTGGATGACATGGGGCTGAATAAATGATCAGGAAATTTCTATTCAGGAGTGAACTAATCCTAAAACCGCACCCTCTTTTTCAGACACCCCTCCAAAACCACCCCTACCTCTCTTACTACATTAACACAAAGGCATTTGATGCAGATTGCCTTGTTTGTCTCTCTCTTGTGAGTGTGTGTGTTGTTTGCGTAATATCAAACACATCCGTGCAGACACGACTAGATGTCCATCTCCTCAGAAGCATTGCTAAAAGGTCATATTTCTTTAATTCAGTGCTTTTCAGAAAAGAGGTTCATTTCTCCATCAGCATGTTCCAGACAGCAACAGATCTATTATAGAAAAGGGCAGCGAGGAAAAAATATGCTTTTAAGTCCCACTGTCAAACTGTTCAAGGCGAAGTGGTCGCGTTCACATGCACGTGTCTAGATGCTTTTGCTGCTGGTAGAGTGATTTTTGTGTTTCTCGCTTTACCGGTGGCACATTTGTACAATAAATGACAAGCATGTGTGTAGGGAGATGCTATCGGTTAGAGAAGCCAGGCGCTCTGATTAATTTTGTGTTCTGCACACGTATGTAGATGCCAGTATGTGTCTATGTTTGTGGGCGGTAACGCCTGCTCTGATCATGCACAAGCACCGTCTTTCTGCTGTCTTTCGGTGATACTAGTGTCTGGGTCGGTCACACACACACATACACACGCTGCCTTTTTATGGTGCAGACAGCCAATTGCATTCCCCACCACACTGCATATGATGATGATGTTGGATTTGCCAATTTTTTTCGCTCCACCCGCCCCAACCCCCCACCACACACACACACACACACACACAGTACATCTTTCTTGTACTTGGTGAGAGTCATATGAAATTCATGTTGGCCTAGTTTTTTGCCTGCCCGCTGCCTGCACCCGCTAAAAGCAGCATGGTATGCTATGTGGACAGAATTAAACAGGCTCCAATAATGTTTCACCCCAGCTGGTATTTTTGTTTAATCTAAAGACTCTGCTTTATGATGGTGTAAGTGACTGTGTTAGCCTGAAAAATACTGTTATATTAGAAAAAATATAAATGCTTTCTGCAGATGGAATCGATCTGTTTTCTAAAATGGTTTGATATGACGGGAGTGTATTATCTAGGTCATTCAAACTTGAGGTAAATAGTCATGCAATACAGTACAATGCAGCTTTATTCATCTTTGAGGTGCAATTTAGTAGATCTTGCAAGAATTTAACCCACAGTACTTTTGGGTAATATCTAAGATAAGTGAAATACAGTGCGTAGTGACGGTGAGGAAATTGCAGGAAATTGGTTATCTTTTTACATCCTTTTATTTAGTTTTTGGGAAGGGATATTTTTATCTCTGCAATTGGTAGAAGTTGTTTAAGAGCTTTTTAGGACAGATGTCATGGCACAATCAGTTCAATCTTTTGAATATCAGATATTTTCCAGATTTGTAAAGATTCAAGATAGCATCAACTGATTTGCATAGCAGGAATTTATAAATGGACAAAATAAAATTTCTGTGAAACTACTGTTACTATGATGTGATACTTTTAAAAAAAAAAAAAAAAAAAGAGAAAGAAAAAGAAAATATAGAAGTGTATATATTTTCTATGAATTGCTGCAGGAAATGCGTTAGTGTTTTTACACTTTCGGTTCAAATAGCATTTTATGGAAGCCCGTTTCTGCCACTGAATAAAACTTTTAAGACTTTATCTCACAATTCTGACTTTTTTTTTTCTTGCAATTGTCAGTTTATATCTTGCAATTTTGACTTTTTTTTTTTATCAGAATTGCATGATAAACTTGGAATTCAGAATTTTTTTTTAGATATAAACAAGCAGTTTTTCCTCAGAATGGCATGACATAAAATCAGTTGCAAGATATAAAGTCAGAATTGCGGAAATTGCGAAAAGCAATTCTGGGAAAAGTTCTAAGGAAAAAAATTGTGAGAAGTCCGAAATGTTTCTATCTTGCAATTTTGACTATTTTTTTTCTAATTGCAAGTTTATATCCCATAATTCTGACTTTATAACTTGCAGATTTTACCATTTGTAAGTTTTTATCACACAATTCTGAGAAATATAAAAGTCAGAATTGTGAGTTTATATAAAAAAATTCTGCAAAAAAATTTTAGAATTGCAAGTTTATATCTCGTAATTCTGACTTTGTAACTCGCAAGTTTTTTACCTTGTAATTCTGACTTTATAAGTTGCAACAACAAATTTATATTTCGCAAATCTGAGAAAATTGTCAAAATTGCAAGTTTATATCTTTCAGTTCTGACTTTATAACTTACAACTGCAAGTTTATATCACACAAATCTGAGAAATCGTCAGAATTGTAAAATTAAAATTAAAAAATTAAAACAATTTTTTTTATTCAGTGGTGAAAATGGGCTTGAAGTCAGTGGATTTTGGAAAAAAAGTGGTTGCTAACAACTGGCTGTAAGTATGTTTATACTCTCACTCATGCAAACTTAAATTTAAACTTGTAGATTTTAAAGATTGAAAGACTTGTTGGAAGCTTGATGGTGACTGTAGTGTAGTTTGTTTATAGCCTTTTACACACAGTTTTTACATCTAAATTCATTAAATTTCACAATTAATAAATGTTGTGTTCATTTGTTTATTTTAATGAAAAAGAAAACCTTTAAAAACCCTAGAGTTTGGTCACAGAGTTTATTTTCTGTAATAATCCAAAGATCAATGGAAAATCCTATTGGCTTTTTGTCGAGGGAACCAGAGTGATGCTAACTTCTGGGTTGGCCTACAAATATATCATCCCTGCAGAGCTCTATTCCTGTGGTTTAACAGTTTTAGAGTTTGTGTTTTGTCTTTGCCTCTTTTGTTTCCCCCCTTTTGGCCACATGCTATGTTTTCTTCTTTAATTCTCCCCCCTTCGGTCGGTGGGGAGGTTGGACCAACCCTTTAAATTCCCCTTCAGAGTTCATGCAAATCCCCCCTGACCGCCACAAGGTCTCGCAGTGGGCTCCAGCTCAGTCTGGCCCGGTAAAATCTTGCGCCGGTGAAGAGTCTGTCCTCCAACATGCCCTCTGGCGTATTCGGCGCTCTGACTCACTCTTTGTCTGGCGTTAGACTGGGATAGGGAGGGCAGTAGAGAGAGAGACACAAAAAGGGGAGGGTTAGGAGAGAGAACAAGAGTGAAGAACGAAGGCAGCGGAGGAGAGGAAAAGCTTTCAGACTCTTGTTTCCAGCACCACAGAGCCATTGTGCTGCATGCTGGGGGAATAAACAGCTCAAGAGGGTTATTTAGGACCCACATTATATTGGTTCTGGTGTGGAGAGCACAGGCCTGTGGGTTGGAAGGGAAAGATAAGCCGGACAAGAGGATTTGAGTCGGCTTTGTGGGCTGGAATGCTGATCTTTGACTCATTATTACTTGGTACATTTGAAGTGTCGCTACATTTGCTGGGGATACGTGGTCATGTTTCGCCCCATTGAATGGACGACTCACAAATAAGTCGTTTTGTAGAGGTGGTTCCTAGCACAAGTTTTATTTTTGGTATTTTTACCACTGTAGTTGGTGTAGTAGAAATAGATTGGCCTGAATGAGTACCTTTGCTCAATGTGTCAAGAAATAACACGTGATCATTTTTATGCTTTTGACATTAACGCAAGACTGGTTTTCAGTTTGAATTATTCGCTGTCAACTGCGGTGAATGTCCTCTAATGCAGTTTAATGCAGATTTTCGTCAGTCATGTTCTTTGATTCACCTCAATTTGTTCTGTGCTCCTGTCTCCACTCACAAGAAACCAGCCTAGTGTTTAATTCCACATCAATTATGGGTAGAAAGTGTTGTTGCAGTGGTTTGGATTTTCATAGCAGCCCTGACTGCCCATAGGCATCTGATCTATAGTCAAGAGTAAACGTATTACAGAAAAAAAATGTTATGTTCAGCTTGTTTTCATGTTCAGAAAATGTGTAGGGCTCACATCGAGCCCATATTGCAGCTCTTCAAACATTCCAGTGTGGCTCCCAAGAAGGACGATTTTTGGCGAACACATTTGGCGGAAGTACAATCTCTCACTTTGTGTCTCTTAGTGTTTAGTCTTTCGTTCCAAGATTAGTATGTAAAACACAAAGATATGCCTGAAAATCTGGCCTGATGTCAAACATGCAGTTGATGGTGTTCTTTTTTTTGTGGCTTTTTATTTTTAACATGCATTTTAGATTTCAAGGTCACTTAGACCACAGTATTGTTGGATAAAATGATTCAATTAACATTAATTTATTGTTAGCTAAAACTGAAATGATTAAAAACAGTTTGTTAATTGAAATAAATCTGACAAATGTAAACACTAGATAAATAACTTATCAATTATAATTTATTTTCAGTCAACATTTTAAAATGTCATTTTTAAGCTTTAGTATTAATGGCACAATTCTATGAGTGAGGGGAAAAAAACTCTAAAACTTATCCATGATAGCTTGATTATTAACCACTAGAATTGTAATTAGGGATGCACGTATCGGTATCGGGCCCGATACTGAGCTCCTGTACTTGTACTCGTACTCGTTAAAATGCCCTGATACCAAACGCCGATACCACATCATGTGACAAGTGCGTATGCAGGCAAAGAAACCGCGACAACAAAACAACAGACAGCAGAATGGAGTCATTAGAGATTAAAGATGTCTACGAAGTATATGTATGCAAGTAATATAATGTTAAACATTCAGTATTAAGCTTGTATAACTGGTGCGCGTCAGCTGATAGGCAAAGCACGCAGATTGGATTGAGCGCGCCGCGGCCAAGATGTGCGGGCTTGTCGAGTTAATATCCCGTCTTGACATCACTGGAAAGTTTGTAGTTCTGTGAAATATGTCAAAAACAATTGAAGTAAATCAATGCACAAGTTATTTAACGGTATATAGAAAGAGAGAGAGAGAGAGAGAGAGGGAGGGACTGAGAGAGAGAGCGCGAGACAGAGAAAGAGAGAGAGCGCGTGCGCTGTTGCGTGATCTTCATTGATGTTCACATATTTAGCACACGCTTTTTTTTTGGATTAAAACAAATTCGTAAATATAAAAAAAATTATAGAGGAATTCACTATAAACATCGTCTTTTTTTTTTCAACCTTAAGCATACACGAATGTCCGGCGAAAGTGAAACTATAGCAGCCTGTGTGAAATGCGATAGGCAGTACTGTACTTGCGCATGTTTTGTTTGCTTCACGAGTGTTTCTCCATTATTTGATTCGCTTTGGATTATAGCCCAAATAGCAGCATATTTCAGATGAAAAAGTGTGATTTATATTTCTGAAAATATCAGAGTTAGGAGATTCATAATGAGTGGTTCGCGTGATTACAGTACTGAGCCGCTGCAATGGAGCAGTTTAATGCTATTAAATTGAAGATGATGTACCATAGAGCAAGAAAAAAAAAATGTGAAAGTAACAAAACACATTTTAATGGGCATAATTAAGTGTAAAAATAAAAATAACTATGGGATATATAGTCAACCCAAAAATTATTCAGACAGCAGATATACACCATCTTTTGATAATTTATATGTAGCAGGACACAGTTTATGATGATGTGATCTAAATACATTTTGGTTTGATTGTATCTATTTGATAAATGAAGTTGACCAACTAACATTATATCATATTCTTTTAGTTTCTGTACCCTATATTTTACAAATCTACCGGTAAATTTTAAAATATCGGTATCGGTATTCGGAATCGGCAAGTACCAAAAATAAAAGTATCGGTATCGGGCGAGTACTGAAAAAAGTGGTATCGGTGCATCCCTAATTGTAATGAATGAGAAAGAAATAATGCATTATAGTTTTTATGCTTTTGACTTAATGACTGGATTTGGTCTGAATTATTTGCAAAATAAAAAAAGAAAAAGTGAGTCAAATCGATTAATCGCGATTAATCGCTTCCAAAATGAGTTTGTTCACACATAATATGCGTGTACTCTGTATATTTATATGTATATATAAATATACACGGACATATATTTAAGAGATATTTGTAATATATTTATCACAAACCATATATAAATATGAATATATATATATATATATATATATAAATGTAAATATTTCTTAAATATATGTGTGTGTGTAAATATACACAGTACACACGCATATATTATGTAAAAACTTTTATTTTGGATGGGATTAATCACAATTAATCGATTAGGCAGCAGTAGATATTACAAGAACAGATTTTTATAGTAAGGAAATTACCAAAACAAAATTAAAATTAAAAGAAAAACTGGGAATAACATAATTCGGTAACACTTTACAATATGGTGTCATTTGTTAACATTAGTTAATGTATTAACCAACATAAACAAGCAATGAACAATACATGTTTAAACTATTTATTAGTCTTTGTTAATGTTAGTTAAAAATATGGTCGTTCATTGCTAGTTCATGTTAGTTCACAGTGCATTAACTAAAACAACTTGTGATTTTAATAATGCATTAGTAAATGCTGAAGATTGATAAATGCTGTAGAAGTATTGTTCATTCTTAGTTCATGTTAACTAATGTGGTTAACTAATGTTAACTAATGAACCTTATTGCAAAGTGTTACTGATAATTCAAATATTAATATAATAATACATAAATAACACTGTTTAGGTATCATGTCCAAACAAGACCTATTTATAACGGTTACCAAAGCTGTTTAGTCAAACATGTTTGTATATGAGGCTAAATTTAAAACCATGTTTATCCCATGGCACTGGTCAGTGAAAAGTGGGAAAGTGCATGTTGTTGCTCCAGAAAACATTGGATTAGAGACAGATTTAACATTAAAAGTCAATTTAAGGTATGTCATGCTAGTATTGTATGTAATGGTATTTGTGAGTGGTGTATAACTGTTTCTTAACTGGTGGATTGTGACCCAAAGACATTTCCAATGTTATTGATGTTGACACTAAAGGTCTGGAGTTTTTTGATGTATTATAGATGTTTTGTTTCCAAGTAAATGTGCCGTCTACCCTGGCTAAGGTTGGATAGGATGCAGTTCTTGCTTGAGCACTGCAGTGTTTGTGCGTGTGTGAGAGGTTGAGAGCTTTTCAGAGCCCTCAAGTGTCCTTTTAAAGTTGTGTAACGTCCTTTGGAAGGGCTGTTGTGTGGCAGTTACTGGTGTCTGTTTTTAATTGATGGTTAACGCAGTGAGCACAGCGTGATCCAGCTCACCTCATTAGTGGAAGCTAATGGCCTTTCTGTCATTAATTAATATTATATTGTTCTTTAATTTGTGTTCAATATGACACAGTGCCATAAATGTATTTTCAAAGGCCATTCCTATGAATCATTCGTCGCTATGAATATACACATCATTCGGCTTTATATTGAAGTAGAAACACTGACATTTAAGTTGAATTGAGTGATTCTGATTGTTTGGCTTTCTGATTGGTTTATGGCATGCGGGGTGCAGGATCCAGGGTCAAAGGTCAAGCCCTTGCCTCATTCAGCCTTAGCAGCAAGCTCAGTTCCAGCATGGTCATGTGATGCTGGATTACTCCAGCTTACCCGATCGTTGTTTTTCTCAGAAACACAAGTGGGTATTGTTTGTCAGGCCATGTGCTCAACGGATGTTTGGAGAAAAGAAATAAAAGGTCAGGAAGGTTGGAAGAAGCTTAAGTCGACCTTGACGAAATAATGACAACGTGAGAGTTTTCAATGCCTAGTAGGGATGTACTAGTAAAAACACTATTTAGAATACGCAGATTGATTTTGCTTTGTGGTTTTGCCTGCTGTAAGCACCAGGGAGAGATACTTTCCTACCGAATCCCTCACCTCCATTTCACCGTTACATCTGAATGCGTGATAATTGCTGGTGTGCCGGTGTGGATTACGTGACTTTGAGGTGTTGAGAGATGATTGTGTGTGCTGTCAGCTGCATCCGAGTGTGGCAATATTTCAGTTCTTATTGGTATACTTGGTTCTTGTTATAGTAATGCATCCCGGCAGGTGAGATTACAGCAAAGCACTATGTGGAACATGGTAGTTTATCAGACCAGTATCAGTGTGTCCCTGTGACCTCTGTGCTTGCAGAGCATATTTTTCTTATTTTCGAGTAACTGAAGAAGAATAAAGCTTCCCTGCTCACTCTGTCATTGCTTCTGCTATCATAATAAACATAATTGTCTCAAAATTGTGTGAGTTACCTATTAATATTAAATCAGCATGTTGGAATGATTTCTGAATGATTGTGTGACACTGAAGACTGGAGTAATGATGCTGAAAATTCAGCTTTACATCACAGGAATAAGTAATAATTTAAAGTATATATAAAATAGAAAACTTTGGAAGGTTGTGTTCACTACTGAATAAAAAAAAAAAGATAATTTTGAGGTTTCAGTCTCATAATTCTGACTTTTTTCTCAGAATTGTGAAATATAAACTCGCAAGTGCGAGTTATAAAGTCCAGTTTAGTGAAAGAAAAAAAGACTGATATGTTCTCAGAAATGTTAAAGTTAAAGTTTTCATCTTACAATTCTGACTTAATAACTTGCAATTGCATGTTGTAAAGCCAGAACTGTAAGACATAAACTCACAATTCTGAGGGGAAAAAAAGGTCACAACTACAAGATGTAAACTTGCAATTCTGGGAAAAAAGTGACAATTGCGAGATTTAAACTTGTAATTCTGAGATAAGTCACAATTTTGAGATATAAACTCGTAATTTTGAGATAAGTCACAATTTCAAGATATAAACTCAAAATTTTGTGAAAGAAAGTTGCAATTTTGGGAAAAGTCACAATTGTGAGATATAAACTAGCAATTCTGAGAAAAGTCACAATTTCGAGATATAAACTTGTAATTCTGAGGAAAAAAATCATAATTGTGAGAGATAAACTTGCAATTTTTTTTTTAAAAAAAAAGTCACAATTGCAAAAAATAAACTCAGTAAGGAAAAAAAGAGTTGTGAGTTTGTATCTCGCAAAATCTAACATTATTTTTCAGAATTCCAACTTTATTTCTCAGAATTGCAAGTTTATATCACAAAATTCTGACTTTATTACGAATAGTCATAATTGTGAGATATAAACTCGCAATTCTGAGAAAAAAAATCACAATTGCGAAATACAAACTCGCAATTCTGAGTAAAAAAAATTAACAATTGTGCAATATAAACTCGCAATTCTGAGAAAAAAGTCACAATTGCAAAAAATAAACTCTGACATTATTTCTCAGAATTGCAGCTTTATTTCTCAGAATTGTGAGTTTATATCACAAAATTCTGACTTTATTACAAATAAAGTCAGAATTAACTCAGATATAAACTCAAAATTTTGTGAAAGAATGTTGCAATTTTGGGAAAAGTCA